>CM062806.1:815358509-815949698 GCA_031772625.1 Pinus tabuliformis | reverse complement strand
GAAACCAATATAATTTCTCCCGACCTACAATCACAAAGATATGGGCAATGAAAATTTACATATTATAATGTGCAACAAAAAATGTGAGAACTTTAATTCCTTGCAAAAATATAAAAGGTATTTTCTAGATGTAGGAGATGTGTCATGACAACCAACCTTAACCAACTTTTCCACCTTACTTTTTGATAGGAGGAGTAATCAAAGAAACCTTGAAAAATTCCTTTCAAAGCACCTACATCTATATTGTCTTGCCTAGAAAACATCAGGAAAGATCAGAACTTGCTCTTAGGAAATTGGATTGTTATTTAAGATGCTTCTAACTGATGAAATATTGGATCATGAAATTTAAAACAATCCTCTTGGAAATCCTGAACTCCTTGGGGGAAATAATTTTCAATTAATAGTGTGGATTCAGGATGAGAATCTTACGGTGGAAAATGAATCTTGTCATATTCAGAACATTTTTTAGAATAGTGAGGGCCTAACATAACCTTCAGTGGAGGCTGAAGTGCCTCAACTACTTGAAAAGTATCTAAATATTTTGATGATAAAACATGAGGATCAGGTGATGTAAAACAACCATCATTAGATACACTAGTGGGAAAATGATTAATTGAATGGCAGTTGTTAAAACAAGAACCATGATCAAATGGGTTGATTAAGGCACGAGATGTTCAATTAGGTGACAAAACATTTAAATAAGTTTGAGTAGATTTACAAATGCTTTGAATGAATAAATAATCCTCCTCATATTCTAAATGTGACAAACCATATAATTGTTACTGGCCACAACCCAAAATGACATCATAATCATTAAAAAAGGGGATGCCAATATGGAAAGCACATGAAGCTAGTCAAGGTGTAGGGGATGAAAAAGAGGAACTTGATTCGGTAAATAACATAAGCATTCACTAAAACTAAAGAGGATATTTGGTTCCATGAAGAAAATAATCAATATCAAAATATTCACAAGAATGATTAGGAGTTGATTACTTTCAAAAGAATGTGAGAGGTATGAATTCTTTGGTCAAATATAGTCTTTAGAATGACCAACTTTACAACTTTTCTCATCCATGAAAGGTATACATTTTGAACTTGATTTTGATATATAATAGATCTACATCAAGATGATCTAACTGAAGCAGAATCTTCAATCCAACCAAAAACGAGATCTTGAAAGTTGAAAGAGCCATATTCAAAATAACAAACATCTTTCAAGAAGAAATTTACATCTAGTGAATCCATGCAAAGAAATGAGTTGCGTGAGAAAATCCATATCTGACTTAGCTCGAGGATCTTACCAGAGCTGCGAGAACCTGACATAACCATCAACAAAATTTGAAGTTCATCGACTTCTTGATAAGTCCTAGAAGTTTACAAGATTGTAGAATGAGATATATACAATATTTGCTATGGGGTAAAATGAATGGTGTATTAAGAATGAAGATACCCTCAAAGGTCTTCCCGAGTCCTTCGGTAGACTGTAACATTAAATTCAACCATCACAAATTTACATGCATGTTCATAAACAATAACTAACTATCAAAGTAAGAGAAGGAGATTACCTTAAGCCTCCATGTAGATTTGTTGGAGAGCACAATGCAGCTAGGTGGAAGTCCCCTCAACTGGCTCTAGATCAAGTCCTGCACATAGAAGAGACAACCGTAATCACATCATACAACTCTGATAACTAATACATGAATACATAAAGCACATCTAGTTACACATAACTATGTGTTAAGGCCTCGAAAATCGGGTCTACAACAAGGGGGATACCCACCCAGTCCGGACCTTGGTTAGTAGCTCCTTTTCCATTTGGTATAGTGGGTTTGACTGGGGATTTGGGACCAGTTTCCCAATTTATGTGTGTGTGTGTGTGTGATAGACTGATATTTCTCTTTCTAATAGTTTCTAAATGGAATACTTTTACTCTAACTCTAATCTAATAATATGGAAATTGTATTCTAATAAGCAAAAATATCTAAATCTACACTAACCCGGGGTGTAACCTTTCTTTTATGCGATCTAAAATGATTTCAAATAATGACTGGTAGTAAAGATCATTCAACTGTTATGAGAAAAGAATTCAATAAAGATGAACCACTTCGTATAGAAAGTTAGATGAAACGGTTGTGAAAAATGTATCGCATAATAAGTTATTCATACATTAAGCATAAATAAATAGCTATCACCGTACAAAAGTGCCAAATGATAACTCAGGCATTCATACATCAATATATAAATAACTGAACATGAAAATCACTTTAACACAAAGGCAGAAATAGTTAAGAGATAGAAGTACCATTTATAACTAGTCCTACTCATGAGCTTCAAGCGATAATGATTTATCTCTTCTTGATCTAACATCCACAAAGAGTATAAAAGTGCAACATCAGTAGCAGATATCAAATGCAAATATCAATAAATCCTGTTCCATTCATTCATCAAAACGTCCTTAGAGGGTACATAAATGCATGTTCTAGGGATAAGTTTTTGACAAATTTTAGGACCCTTCTCTAAATGCATGAGAAGGGTTTAAATACTACTAACTAAATCTAAAAATAACTTATTACAAAAATGTAGGATGTGGTTTAAATGACTGTCGTCATTTCAGGCAAAATAAAACAAAATTAAAACTAAAATTGAATCTAAAATTAAAACTACTTTTGTATATGGTCCTTGAAATTGCACGCATGCAGCATCTGTTTGAGAAGAGTCGGCTGGCCGACTTCCGATTTTATCTGAGCTGAGAAAACAGAATCGGCAAGAGTTGGCACCATCTTTTCAGCCAAATTGATGATACACTTAAGAGTCATCCACTGGCTATGTGGCTTTACCAAGTATGCCCAGTAATAATCCCAATTCAACCTGGTTAACCCTTGGATTGCTTCTACCTTTTCTTGAGCCTTCTGCTTCTAATATGTCTCTACTGTTGCTTTCTTGCAATTTTCGGGGCTGCAGGTGACTGGGAAATTAGCAGCTTTCCTTTTTGAGAATTTTTTCTCAGCGATGCGCGATTAGCACTAGGCGCTAATCGCGCATCGGAAACTGCCTCTGTTTCTTGGTTTGGGCTTCCTTGATGCATTTTTCGCCTTTTGCGCTTTTTCCTTTTAGCAGATATAAAGCTAAAAATTTGTGAAAATAATGATTCTGTAAGCTCTTGACCCTGAGTCTTACACTGTGTATTTCTGATATCAGCGTTGTCCAATATCCACTTAACCATGTTCGTGTATGGGAGAATTTTGGGCCTTGCTGCTATCCGATGCAAGAACGACCAAGCTAGCTCTGTGATGGATGCCTCAGAAGAACAATGTGAGCCCATAGTAGCAGTAACTTCCATTACTCTAGGATTCTCCTCCTCAAGCAGATTATACATGCCTTCCCACGTAGCAGTTCCTGCGTCTCTGTTACAGGTCGTGTCTGTATACAAGGGTGCCATTTCTTTCTCTTCAGAGCTCAGAGCTTTGCTTTTCTTCCCCATAATATCATGCGTATTGCTTTCTATCGTTCTCTGTTCTCCGTTCATGCAATTCACAAGTGAAGTGAAAATAATGACAAGGAAGGGTGATGGGAAAGTTTTAAATGCCGAAGACGCATAAAGTATACCACCTTACGTGAGATGATTTTTTAATAAGAACGAAACCATATTCCATTAATAACTGGCAACTAACTCATTTATTATCATTAAAGCACATAGCCAGGTGTCAGTTTATGGAAAATAATTTTTTTGAATAACGAGCCTGAAAGATCTGCGATGAAGCGATTTTGTGATTTGCTTCGCAACATCGCAGATCGCAACATCGTAGAATCATAACATCGCTGAGTTGATAGCTTGTTATATCACATTATTTCATTGTCACTGTATCGTGAAATCGCCATATCCCATTGTCGCAACATTGTATTGTCGCTTTATCACAAAACTGCAATATTGCAATATCGCAATATCACGTTATCGCAAGAACGTAATATATGACAATCTTTTCTAACCTGTTTTCTGTGAAATGCGATTTGCGATTGGCGTCATCGCATATCGGCAAATTAAAGTGTTTCAATTTAAGTTGTGCTTGATGTATGCGATGCGATATTTGTTTATTATCGCGTATCGCAATCTCGCAATGTTGGAATTCAGCTTGTAAGGAGGTATCTTGTTATCCTTTTGCGATGCGATATTTCCTAAGGAAAGATTTTGTCTTACCTTATCATAAAACTTAGATTTTTTAGATTTGGCAAGGGGATTTCCTAAGCTTATGATGGTAAGTTTTATTAGGAAAGGAACTTAAGCACTACTTTGATTTTTTTTAATTTTTAACTAAAGGTCCCCAATTATTTAGTATTAGGAATAACACTAAATAAGAAGGGGGGTTGTTGCTGGCCACAACAATTGGCGATTCACTTGGAAGAACGAGTTATCTCTGCTGTTCTTTTGAATTTTCAAAACTTCCAAAACAAAAAAATTTCCAGAAAATTAAACTTTACTATAGAAAGACTAAGTACATTATGCTTTTGCCTATCAATGATATTTTGTTTCTTCTTTTTCCCAACTTTGATTATTTACTCTCTCAAGCTAGTCCTTGTATCTACATCAGTAATTACTTGGTTCATAAAGATAAAAAAAATTCTTCTCTGTGAATCAATTTTAATATGCTCATTTGTCGTAGGTAGAGCCTCTGCTGACAGAAAACGTTTATAGCTTCGACAGGGTTACCTATTATTCAACAATTATCCTGTATCCTACTTAGAGAAATTTACAACTTTCAAAGAGGAATCCATTTCCACACATTTTTCTTTCATTTTCTTTTTATTATTAAAGAACAACGTCTTGGTTTGGTAGCCAATTCATGACACAGTCATTCACTGATTTATAACTTTGTTGAACAAGCTGGCTTGTGATGAGACCCCTTGACTTTTGATTTTAACAATCTTGATTCATTGCCCTGTTGTGGTATGCAGTTTTTGGTAAAGTTAGCAAGATATAACATCTATGATCATGATAAGTCGGCTCATGATGAGACCTCTTACTCTTTAAGTTAAAGTGTATCTTTGGTTCATTCTCTAAATATTGTAGTTTCCTAGGTGGGGAGGAAGTTATTGTTTCCTTAAGACTCTGGATGACAATGATAGAGTTTTTTGGAAAGAGCCTTTCTACAGAGAATATTCATTTTGTTATTGATAGCTTTCGTTGGACTGAAATAAAACAATTTCGAACTAAAGGTGGCTTTTCATCAAAATTTATAAAGTCGAAACTAATATCATTTCTAGGCCTATAGTCTTTAACAGTATCTTTCAATAGTAATGATCAATTTTTCAGAAATAATTCTATTTATACAAGTGAAAGAACAAAATCTAAAAGAGAATTTGTGTATTTTTCGTGAATCTCAAATGTAACCATTTACAACCAATTTTATTATAGAAAGAAAAAAAACTACTCTACCAAAATAGAAGAATGATCTTCTATGGAAAAAAAAAAATTAGTATCTGACCATTAACAGGTAAAGAATCTCTTCTCCCTATTAAATCCTGTAACATGAAAGTGGACGGACCTATGACTTCTATGATTTGAAAATGACACAGCCACATTCTTTGAAATTTTGTATGTTTCCCTTTTTCCTCATGAGCCTTGTCCCATTTTAAAACTAGATATCCTATCTCGAAATATTTTCTGGATATCATATTGGAATCAAAAGAGGCTTTCACTAATGCTTGATGATGAGCGTGAGTTATCTTAGCCCGTTCTCATTGTTCTTCTAACTTAATTAATTCGAGTTGCCTTAGTTGTAAGGAAGAAGTTGGTGCTTCATCAATATATTGAACCAAGTCTAAAGAGGGAATTGCCAAATGTGTTGGAAGAACCACTTCTTTCCCATAAACTAAATTAAAGGGAGAAGTGTCGATGGAGGCTTTCTGCGTTATTCGATCTGCCCATAAAGCATATATTAAAGACTTATGCCAATTTTTATGATTTTGGTCAATGGTTGGCTTAATGATCCTAATTAAGTTCTTATTTGTAGATTCAGCTAACCCATTCCCTTGTGGGTAATAATTAGCAGAGTATTTAAGCTTGAAACCCCTTTTGAGTGAAACTTCAGTCATTGCATTACTAGAAAAATATGATGCATTATCAAACATTAAAGCGGAAGGCAATCCAAACCTGGTGATTATGAAATGATCTATGAATTCGATGATATTTTCAGCGTTAGCTGTCTTGAGTGGAACTGCTTCTACCCATTTGGTAGAGTAATTTGTTGCTGTAAGGATATATCTATGCTGCTTAGAAGAGTGAGGAACGATCTCACCTATTATGTCCAATCCCCACTGATCAAAAGGTTGTTCAATGGTAACTGTTTGCAGTGGCAAGAATGGTTTCTTTTGTCTTCTAGCAGTGGTTTGACAGACTTGACATTTCCTTACGTAGTTATGTGCATCTTTGAATAATGTGGGCTAGTAATAGCCTGCGCGTAAGATTTTATGAGCAGTTGCATTTCCGGCATAGTGTCCGCCTGCTAGCCCATCGTGGAGTTCCTGCAAGACTTTTTCAGCTTTAGATTTCTTAAGACATCTAAGGAGAACAGAATCATAATTTATTCTAAAAAGAACATCATTCACGAGTTGATATTGTTTGGCTTTTAACCTTAGAGCTCTTTTCTTGGTATGATCGAGGTTTGAAGGAGCATATCCATTCTTTAGATAATAAATAATATCAACGTATAATGACTCAACATCGTTTAGGCTTACCTCGTACACTTGTACCTCTGCAAATGAATTTTCGGATATTAGCGATGCTCTGGCCAACATTTTGCGAAAGCCTTGACTTTTTACAATACTTGCTGGTTTGATTTCTACATCATATTCCTGTAAGGCAGTAACTCAATTGTCCCTTTTCTCACCCACATCCTTCTGTACTAGAAGATTTCTTACCGTTGGAAATGGTACTATGATCTTGATATGTGTTTTGAGTAAAAAAGGTCTGAAATATTTAATTGCTTTAAAAACAGCATAAGCTTGTTTCTCCACATATGAATAATTCAACTCAACTCCTTGTAAATTAGAACTGAGAAAAGAAATTGGGGCTTCCACCTTTTCTTGATTTTCTTGAGTGAGTATCGCAGCATATGACCTATCTGAGGAAAATGTATACAATATAAAAGGATCAGAAAAATTTGGAGTTGCTAAAGATGGAGCATTAATAATAGCTTGTTTGATCAGATTGAATGCCTCATGTTCATCTTGGCCCCATTTAAAATTTGCGTTCTTTTTAATCATTGCTTGTAAAGGAGACACGATTCTTGAAAAATATGGAACAAATATATTTACAAAGCTAATTTGGCCAAGGAAATATTGCATGGCTTTCTTGTTGTGAGGTAGGGGTATTGTGGAAATTTCCTTGATTTTGTCAGGATCAATGTGAATTCCAGATTTTGACACTATGAATCCTAGAAGTTTTCCTTCACTTAATGCGAAAAAGGATTTTTTCGGGTTAAGCGAAATCCCATACCTTAGACAACGTTGGAAGATTTGTTTTAAATATCTGAGATGGTTGTTTCATTTCTTGGAATAAACAGTTATATCATCCAAATAGATTACCACTGATTTATTAACTAATCCCTTGAATGCGATGTCCATGGCTCTCTGAAATGTGGCACCTGTGTTAATCAATCCAAATGGCATCTTTTGATATGCATATGTACCCCATTTAGTTCTGAATGTAGTTTTTAATTGATCATCGGGATGTACCAACACTTGATTGTATCCTGAGAATCCATCAAAAAATGACATTAATTCTGAGCCTGCAACTGCCTGCAGTATTTGTTCCATGGGGAGCAAAGGAAAATTATCCTTTTGGCAGGCCTTGTTAAGGTTTCGAAAGTCAATGCAGATTCTAATATCTCCGTTTTCCTTTCTAATAGGTACCATATTGGAGACCCATTTAGAATGTCTAACGGGAAAAATTATTTTGGCTTTTAACAACTTATTGAGTTCAATTTTCATCTGTTTTTCTAAATTGGGATGGATCTTTCTCAACTTTTGTTGGACAGGTTTTTCATTATCGATCATTGGGATAGTATGTTGGATGATGGAGGTGTCGTAAGTTTTGAGTTCATCGTAATTCCAAGCAAAGACACTTTTATATTGTCTTAAGAGATGAATATACGCTAATTTTCCTTCAGGGGCTAGGCCAAGGCCTAGGTTGATATTCTGCAGTTTGGAATCAGTTCCTAGATTTACTAGTTCCTAATTCAAAGTTGAACTTTGGAGTTTTGAATTGGTAGATCTTTTGAATTGATCCTTCAAATCATAAAGGTCTTCTAATCTGACTACTGATTTAGGTATAGAATTGTTAGTACTATCCTATTGCAATTGTTGGTCATGTTGGTCTTCGTCAATTATTTGATTGGTGTAGGATCCTTCAGATGTGAGGAAACTCACGATATCAGGATCATCATTGAAAATCCTCCAATTGGTAATGTTATCAAGAATATATGGTCTAAAAATTAACTCAATTGAAAATCGGTCAGGGTTAAAATCTTCTGAATGAATGAGCTTGGAAGCTACATTGGCTAAGAGGTCTGCGTTAGCATTCTGGAGTCTGGGAATTGATGAAATATTAAATGCTATAAAGTGTTCAGTCAAATCTTGAACTAAGGATTGGTAATGCTTTAAATGACCTGATAAACAGTGTATAGTATTACGTACCGTCTGATTAAAATTTCAGAATCTCCAAAAACGTGCAGGTATTTGAAATCTAATATGATTGCCTTGTATAACCCTTGGATTAAAGCCTCGTATTTTGCGGTATTGTTGGTGCACTCAAATTCGAGTCTACAAGTTAGCATAGTTTTATCTCCATCTGGATTTACTAACATGCATCTTGCTCCTGCTCCTTCGTTAGACTTAGAACCATCAAAAAATAATTTCCAAAACAAAGATTTATTTATAGGACTATCTATAAAATTAATGCATTTAGAACTATGAATTCTTAATTTCTCATGTCTGCACTAATTCCTTCATTTTGAATACTGTTTAGGAAATTCTTAATTGCTCCTAAACAATAGTCATACACTTTCCCTCTACCAGCATAATGAAAGATTCTTGATTGCCTTTCATTCCCTGACTTCATTCCAACATTTCCTGATTTGAAAATTGTTCCTAGACTGCCTACCTTGCTCTGTAGCATTACCACTTACCCAAGGAAAACTTTTAGCATTATAGCATCCTTGACTCCATTTCCCAACAGTATAGACTGTTTTGGACTTGCATCCCAGCTCTGCCTGAAATCACCATCCAACAAACGTAAAACAAAAACTTGTGCATAATAACTAGCCTAAAATACTCCAAAAACAAAGCTAAATTACAAAGAGAGAGCCCTCTCTGGTTGCAGGTAGGCTACGACCTGCAGCTAAAAGATTGGTTAGTGGTTACCTCGGTCGTATTCCCTTCAGGAGGCAGGGAACAACCTGAGTGATAACATCATTGGCGACTCCGCTGGGGAACTAAATGATGGTTTGCCTCTGCTGTCCATTTTCTAGTTTTAGGATTTAGACAGATGTTCCAAAGATTCGATCAGTTTCACTACTGTGAACATATTCAAAAGAAAATCCATAGCCTCCCAGATTTAAAAGGAACTCTTGTAGAGTACAGTGAAAAAACTGTGATTATAAAACATTACCAGAAAATACCAAAAACTGATTTAGAAGTTGGCTCCAAAGAAGAAAACTCGTTACACCAGGTCAAACGCTGACCCAGATACCCCAGTTGTTTTTTAAAATCCAAACTTGATCCCTAAGACCCTTAGGAAACAAGAAGATTCTGATGATTTAGACCTTGAAACAATTCAACAGAACGATATCCCAACTCCTGCTAAAGCTTCAGTCTGTCCCCACACTATTGTTGCTTCTCCTAGCTCTTCATCCACCTCTCAAAGCACATTCTCCACTCCTCCATCCACTGCACATATTTCCACTACTACCCCTGTTGTTCTAGCTGTCCTATTTCTTCCAGCTGCCCCATTCATCCCTGTAAATATGGCAAACCGTTATGCTCCTCTTCAGTTGCCTGCAAACCCAAGGGCTATGCCTCAGGATTATCAGAGAAAAATCACATATTTTGATGGTACTAGATCTTATACAGCCTAGCAACATAGTAAGAAAACGCAGGATTACTTTGAAAATTATGAAATAGATGATGATGATGATGTGAGAATGAAGATTTTTTTTCAAAGTCTAACCGGTGATGTAAGGATTTGGTTTAGAGCACTTGCTGCAAATTCTATAGCCAATCTGAATTCCCTTTACCAAACCTTCCTCAATAGATGGGAAAAGAAGAAAGATCCATTGCATATCCTATCAGAGTATGACAGTATAAAAAGAGGTCCACAAGAAACTGTCCTAGACTATTGTACTAGATTCAATAATGTTTATAATGCCATTCCTCAAAACCTTAAACCTCCACCTGATTTAGATTTGATCAAATTTCCTGATGGGTTTGATTCTGACATGGCATAGCAATTGAGGGAAAGAGCCCCTCCAAGCTTAGCAGACATGCAGAATATAGCTATTAGTGTGGAGGAAAACCTAATTGCTAAACGAAATCGGGCAAGAGCTGAAAGAAGGACAACTTTCAAGGAGGAACCTTCAACATTTGAACAAAAACTTGATGCAATCATTAAAGGTATGGACAGACTTGGGGATAGGGTGGAAACCATAGAAAGAAAGTCATCATGGGAAGGTCAACCAAGTAACACTGCAAGAAACCCAAACTTTAGAAAAAATCAAAATCCAAATGTTGGAAGAGCTGGCCCTGACCAAAATATCAGACCTTTGTTCCAAGAGAACTATGTCGAAGCCTCAACATTAATTTTTTTCAGCGCCTTAGCTCCTTGTTTTAAGTTTGGCTTTGAATTTTTAATTCCTTTTTAATCTATTTATTTAACTATATCCCTAACAATAACTTAGTATTAGATTTTATTTAATATAATTTGATCTTAGTAATTGATGATATTTATTAAAATATTATTTTTCAAAAACTAGTTGTTTTTTATAACCATTAACTTTTTTAATGGTCCCTTCGTTGCTCTCTATTTATTCTTGTGCCATGATTTGCCTCTTCATCTTGTCCTCAAAATGAACTATACTGGATGGTTTAAAACACATTGATAAAATTTATGCTATGTGATTACTACCAAAAGCATTTTCTTAATAAAATTATTTTTATATTTGAGGGTAGGTTGTTTTTAATTTTTGTCAAAAAAAAATTGAAAAAACATTATAAATTTCTATATTAAAGTTAATTTTATAAAAATTAAAATTATTTTTAAATTTTTTGAAATTAGAAAAAAAAAATATTGATTTTTTTTGTAAGCTTGGTGGCACTACATCTTCATCATGCCCAATATATCACCTTGATCGAGGAGGGGAATTGAACTGATGACTTCACATCAAGGAGTGCCTTCACAAAGCACCGAATCATTGTCTATAGAAGACCTCGTGAACAATTTTTTTTGATTGATTGAAATTGTTCATTTGAATAATTTTTTGTGTGGTTTATTTAATGAATTGTGAAATATATATATATATATATATATATATATATATATATATAAATATATAAAGATATTATATAAAATTGATAACTATGTATATATTACTAAATAAAGATGACATCTCTATTTCAAAAATTATTTATTTATTATGCAAAAGTAATATTTCTGATTTATCTTGACAATTTAGTACCTAAAATTTATGTCCCATGAAGTTTTTATTTTCGCATTCAGCTTGCCAACAAAACCAGAGGTAGTCACACCCTTTCCCTCTTCCCAACTATCTCCGCTACCGGGCGCAGCAAAGCCTTCTAGGGCGAAGCTGACTTTTAGGCGGAAATAATTCCAAACGCCGTCGAACCACAATGCGGGCGATTGGTTGTTGGCGGTCCACTGCCAGATGGTGGCCACCACCTGGAACTTGATGCCAAAGACCTCTTTTACTATGAACTCAATGCCAATTCACCTCGATTGGGGAGGGGAATTGAACCGATGATTTCACATCAAGGAGTGCCTTAACAAAGCACCGAATCATTGTCTATCAAAGACCTTGTGAACATTTTTTCTTGATTGATTGAAATTGTTCATTTGAATTTTTTTGTGGTTTATTTAATGAATTGTGAAATTAATATATATATATATATATATATATATATATATATATATATATATATATATTATAAAATTGATAACTATGTATATATTACTAAATAAAGATGACATCTCTATTTCAAAAATTATTTATTTATTATGCAAAAATAATATTCCTGCTTTATCTTTCCAATTTGGTACCTAAAATTATGATGACAACTAACTCTTAACATACTCAACCATTGCCACCTCCGTCTTGAAACACAATTTTCGATGGAGGTATCTAGCAATTTACAGAAGGTTGTGCATGTTTCCATTGTGAACAACGATATGCTTTTTCATAGTCTTAGTGAGTCATTTAGCATTATCTTTCACTCAATGAATTGTTTAATCTACACATCTAAGTAGAAGTAATATTTTGATATCATTTAAAGCTACGTAACGTTTTGATATTCTCATTCAAAGTGAAGTTTCCACGTTGTAATGAAAAAAATATCATGTTAGATGTGAAAAAAGAGTTGTTGCAATAAGATTTATAGGTTTCAATGTAAGTGTGTTCTAAGTTTGTTTGTTAGATTTAGGGTTAGGGTTTAATAATTTTAGTTGTGTGAATACAAAAACTTTGGAAAGTTGAAAGGTCATTTGTAATGAATGGAACCACATCGTAATATTCGCGGAGACACTAAAAATACTACCATTTCAGAGGAGCATTCAGCTCTTGTTGAGGGAGAGAACCATAACATTTCTTTGCTATCTGCTGTAGATAGTACTGTCACTGGTGTTGAAGGTAATAAATCCAATGGAAATGTTAGTGTAATTGTTGGAGCTTTCCCTGTCGAGGGTTTTCTCACAAATGGGAGAAAAGCCATGACTACCGAGCAACATGCTTGTAATGGCGAGGTTGAGGTTATGATGCAAAAGGTTGTGGCTGCAGAGAAAGCACATTTGCCAAATACCCTAGTTGATGCAGAAGCTCTGTTTTAAGAGGGCTGCATATGCAAGAATCCCTTTTAGATCTCAATCAAAATGGTATTTGGATACTCTTTGACTTTTTGGGTGAGATCCACGAATATCATAAGGGACGTCAAACTTTTAATGGAGCTCAAATCAGGGTTTCTTCAAGGGTTTCAATGCATTCTTTATGAAGGTATGCAATTATATGATACTTTTCCCATCTCTTATTAGGCCGATAGGCCTTCCTTTGGAACAGAATTTCGTCGTCCTTTTCATTCTCACATTGACACCTGCCATTTTTTTCAACAACAGCCAAATTGACATTTGGGTATTTTGCATCTTGCAGTTTCACATTTGTTATGCCACTGTGTGTCTGTTATTGTGGAACGTGTGCCCAACCTGCGTGTGGTGCGGTGAACGTGCCTTTATCCAGGGCGGTCTCGAATCTTCACACATGAAGCCGGCAGAAATATCTGCAAATTTGTTACAGACACTCTTCTCTATGCCATTTTCCCGGACTTCGCATTACCAACTCGATGTCAGCCGAAGAAACCGAGTCCCGATTGAAAGAACTCCAGGTACAATGTCTAGACACACTTTCAGATTTTGATAAGGATTATTATGGCAACACGAATCATTCAACTCGCTGTAACCTCATCGTGTCCCTGTACTCTCAATTCCAATCTCCGGGACTCGAACCCGCGGGCTTCCGTTCCATTTGCCGGTGAAACCCTCAGTATGGGACTCCTTGCGGGCTCTCACGGGTGGTTTTGTGCAAACCAGAGCTAGCGATGCTGTTGAGAACGCTATAAATAGTCGTATTAAAGGTCATCCCGATAAAGCTAGGGTTAACATGCATAGGCTCAGGGTTCGAGTTTCTCTGAGCGTGGCTCAGGTTTTGAAGCACGAGGAGCACTTGATTTCTAAGGCGGTGGAGGCCTTATTATGAACGGGACGTGGATTCCATGAGGGCGGCGTCTCGGATGGAGAAGTTTTTGTGCAATAAGGAGATGGTAGATGTCTCTGTGAGGATGTCAAGGGCCATGTATGCTCAGTTCGTGCAGCAAGCCTTTCAAGCACCGCATTGCTATCCAATGCCGCCTCTATCGTCTCCAAATTACAAGGAGGCGGAACTGGGTATGAAGATAAGCTGTGGATCTGAGATGATGTATAAGCAGAGATCGCATTATCAGTAAGAGATGGAGAATGCAGAACTCGGACTGAGTGGCTCAGGGGTTGCTGAAGTCCAAAGCTCAGCACTGAAAGCAGCGAGGAGTAGAGATATTGGATGGGAGGCATTCAGGAGAAGCTTTGAGAACAGGTGTTATTTCAGGGGTCTTCTTGAAGGTTCGAAGGAGCATAAGAAGCTTATGGATGAAGCATTGGACTATTACAGAAATACCACACTCTTCTCCAGAGTCAGGTAAGCTTATTTTTTTTTCACAGATCATCCATCTGATGCACTACCTCCTCAATTTAAGTACACATTATTAGCAGCGAGAAACGTCATAAAATCAAATAATTTCTTTTATTTATTCTATATCTGGCAACCTATTTTTTTTACATGGATGGTAAACCTGGAAAGGATATCTACCCACCCTCATACATTTGAGCGAAGAACTGGTACCTTGCCAGCACGATACCATAATCTGCCGGTAGGTTAAAGAAATTCCTTTATTTATTCGTAAATGGGAATATATTATCTTTACCTGGATGGTAAACCTTGTAAGAAGCTCTACCCACTCTCACACATTTGAGCGAAGAACTGGTAACTTGCCAGGACCATACCATAATCCGCATACCTCAATAATATTCAATATAGTCAAGAGCCACACCTGGCAAATCTCATTCAAGGGAGGAGCATGCCTGTTAGGATTAGAAACCGTGTGTGCCGAGATAGTGCACACATGTATATATTAAATACGCCTCCAAGTTCTATCGATAAAAAAATATACAGTACAATGAACATATTACGCAAAAAAGGTAGATAGCGGTAAGGCTTTTCCCATAGAAACATATAAAGGGCAGGTAACGTACAAAACACAGTTGTACAGAGTCCAGACATAATCAAATTTCTCCCCTTAATGAAGACACATGCCTTCATGCAAGAGTGCAGCATGTGCCTGGTAGTGAAACAGAAATCAAACTATTCCTTTGCAACTTTTCAGGTATCATGCGAAGGAGTGACATATGTCTGGTCAGGAAGCACAACTAACCTATTAACTATTACCTATAAAATGTTGAAGGGGTGTGAGGGGAAACACCACACCCCCACAGGATATGCAGATTTGAGACTACTCAAGTCCATTAGACCCCAGCCAGCAAGAGCACCCTTGATGGGCCACAACAAGTTAGCAATGGCATGGGAGTGGCAGAAAAGGTTTATTTTCCTATGCCATGCAAACAACATCACATGCACCAGTAGGCAAATTGAAACTGAGAAATTCTTTCAGTAGTAAAGAAACTGTGTTGTGGCTGGAAATAAAGGGCATCATGGCTTTTTCCCAAAGCAAACTGATATCAGCTCTGCCATATGAGGATAGGACAGGTAAGGTCAAATTAAAATGATTATAAAATGCAAACCAATCCTCCAAGGCCTACTAATTTGCACATACCAATTCAAAATCATAGGTCAACCTTACCAAATTCATCATATTACTGTCCATTAAGTAGTTGACTACGTCATAATTTTATGTTCATTGAAAGAGAAGGCTTAATGACATACGCATTTGTGTGTTGATATCTGGGTGTAAGTAATGGATTAGCATATGTGTTACCATTTAACTTAATATCTGTAGTAACCATTCAATTGGTTTTATTTACAGTTCTTGCAGGCTTGAAAGAAAAATATGACAAAGCAATGAGGAGAAATGATGTGAAGGCCATTGTTGTCACTAGTATGCAACTTTGCAGAAGGGATGGAAACTGTACTAAATGTTCAATGGTGTTATAAATCTTTATATATATTCATATATATAAAAAGAGATGTGAATTCTTCTGTTCAAAAATCGAGATGATTTCATGTCTATGTCTCTGTTTTGGCATTGTTCGGTAATGGAAGCAAATTCTCGGGTGGTTTTGACATCAACGTTCTCCAGGAAGTACAACAGACTGGTATGCCAAACTAAGTTTTCATACAAAATTCAAATTCTGTTGCATATTGTTTCAAAGGTTTCCATGTTTGCTCATATTCAATTCTCTGTAACTATGTATCTAGCAGGGAACTTGTCGCATTTGGGTAGAGTTTCTGTTGATCTTATGATCAATACTATTGAAGGTAGGCGTTTGTTATATATGTTGCTTTTTTTTGTTTTCACTAAAGTTGCAAGTTGTCGGTGATATGTAAGGCTGAAGTGGGGGTACTGTATCTCGGGAATGCTAGCTATTATCAAATCCACAAATAATGTATAAGATAGAGGAATGTTGCTTTTACTTTGACTTGTCATTTCAAAAAACATTACCAATTCTTGTAAAAGACATTTTGTTCAAAAAACATTACCAGTTCTTGTAAAAGACATTTTGTTGGATCGTTATTTTCCATATGTTATTTGAATACTATAAAGCGAAAAATTATCATACCCTTGACATTTTGAGCTTTTCTAGGAATGTGCCAAAATATGGATACCTAGGCTTATTGTAGAGTATAGTTGGATTTGATGGTACAGTTAAAAGTAGCATTCTTATAGCATAGTTAGGAACTCATCAATGTATTGGTAAAGGATTCTACATGTTTTCCTGTATTGTAATACGTAGCTGGATATGTTGATATTGTTAACATAAAAAAATTAAGATTCTGATGGATGTTTAGGCACCCCTGAAAGTTTGGAAAAGGATTCTATGTGTTTTTAGGATGGAACCTTTTTTCTGGCTCTGACCTTTTTGGCCTTTTGGTGTTGTTATAGAGGCTAAGAAACCTTTCGTAGCTGCTATTCAAGGGCTTGCGCTTGGTGGTGGATTAGAATTAGCAATGGTATGTGGCAATGATTGTCCATCTCTTGTAATTTTATGTTTTGGAAGGGGAATTTTGGGAACTTACATGTTTTGAGTTATCATGGATGTATTTAATTTATGCAGTCTTGTCATGCTCGTATTTCAACCCCAAAAGCGCAGCTTGGGTTTCCAGAACTTCAATTTGGGATTATTCCAGGATTTGGAGGTAAGATTTCTCAATGTACAT
This sequence comes from Pinus tabuliformis, assembly GCA_031772625.1. Classification (NCBI taxonomy): domain Eukaryota; kingdom Viridiplantae; phylum Streptophyta; class Pinopsida; order Pinales; family Pinaceae; genus Pinus; species Pinus tabuliformis. The sequence goes on along the minus strand of CM062806.1, from coordinate 815,932,443 downwards.
TTATCTGTCTCAGCGGGGTTGACTTCATACTGTGGTATAGCCAATTTTAATCTTACTATGAATTATCTGGAAAATAGGTAATGATTTGTTTCCAGCGCTGAAGACTCTTAAATGAAGAAGGCGGCATGCAGGCTTTTATATTTTATATTTTCTTGCGAAGTTATTTGTGGCTCCTTGAGGGTTGATTTCCCCATGCTTTAAACGTATCAGATCATTGGACTATCATAGCTCCTAGCGTGCACGTTATTGTTGTATCTATGAATGGGTTTTTCTGCTTCTTGGCTTCAATCATGACTATATGGGGTGGCCTTCTGTACCATGAAGGGTACATGGATTTTGTTACAAAGTTTCAGAATTGTATGTTTGAGAATACTTATTTGCTCAAGGCTACTGAGGAAAACAAGGTTAAGGTGTTTGGGAAGGATTTCATGGGGTGGGCTAATCCCCAGACTGCAGATGATTCTGTCTGGGAAGATGCAGAGGAGAGCTTGGGGCTGGAGGACGAGGATAGGGATTTGAATGAAGAGATTGAGGAGGCTACTAATGGTGGTATACAGAGCTTGGCGATGGGTGCCCTGGGTCATAGCTTTTTGGTCGGTGAGACTGGCATTGAGGTAGCCAAGAATTTGCACCATGGGATCCATGGGAAGGGCATGTCTGTGAAGTTCAGGTAGGGGGATTTGGGGGGTGATGGGTCTTATTACTCTACACCGAAGAAGGGTATTCTCATGAGAGCAGAGACCAATATGATGTTGATGAGCCTTTCCAAGCAGGGCAAGCCTCATGCTGCAGGGGTTCACCAGCTGGATATTGAGACTGGGTAGGTTGTGACAGAATGGAAGTTTTAGAAGGATGGGACTCCCATCACGATGCAGGATATTACAAATGATAGCAAGGGTGCACAGTTGGATGCTGCAGAGTTGACCTTCATGGGGCTTGATGACAATAGGCTGTGCAGGTGGGATATGAGGGATAGGCATGGTATTGTTCAACAATCTGACAACACGGTTTCGAATTGGGCCAATGGTCATCAATTTGCAAGAGGTACAAATTTTCAGTGCTTTGCAACTACTGGGGATGGATGCGTGGTGATTGGATCCAGTGATGGGAAGATTCGGCTTTATGGGAAAACATCTATGAGGGTGGAAAAAACAGCGTTTCCAGGTCTTGGATCATCGATCACACATGTTGATGTTACTTATGATGCGAAGTGGATTCTTGGGACTACTGATACCTATATTATTCTTATCAGTACTATCTTCACGGTTAAAGATGGACAATCAAAGACAGGAGTTTCTGGGCGGATGGGGCACAAGATTCCAGCTCCGAGATTGCTCAAGCTTACTCTAGTGGATGCACATTTGGCTGGAAAGAATAAGTTCCATGGTGGTTAGTTCTCTTGGGTAAGTGTTACTAATATGCATTTTTGTCTTCTGATTTGTATTGTTTTTCTTCCCCTTATGTTGTTTATTTGACTTTAATGTCCTGTTCAATTTCGAACTGCAACTACTACTTGTTTCAAAGTATGTATTGAAAATCATTAGTTTCCATTTCATGAAAAGTAAATTAATGAATGTTTCTATCCATTGCACTCTCAAAATTGTAAACCAAAAATTGAACAAATTTCTATAGGCCAGGGCAGCTATTAGCCATGGGGTTGTACTAGTGTCTGGTCACATTTAAGCATTTTCTAAACTAGCAAAGTTTTTTTGAAATGGCACAGCCTAATTATTCTAAGTTTTAGTTTTTTTTCATCTGAATTCGGAGATGCAAATTTTGACCAGATTGTTATTTGTTGCTGTTTAATTTTTATTTTTTTTAATGTATAAATGGATTCAATTCGCTTAAAACCCAGTTTTTCCAAACAGAATCTAGTGATACAATCTTTGACCATATCGTGGTTTGTTGTTGTTTAAAATTCATTTTTGAATGCACAAATCAATTCAGTGCCCTGAAAAACCCTTGGGATACTAGCCACCTTCACGGCTAAAACTTGTGATTTCAATAAATCCCAGTTGGATTCCAAACAAAATTGATAAAAAAAATATGCTCGAGAAAGAACCAAACATAGAAGAATTAGACTATGATGTTTTGAAAAGCAGTGATATTGTATGAAAAAATAAAAAATAGAGTACCTTAGTTGCTCAGAACTTCATTAATACTTTTGGGGACTTCTTTCAAAGTTTAAGACTTTTTTTATGTACAACAAATCCATTTCTCTTAATCAACTGCACTATCCAGATTTGGTGTCGTTTCTGGACAGTAATATTTCTGGTACAGAAATGGTATGGAAATGCAGCCAACATGCAATTAGCCTTTTCTAAAATAAATTAGTCTCTGCACCTGGAACCAAAGTTTGAGATCTTCAACGGGCACAAGATGGTGAATTTCAACGTTTTGTTGCTTGGTCGAATTAGCTGTTTGAATATCCAGTAATTTGTGGGGCCTTTAAAATAGCATCTTTAATTTTCAGACCAAACATCCTATTTTACTTGGCAAACCTTCTCAGCTTGTTGCTACATGGCTCATCACCTTTCTTTCAAGAAAAATGAATTCCCCGAACTGTTCCATTAATTTTTAATAGGTCTTGATTCTCCCAAACACAAATTCCAAACATGGCCTTACAGATACACAAAAATTTGGCCATATGCTTCTTCAATATCACCACTATAAACAAATAATAATGTATTAAAAGTTAGCAATTGTCTATGAAGGGATAAGGTACACAAAAAATGACTTCAACTTCATAACATGTAGCAATTGAACCTTAATGGACCGTTGGCCTGCAATATAACCTTTATTAGCTCTTCAAGTGTACTAATTTCTGACATCTATTTCTCTTCATCACTGCCGGTTACTGAGAGTGGAAGGCAGGAGCGCCATCTAGTTGCCACTGTTGGTAAATTTTCTGTCATCTGGAACTTCCGGCAAGTAAAAAACAGCAACATGTGTGTTACAAGGGCCAAAATGGGCTAAAAAGCTGCTATTGCTACAAGATTGTTCCAAAAGATGAATCCATTGTGGATAGAAAATTTATGCATGACAAATGTTGCAACACCAAAGAAAGTGAGCTCTTTCAGCATAGCATCTTAACAATAACATCCGTTTCACACTAATCATGGCGTTGAGCAATTAACTCAAGTGATGAACTATAAAAAGTTGTACTGGCTTGTGCATATAACATTCCACACCTTATTGGAGTGGAGTAAAACTAAATTCTTTATAGATTTATAATCTGTTGTATAGCTGAGAGATTGGGCATTTGGTGCGTTTGAAGCAATGCTTGTTGTAATCTGTGTAAAGTGATGAACAGGAGCTATGCTGCTTGTAAGTCTATGTAAAGTTATGAATTGATTTTGACACCACATGCTAACTCTGTCACTTAATTCTTATTTTGTTCAAGTGGACGCTCAGTATTGACCTTTTAATTAACTATTGACAGTTTATAATGGAGAAATTCGAGGAAATGGAGAGGCTTTTGAATGGTATGCATATTTTTGTCGTGAAAATTCAGAAGAGATGCATTTGATGGCGATCTGGTAGATGGGTAGCATGCTATTACTAGCTATGAAAGCTTAAATTCATGGTCACATGGGAGGGAGCTATATTTTATTCTATTGATTTTTTTCTACTTCTTAACCGAGGCCTCCATTCTGCCCGATTTTATAAGAAATAAGCTTCAGTGGAAGGTTACATTGCTGTGATTGACTCATTTTTATTGAACAGTTTGTTTGTACGCAATTTATCCTATTAATATATTCATTTTTTTTAAGGTTTTATGTTTTAATTCTAAGAGTTTGGTTATGTAATTTTTTATTTCATATTTGTTTGTGTAATTTTTTACTCCATATTTGTTTGTATAGGTCTAAGAAATGTGTATGCCAAAATTTCTTAGAGATGCATTTAATTATTTATGATCTGTTTCTAGTGCTTGTTTTGTCACCGCAGAATGATGATATATATGTGGTAAAAACACATATCATTCATGTATAATGATAGTTTTAAATATAATATTAATAAATTTATATGTTATGAGTAATTGTTTAATTATAATATTAAAATTTTAGAGGTAGGATTGCTATTTTATTTAATAGAATTGACAGGTTTTTTTTGGTTTGTTTATTTGTTCTTTAATTATTTTGTGTTGATGATCACTATCACTTTATTATTGTTATTATTACATATTATTATTGCTTCGAGAGACGTTCTACAGTTTAATATGGGGTAGATTTCATATAAACATGTAAACAAAAATGTAAATGTAAATGTAAACATTTAACATGTAATGTTTAACATTTAATATTTTTAATCTAATGTTCTCCAAGAAATCAATCTAATTATTATTATGTATAAACACAATATAAATTTAAAATATATAGAGATTTATGAACACCAAAAAAATAGGTGTGGTAAATAAATAAATAAATATAAATAAACTAAAGGTATGGTAAATAAATAAAACCTCATTTTATACTTACTCCAAATGAATGTTAAATAAATAAAAATGTAAATAATATGGTAAAGAAATAAAACCTCTTTTTATACTTACTCCAAATGTATGGTAAATAAATAAAAATATAAATAAACTAGATGTATAGTAAATAAATAAATCTTGGTTTTATATTTAGTCCATAAGCTTCTTTATATTTACGCAGACTCAAAAAAGAAGTTTTATTTAGGTGAAGCCTATAGGCCAAAATACCAAAGTTTTATTTAGGTGAAGCCTATAGGCCAAAATACCATTTTAGTACCATGGGCGAAATACCATATTTATAAAAGATGTATGGTAAATTACAAAGTGGATCCATTTAACAAATTTGTGTGGACAACTTTCTTTCTTCTGGTAGAGTATTTGGATTTTGCTCTATGTGTGTGCATAGTTCTTTCTAAAGGAAATTTATTTGGGTAATTGGAAAATGAAATAAGACACTCAATGTGTTCAGTGTAATATAGATATAAACAAAACATCTAAAGAAAAGTAATTGCACAATAATCCAATCCAAAAAACGAGGTTTTCCACAAACCAATTAAACCTTTTACCTTTTTCGTCTTATTTGCTTATATCAAACATTTGTGCAGGGCTTCAACCAATTAATTTCATTGAGTATATATCTACAAATCAATGATTTTGGGATCAAATCCCACAAACCAATTCTATACCTGCTCTTCAAATTCCTTCAAGCTTTTGAAAGCAAAACTAATGAATTATCAATATAATTTTACCATAATAAAAAAGCAATTAGAAGGCGTTTAACCAGCTCAAAATGCTCATCGGTTAGGCTTGAACTAACATTTCTTCTAGAGAAATTCAACAATTCTAATTTAATAATCCTATCGGCCTCTCTTTGTACCTTTTGGGACAATTGCTAGTTATCATATTTGTAAGGATTCCACTGTGCTTTTAACTCTTCACATGATAGGGGTGCTTTGGGGAAACCTCCTCCGTTGAAGATTTTTCATACAAATACGCATTTCATAGTCAAGCTCCCTAAGGTGTCCATCCTCCTTCGACTCACCCTCAGTCTCCAGGAAAAGTAGTCCCTTCTCAAGATTTACCTACTCCGTTTATTGTGGAAAAATTAGAGGATATTCCCTCCGTTGACATTTCCCATCTATATTTAGAAGATCTCCATGAGATAATGGTAGAGAACAACTTTATCTACTGCTTTAACGGGTTGTGGCCTCAAACAAAGGATCATTACAAATGGATACACTCTAATTAGACCAGCTCCAACATGGTTCTCTTATGTTCAAAGGGCTTCTTCATACTTATCTTTTCCTGCCAAGAAGATTACCAGAGTGTTCTATCCAAGGGCCCATGGTTCTAGGGAAAAGCAAGGTTGTTCATGACCCCTTGGTTCCTAGACTTTCACTCATCTATGATAGTAATCGCAAATCTTCCCATTTGGTTCTGACTTCCAAACTCGTTGGCTCATATATTTCATGATTTAGTGTTTACAAGCATAGGAAGCACCTTGGGTCACTTGCTAGGCACAAATCTCACGTGAGGCTGAAGTTGATTTTATACTTATGGTAGGATCTGTGTTGAACTTGACATTAGTAAAGGATTTCGTGATAAAATCAACCTCAAAGTATGTGATTTCTACTATAGCCAACACCTAAACTATGATAACACAACTTTTCATTGTCACCTCTTCCCTCAAACAAGACACTTACAGAAATCCTACGCTCCAAAGCTAGTAAAACGGAAAACTAAATCTAAGGCTTGGAAGCCATGTAGCCCACCCACTATGGAGAAAGACTCCTTATATTTAGATTAGGAGGACAATGAATCACATCATGAAATTCTCTCCTAAGATGAGGACTGAGAGGAGAGTAAGTAGAATAAAATTTTAGGACTTTGCAAAGAAATACACAGTACTATTGTTCCATTTGGAGTGGTAAAGTGAACCCACGAATCAATGTCATTGGAATTTGAAAAGGATGCAATAGGATCTTGTCAGGAAATTCTTCAACAATCCATGGTTACTCTTGCATCGAATGGGTGGGATAAAGTAAACAAAATGAAAAGGAAAAATAGTAAAGCGAGGAACTAGCCCCAAGTTGGGTGATACTTTTGTTTTTGTTAGTCTATTTACCTAGATGTCTCCTTATAGTGTGGTTTTAATCTCTCTCCAAAAACCCCGTCTTGAGGTGGTTCTTGTAAAATCCATGTAAAATCCTGTATGGACCACATCCAGACTATATGCAAATTTTTTTATTTGTTTTTTATCATAGCAAAATACAACCAGAAGAGAAACACATTCGGAATTAATTTCAGGAAACATATCATAACATTTACATACATTTAACTAAGACCAAAATAGTATTTCAACACATATGTACCATTCACCAGAAGACGTGACTCTGCTTGCCATTCGTTCGGGGCATCACTTGCGGTTATCTGTTCACACCCGTTACAAGTTCAGCTCCACAAATAAAAAATTATATATTTAATGTTCTCTAATTTTAATTTTAGATTAATATTAGTTAGTTATGCATTATAATGTTACAGGAATATTAAACAAAATCCGGAGAATATGTTCATGTTTTTTCTAATTTTATTTTAGATTAGTTACTGAATTATATTTTTTTCACAATTTTGATAACAGCGACTTTATTTTTTTAACCATTTGGATAACGGCGACTTTGTTTCAAATAAGAATTGGGCGAGGATAAATTTTGAAGGGAGATTGAACAAATCGCTGAGAGATTTTGAGGGGCGATTGAACAAATTGTTGGGCAACTCCTCTTCAACGCATTTAAGCATTTAAATTGAATTTTTTTTTCCAAATTAAAAATAATAAAATATACTAACTACTCAACCCACATACCTAACTTAGTGAGAGAGGGAAATATATACCCCATAATATTTTCCATTTTACCCCATGATATTTTCCATTTTTTATTTCTATTCGATAAATTCAATCAAGGTATTTTATATTCGAAATTAGTTCCAACCATTTTTGTAGAAAAATGAGAACCCTTTTCTCTTTATGTCCCTCGTTGAAATAGATTAAAAAAAGAAACCTAAAACCACAAGTTGTTTGTATTAAATTTTAAAGAAATAAATTAAAAAATAAATTAAAAAATAAATTAAATTTTAATAATAAAATTGGTTGATATAAAAGATTAAAAATATTATATATATATATATATATATATATATATATTTATATTTTTGTTGATATAAAAGATTGAAAATATAATTAATATATATATATATATATATATATATATATATATACAAATTGTTTCTATTAAATTTTAAAGAAATAAATTAAAAGAAAAGATAAATTCTAATAATTGAATATGTTGATATAATAGATTAAAAAAAAAAAAAAAACTTAAAACGATAAGTTGTTTCTATTAAATTTTAAAGAATAAATTAAAAGATAAATTAAATTCTAATAATAGAATTTGTTGATATCCTCACATCATGAAGATTTGACTCCCTTATCTTTTCTGGGTAATCTTTCAACTATTCTTGAATATTTATGACTTTGATAATTAATGATGGAGAACCAGTCTCCAGGTTAATTTCACAGTGATATGCTTTTCCTTCAATATGAGGGATTTTAGCTTGTAATAGTGAGGATTCTTTGCTTAAGATTTTGATGCAGATGTGTGCATGCTTTGCTTAAGATTTTCATGCAGATGTGCTAATGTGCTAACAATTGATTGACTTATTCAATGTTGACTTAATCTAGCTTATTGATCATATTATTAGTGTCATTCCTTTTCTTATGTACATCATAAATGTATATATCTTCTTTAATCGTTCACCCATGAACTAAGCATTTGGCATACCAAAATCAATAATCAATTCAATGGCCCAATCAGCTATGACAAAACAATCCCTTTTTTCTTATCAACTAGAGTTTCAGACTCGTTAATATTCCTTTCCCAATTAACTAAAGCTATATTGGTTTTCAACTGGTCAATATTCCTTTCCTAATTGTCTAAAGCTATATTGGTTTCTAGTTTGTCAAGCTCTATGATCTTGGAAGGATACCCTAAAGCCAATTTATGCTAGGACTACCTTGAAACCAATTTCTTGAAGTCACAATGCACATATGTATTGTCAATTAACTTTTTGGACATAACTTGAGAAAATATATTTAGAAACATCATTGAACCTAAATTAAACTCAAATTTTGATAAAAACTATTCTTGATTTAACTTGAGTTTTTCATTAGCCTTCAAGGATTCTTCTTTAGAAATTTTAATATCATTGCTACCCATTTGAAGTTTTTTGTAACACCCCACCCCACATTTTCCTGATTTTACAAGTTCTCCAAGGTAAACATGAACTGAGAGTTACTATGATGTGACCCAACTTCCACGTTCCAGTTATGGAGGTTGGGTCTATTAAATGAAAACATACTAATACCTATCAGGGACACCTAATCACCCAGATGTTAGACAATAACCACTGATGATTAGACCCTAAGTTGTAATTTTCTTTTACCAAACTCTACCTCCCACTTGCACACATGCTAAGGTGTGCATGAGGCCAAAAGGCACTAGTTTCATGCACAAGCATTCCTCTGTGTGGTTGCAACCAAAATTTCCCATTTTAGAGGGTGCACCTAGAAACCATGATCCAATTTTTTAGGACCAGTTCTATGCCAACTTCCTAGAATTGCCCATAATTCTCCAGGATCACCTTAATCACCTATAAGGGTCATTAGTCACTTTTCATGACTCAATTCCTCGTCAAACTTATCAAATACAATAAAATCATTTAGAAAAACACTTTGTGTTCAAGGTACTATTAACGATGTTGGATGTCGGCAACATAAAGGGGGTATCCCCAATGTGAAGTCCCAATTATACCTCAAACCATTTGGAATAGGAGCCCCATTTAGAGTATGACCCGACTTTGGTTTACTTAAAGGTATGCCTTGTCTTTAACTATAAGCATGAGGGTGTATTAAAAATTCCCTTATGAAGGAGAAAGCAAGTGTACCTTGTGCATGTTCTATTGCCAATGTATCAAAGTTCTTCTACTTCTGGGGTGAAATTAAATGAGACTATGAAGAGAGAAGTAATAGTACTACCGAAATGGAGACACACATGAGAGAGAAATACTTATCTAAAATCAAGAGAAATAGTTCACAAGGATGTGACAATCATTATAAACATAACAACACATTTCCAATAAGGAGCATTGGAGTAACCAAAATAGTTCAATTAATCTAGTACTAATCAAAGTAAACATGAACCATAAACATTCTAAGAATAGTCTTAGAAACATTCACAATCCATGTGTGAAAACATGTTGTTTTGAAAGGATTAAATACTAATAAAAAATCCCAAGATACATAAATGCAATGAACACCACTAGCTCCAAGAGTGGAGCGTTAAGGCCACTACTTCCTCCCCGAAAGTACTAACTCTGTCTCTCTTTTCCTTGTGGAAGAAGCTAAGGTTAAAATTGATTTACATGAGGAATAATGGTCTATTTATAACTTGAGGAATGACTTTTCACATCCTCATGACTTGAATTTCTAACTTCTAGTGACCTTTGGACTTCTACAACCTTTAGACTTCCAAATGAATTTTGGAATTACGTATGACTTTTGATATTTAAACATGTCTTTTGGAATTTCCTGACACTTTAGTTCATACATGACTCCTGGACTTACACCTATTTTTGTTTACAATGATTACAATAATACATCATGACTTCTGCATCATCATGTGATCAAACATGACATGTGACTATCTTTGATTTCTAGGAATAATAGTGACCGATGACATGGACTTTATCTAGTGCTGATATGGTTTCCACTTATGTCTTCATTTCTTCAAGAAACTTTAATTTCTGATGTCATCACCCTCCAAAGGGTCCATGATGTAATGGATTCTTTCGGGTGCTTTGATCATCAAGGTTCAAATGTGCTCTTCGTTCTTCATTCAGTTTCCTTCGTTTTTTTCTCTTTGCCCAATCTTCCTTGTGCGTGATTGTCATGATGTTTCTAGAATACCTGCATCTATGATCATTCATGCTAAGCAATGATCAACATTAATATATCTTATTCTACCATTTTTTATGCATATTTTATGTTCATGCCCTTTCATTGCACTTGAGAGGGAAAAAAGCGGCTTCTGTTAGCATGGGCACAGTTTGAAGGGCCGAGGGGGAATATTCATGGGTTCAACAGGTACTCATGTGCTCATGTTGGCTTGATGGGGCTTGACCCAGGTTCAAAGTTAATTAGCCAAACAAATCGTTGTATTACTGGCCCTTTGGGCAACAGCCCACAGAGCACAGACTTATGTCTCACCCGAAGCAGTATGGGGGGATGCTGGAACAAAGTTTCCACACCCTTGAGATGTCTGAGGTGTCGCTTAGTCCAACTATGAATAAGCTTCACGCAGGTCCCTTCGCCCTCTCCTGACTTACAATATCTTCATGATTGGTTATAATCACCTTCGCATAGCCCTAACCAGGCGTTGTGGTGCTTTCACACCGCTAGGGTAGCCGTCTATGCTTTCTTCATAAGTTCTGTCGCAGATATTACTTATATTCTTATAACGGTTAGTGAAATTCACATAAACAAATACTTTATCTTATATTTTCTTGTTTAACACGTACATATAAGTTCACGCAACAATTAAATAGTAACGTTGCAATTTATATCCAATATACTTCAATGCATAAAACAGGAAAAGGATACACAAAATGATAAGAAACTTCTCTTTATTACTTCTTCAATTCGTTACAGAATCAACTCACACTGCGCACTTAGCTGTAGGGCTCCACGCACTCAGCTGCGGACTACTAGGCCTCTGCACACTCAACTGCAAAGCCTTCTCCTACTCTACGACCCAGAGACTCGACTCTTCACTTCAACTTAGACTCAATTCATCATCACTCATTGCTTAGATCTATCCATTTATCAATTGATCTCTCTTGCAACTTAGAGCCTCGCTCTATTTATACAATCCCATGGTCTGTGGACCATGGGTAGATCTTTCAAACCAACATTACATTACAAAAACAAGGGTAGATAGTCCTATGACTCTATTACGACTTCGCGCTCCATGCCAATAATTCACGGAGTCTTTACACTGGACTTAGTCAAAACTTAGGCTTTAAGCTGCAAAACATGCCTTGGGGGGATCCCACGCCCAACAACTCAAGAGAGGAAGATAGCCATGACAAGGTGCATGGCGCAAGTATAAAGAATGAAGAGGAAGGCTTCAGGCTTCCCGAGTGTGTAGTGCACTCAAGGGAGAGAAATATGGCCTAGGGAACACTCTTGAAGGATAAAGGATGAGGCTTTATGCCTTCTGAGTGCATTCATGTGCTCAATAAAACAAGGAGTTTTCATCCATTCGAGTCGAAGGAGATATCTCAAGGAGGGCGCATTCCTTCAGGTTGAAGGAGTGCACTCAAAGGAAACCAATGAGGGTGCATGACGCAAGTCCGAAGGTCGAAGGATGAAGCTTCCTACCTTCGAAGTGTTTTCATGTGCTCAAGAGACTAGAGAGGGTGCATGGAGAAATTCTAAAGGCTAAAGGATGAAACTTCATGCCTTTCAAGTGCACTCATGCACTCAAGGAGGGTGCATTAATTTGGGTCGAAGAAGTTCTCCCAAGGAGGGCGCATTCCTTCGGGTCAAAGGAGTGTTACCAAGGAGCGTGTATTCCTTCAGGTCAAAGGAGTGCACTTAAAGGAAGGCTTGGTATTTGAAGGGTGTAGTTCAGAATAAGGAATGAAAAAGGTGGATTAAGGAGTGAACTTTGTGCCCTTGGAGAAAACATTTAACACTTGTGAACAACAAAGGATGTTGTCTAAACAGCTCCAAAAATATAAGAAAAGATAGATCAATGACTTCAAAATCAGCCTCTTTAATGGGGGAACCTCCTTTACATTACACAAATGAATAATTCTTGGATGATAAAAATGACAAGACCTCCTTTCTATATATAGGAGTCTAAGGGGTCATAATATAATGAGAGCCAACATAACAATAATAATGTAAGGGAACATAAATAACAATAGTGGGCTTCTATGGGGCACAATAATAACAATATGGGGAGTACATGGGCACAACAATATAATACGAGGGTTGCACTAATAACAATAAGGGGTTATGCTAGTAGTATAGGGACGTAACATGCCCCTCACCTTCAAAAATTGTTGTCCTCAAGGCTTGAGTAGTTTTGGATGCTTTTGTATAAAATTCTCATCCTCTCATATGGAATCTTCAGTAGGTCAGTCCTTCCACTTCATGAGATACTCTAAAATAGATCGATTCCGTAGCTGTCGAGTTCTTGTTTCTATGAATGCTTTAGGTTCCAATATGATTTTTCCTTCCTCATCAAGTTCCAACAATATTTTTTGAACTGGGAGCTTTTCTCCTATAACCTTCTTTAAGCATGAAACATGGAAAACTGGGGGCACTCGGGAAGATGCAGGAAGCTCCAATTTATATGGGATAGTACTAATCTTTTGCAATAGCTTGTAAGGACCATAGTACTTTGGTGATAGTTTATTATCTTTTTTATCTTGTTTGAGGGACATGCGTTTGTATGGTTGTATTCGTAAAAATACCCAATCTCCTATATGAAAACTTCTTTCATTGTGATGTTGATATGCCTATTGTTTCATTCGATTCTGTGTGAAAGTGAGGTTACCCTTTTTCTTCTTGATATGTCCTTCTATCTTGAGAGTTTGAGGAGTGGTAATTCCTGCCATTGCATTAAAATATATGGTCGGATTCATTTCTTCTTCCTATGTGGTTGATTCCTGGTGTATATCCTCTTCTTTTAACGTTTCTTTATCATTATCTTCCTCTTCTTCACAATCAATGTAAAATAATTTCTTCTCAACACACTTATGACCTTTAGTGTACTTGCTATCAGAACTATAACAAAGGCCATTTTAATATTTTTCTTCCAATTGTTGTGGTATCAACCTTGTAGGTTGTGGAAGGCTAGGAGCAACAACACTTCCATCTTTATAATTGTGAGTGGTAGTATTTCTTGTTGCCATTATTTTTCTTTCAATTTTTCTTTCTAGCCTTAATGCCTTCTCCAATGAATCAGGTTCCCAAAGACAAAACTCATGTTGAATGCTATCCTTTAAGTCCCTAAGAAGACATCAATCCTCTGCTTCTCTGGAATAGCATTTGCCCTTATATTTAATTTTTTAAGCCCTCAATGTGCTCTGCCATTGAACCCTTTTGTTTGAGATTTATCAATTGGCTAAAGAAGGTGTTGCTCTTTGTATCCCCATAATGTGCTATCATTTCCTTCATGAAAATTGAGCAAGTGATAAGTGGTTACGAGAAAAATCCCTTTATACCATGAAAATTGATTCAGTTCTAAATATAAATATGCAATGCATACCTTGTGTAACAATTACATATCATGTAGATCAAAATATTTCTCCATATGTAATATCCCTGTTATGGGATCCTTGCGATAAAACTTACTCAAATTGATCATTGGAATATGGTGGGTCTTTAATCAAATTTTAGATTCTATGAAATCATGATTAACATTTATTTTTTTCTCATCATGAGTTTCCTCTACTACCTCTTCCTCATTAGGAGGTCTTTCTTGTAGCAGCTTTGTCCCACCTTGCTTCAAACCTTCCATTTATTTCTTCAAATCTTCCATGCATTTCTTCAAATCTTCTTCCATACCATCGATATTAGCTTCCATGGCCCATATAAAACTATTTATATTATCCTTGAACGCATTCTTCAGATCATCCATCCAATTTTTCTTACTAGGTGTTTTTATTTTCTTGATTCGAGTCATTATTTTTCTTGCTTTTAGGAGATCGATATTTAGATAATTGTAACTCTATAATTTCAAATATTCAAGTTCTAAAATTATGGCATGTGGTATCCCTCTAAGTCCCATTTGTAACTTAGCAAGTCTTATCAATATTTAATTCTCCAAGGAAGAGTTATGCTAAATCTCCCACGATGACCAGATTATAGACTAGTTTAGTAGAGCGAAATTGTACGAAGTTCAATGTGTCATTGTTTCGACCTTAGGACTTGAAACTGATACATAGAAAACTAAAGGTTGTCCTTTTTCTGTAACTTTGTACTAAATTTCATTCTGATTCTCAGAGAGAAAGGTATGATGATTTTCCTAGGGCACTTGTTTGGGATGTAATTTAGGAGCCTACAAAAACCCTAAATGTCTTAGCCCATATCTCCAAAAATATAGTGAAACAAGATCTGAAATTCAGGTCCAATCTTCATCAATCTTTTGGCTCAAATAGGTTTTAATTTTAGAGTTTTAAACTTCATAGAACATACAATATAACAAAAATTCCACGATGACTTGTTTGCGATGGAATTCTAGAGCTTGCAAAAAATATCATTGTCCCAAGGGAAGCTTGAAATTCAAATCCCTAGAAGTGGCACTATTCTGATGTTATACCTCTGAGATAGTAGTGGGTTAGCTATCAATGCTAGATAATCTAAAATAATTGTTTTCGGGATTTTGGTTTTAGTTTTTGGAAGACCAATGGACGAAGATAGATGTATAATTGAAATACTTAATCCTTTTGATAATATTAATATCTCAGTAAAGGGCTGTTATAAAGCTTTACACAGTGATATCAATCAAATAATGGTGAGAAGAAAACATAAAATAATATGATTATCATAGTTTCCAGACTGTAAACAGAACAATAATAAGTATGAAGACCTTCTGAACTATGTTCAAAAGATTCAAGGCAATATACTTAAGCTTACAAAAGGTGTTGATGATTTATTGATTAGAGGGGATTATCTAAAAAAATAGTTTATTAATCCATCCTCTTAGTAGATGATCGCTTCAAGAGCTTATAGGAATCAATTGAGACACAATTGTTCCTACCTAGATATCTCTATAAGTCATAAGCATATGAAGAAAAACATGATTATTGAGAACTGGAAAAAATTACATGAGAGCACAAATTGTGTGAAACCAAAACCAGAATCCTCTGGTTTGTATTAAGGTTCCAGAAAGACTGCGTACAAAAAGTGTCTAGAGAAGCGTCCTCCAATGGCGCAACCAAGTTCAAAGTAGAATGAACAGTCACACCTTAACAAGTAATGAATAATGAACCTTGAACATTGACCATTGAACAACTTGAGAAGAGAGTTATTTATACAATATTGAAACTAGGAAGATATCCTAAAATGGATTAAGATTTATTCCATGAAAGGAAAGATCTTCATGCAAGAAGATAGGGGTAGCTGTTGAACTACTTCTTGTTGTCCCTTTTATTCAGGTTGTGTTCGCTTTATTGTTTGATATTTTGCCTTTTAAGTTGCTTGATTGTTTGTATCCTCTACGCTGGTTGTTTACTTCATTTTGATCTTTCATCTGATACTCTTTAAACTCTATGAATATCCTTTGACCCTGCTTAGTAGCCTTTACTGTGTTCTTTTTACCTTTACTGTGTATTTCAGGTTTTGACTATGTTTTTCAACAATAAATCATTTTAGATTTTATGTTACAGAGTAAAGTTATTTGATATGATCTTTGTATTTGTCTTCCAACTGTATGTAGGATTTTTCTTTATAAGCATGGAACATGAGTCTTTACTTGCAAAACACAGAAGCTATTAAGAAAACACAAGTGACAGAGAAGGTCATCAATGGCTTTATTGAGCTTGAAAGGTTATTGGAAGGAGTCCATAGTGTATTGGAAGGTAAAATGATGGTTTTATTGGTCGTAGTGACTGAGGGTTTCAAAATACATAATTTTGATCAAATAAATTTTCTAAAGGAATGAGTCCTTTTGGAATGAAATTATTAGATAATTGAATAATGTCATGATTGGAAATTTGGGTTTTAAAATTTGAAGTATCATTTCCGTTTGTATTTTCATTTATTTCAATTCTATCTTTGTCAATTTTGAGAAATGAAAAATCATCTATTACTTGTAGAAATGATTTCAAATGTTCATCATCTTCTAATATTTGCCAATGTTTCATATTATCTAGGATAGATGGCCTATATTTTACTTGTATCTGATAGAGTACATCAGTATGATCAGGAATTTTAAAAGAGTTAGCTGAGATAGCTAAGGCATCTGCGTGAATATTTTGATCTCTGGGAATATGAGTCAAATTAAAAGCATCAAACAGGTTTTCAACTTAATCCCATACTTCGTTTCGAACGGACCTAAGTCTAGGTTACTTGGTCTGGCAGACATTTTTTACTTTCTTAAAAATAAGTACTGAATCCGTAAACACCCTTAAGTTTTGAACTTTTAAGCTTTTGGATAATTGTAATCCTAAAGGAAAGCTTCATATTCAACCACATTATTTGTAACTTCAAAGTGTAATTTACATGGTTGGGTTATATTTTCTTTTTCAAGTGAAATTAAAACTACTCCAGCTCCTACCCCATCTTTTGTGCAAGAGCCATCAAAGAATAGTTTCCAAATATCAGTTTGGTTTGGTTCAGTACTTTCAACTACTTCTTCAATTTTGACTTGAGTTTTATGTTGGTGTGAAGTGAGTTGAAAACAACCAAAGTCTTGATCTATTACGTAAATTGGATGGTTCCTTGGTTGGACAATCTTACAAAAGTATGTACAAATCTTACCTCTCTAGATAATCTTAATTGTTGTCCTCCATAAATAGGAATAGTAGCATATGACATATCCATCTGTAGTGTTACCCCTAATTTGGCACAACAAGACCTAGAAACTTGGGAGGGATATCTGTGACAACAATATCAAGTACTACACTTTTCATTGGAATTTGGGTGAGGGTAACCACCGGATCCTTGATCAATCCTAAATAGGGCACCCTTTTAGAATAAAAGGTGTGTAGGTCATGGTAGGACTTAGTTATTTCGAGTTTCAAATGGTCCATGATAGATTTTGGCATAAGGTTGTGTGATGATCCTGAATCAAGCATACAATTATACAACATGGAATCATTTGTTTTAAGAGTTACATAGAAAGGAGGCACTATCTCATCTATCATGTCTGAACTAGGGCCAAAAACTATTGTTGGTTTTTCATCTTGTAGACTTATGACATCACCTTCAACATCAACTGAGGTATTTTGTATCCATTTTGTGACTTGGCTTTTGTAGCCAAGTTTTTATAAAGTTATGACAATGGAATTGGGATCTTAACCCTCTCTAATTCTTTTTCAACATTAAATGTAGTCAAAATATTTTTACCAGTTTGGGTAGTATCAATTCATTGATCTAAGGGCTGAATAAGAGTTGTTTGAACTTCAGCAATTTTGGTACGTGGTTCAATTACTGGAGTTTTCTTTGGAGGTCTCCCAGGACCTAGCCTAGGCCTTAGATCATACCTCTTGTTTAACTCTGCAATTAAAAATTTAGAAAAAGCATGATATTTAAAGACCTGTGAAGCTTCCTGATCTTCATGAACCTAATTTTTTTGTGAGAGAGGAATGAGAGCCATTTAATTGGAAGAATAATCCATACTATTAATATCTTCAATAATTGTCATAGTATTATCATCAATTTGTTGATCATCTATCAATAGAGGAGTAGGAACCTATTGATCATTGCTAGGTCTCTGAAGCATTTGTAGTGGTGGATTTCTTTTATACTGACCTTGATTTTGGTTTTGGGGTCTAGTAATTGTTTGTTGCATTGTCCTAGGTTGGGTATCAATATTTGAAATCCTATTTGATAGGTTTCTAAGAAGATATGTTATTTCATCTATTTTTGAGTCTTTTCATTTAGCCTTAGAGGAACTAGAGGCTTCTTGAACAGATTTAAGTTTTCTTTGGGCCTTTTCTTCCTTAAATTTTAAAGAAGTTGAGGCTACCCTATTTGATTCTACTTCTATAACATTTGATTGCATATCTTCAAGAGTTCTTGAAGTTCTCTCTCCTAGCATAATAGAAAAGTGATCATCAAAAGCTTTAGAAAATCTAGACTTAGCTGCGGCTACAGGGGGCTTACAGTCAACATGCATTTTGTGATAGAGTTTATTGAATCTTTTGATAAAATCTGATGCTAGTTCACTGAAGTTCCTTTTAAGCTCTTCAAATTCTTTGAGGAAGTAAAGAGGATCCTTTTTCACACCCCATTGGTTTTTAAATATGGTTGTAAGCTCTTCCCAATTTCTAATGGAAGTTGTTGGTAACTGCCTAAACCAAATCCTCACATTTCCTTCAAGTGACTGTACAAACAATCTGATATAAACGTTTTCTTGTTCAAAATTCATGTTGTCTGCAAAGTCTAGGAATGCTTGAAGATGGTCCTCAGTTGAGGGACTAGTTTCTCCATTATACTTGGGGAGGTATTTTAAGTATCCAACTAGGAATGCATCAAGGTTATTAGGTAAGACTAAGGCAGCTAGCCTGTACAATAGGTCGGAAAGCCATGATAGCAGGTGGTGTATGAGGTGTTTGAGGTGTATGAGGTTTTTTAGGTGGAGTATGAGGTTTTTGTGTGGATGTAGAGGATGAAGAAGAAGTAGAGTAAGTAGATGGTGATTTAGGGATTGACGAACTAGTTGGAGGCGAAGGAGGAGGAGATATCCTGAAAGACTTCAAAGGAGTCTTAAGAACTAACTTTGGGACTTGTAAAGGAACACCTTCTTTTGTTTCAAAGAGAGGATTGGTATATATAGAGAAGGTCTCCTCACATTGTTCAGAAGAAGAAGCTTCAGGTTGGTCAAAAATGGAAGGAAATGGATAGATGGTAGGGGATATATGAAATCTATGGGTTTATATTCTGGTAGATTAACACCCAAATAAGATTAAGTTTTAGGTGATCCTAGTGGTAGTGTGGGTCTTGGATGAGATTGTAATGAATGAATAAGGTAGGCTGACTTAAATCAACTCCTTTATTTAGAAGTTCAACAACCCTAGGTGATAAATGGGGGTAATCAAGATCAGATGGGATATTACTATAGGGTTCAAATGATTCCAATTCTTTAGAATATAGGAATGAAGTGGAAGAAGGAGATGGTTGATGTCCCCTTTTATACCTGGCTTTTCTTAGAATCTTTTCAGGATCTAACAAAGGACTAACTATGTCACCTCCTGAACGAGGTCTGGTATGTTTAAGAGGTGCTAGCTTGGGAGTGTGGAGTTGCCTAGGTGAATGATTTTAACCTTTCTAAATCATTTAATAACCTTTAAAGGAAAAGAATGAATGAATATTGTTGTCCCAAGGGAAACTTAAAAGAAATTTGAATCCCTGTCAATGGCGCTAATCTGATGTTGTACCTCTAAGATAGTAGTAGGTCAACTACCAATGTGAGCGCATCTAAAATAATTGTTTTGGGGTTTTTGGTTTTAGTTTTTGGAAGACCAATGGATGAGGATAGATGTAGAATTGAAATACTTAATCCTTTGGATAATATTAATATCTCAGCAAAGGGTTGCTATAAAGATTTACATAGTGATATCGATCAAATAGTGGTGAGAAGAAGATAGAAAATAATATGATTATCACAGTTTCCAGACTGTAAAACAGAACAATCATAAGTATGAAAACCTTCTAAATTACATTCCAAAGATTCAAGGTAGTATACTTAGGCTTACAAAAGATGTTGATGATTGATTAATTAGAGGGGATTAGCTAAACAGACAGTTCATTAATCCATTCTCTTAATAGATTATCACTTTAGGAGCTTATAGGAATCAATCGAGACACAATTGTTCCTACCTATATATCTCTATAAGTCATAAGCATATGAAGAAAAACATGATGATTGAAAAATAGAAAAATTTATAGGATGACACAAACCATGTGAAACCAAATTCGGAATCCTCTGCTTTGTATTAAGGTTCCAGAAAGATTGAGTACATCAAGTGTCTAGAAAAGCTTCCTCCAAAGGTGCAACCAGGTTCAAAGTAGAATGAACAGTCACAACTTAATAAGTAATGGATAATGAACCTTGAACATTTAACATTCATCAACTCGAGAAGAGAGTTACTTATAAAATAATGAAACTAAGAAAATATAATAAAACTGATTAAGATTTATTCTAGGAAAGGAAAGATCTTCATGCAAGAAGATAGGGGAAACTGTTGAACTACTTCCTGCTATCCCTTTTATTCAGGTTGTGCTAGCTTTGTTGTCTCATATTTTGCCTTCTAAGCTATTTGATTGTTTGTATCCTATACATTGGTTGACTCCTTCATTTTGATCTTTCATACGATACTCTTTAAACTCTATGAATATCCTTTGACCTTGCTTAGTAGCCTTTACTGTGTTCTTTTTACCTTTACTGTGCATTTCATGTTTTTACTTTGTTTTTCAACAGTAAATCCTTTTAGATATTATGTTATAGAGTAAAGCGATTTGATATGATCTTTGTATTTGTCTTCCAACTATACGCAGACTTTTTCTTTGTAAGCCTGGAACAGGAGTCTTTACCTGCAAAACACAAAAAAATTTTAAGAAAACATAGGTGACAGAGAAGGTCGTCAATGGCTTTATTGAGCTTGGAAGGCTATTGGAAGGAGTCCAGAGCGTATCAGAAGGTAAAATGATGGTTTTATTGGTTGCATCAGCTTATGGAGGTTTTACTGTGAAAACAGGCAAAACAAAGAAAAAGGGTGATTTTTGTGTTTAAACGAAAAAACAGTCTTCTATTTGAATTATGGCACAAAATGAATAGTGGCTATTTTGTCGTTATGCGAGAGGCAGTTTTGGTTTTCATCGCATTGCTTATAAGGCGTGGGCGGCTTTGTGAAGGGATCACCTAAAATAATCTGAGCTTGACACATAGCAAGGGAGGTCAGTGGAATACCACTTTTTGGGTGGGTAATGCCCATACAGAGAGCCAACCCAAAATTACCGAGGGCCGTTGGATTTGAATGCATTAGATCATACGATGGTGAAGAAAAAGATCAGTACAAAGTTATTATGGTGGTATGGGATTAATTATGGTTTAAAAACTAAGTTTAGTGGAGTTTTATGGTTAAATAGAGGCTTAGGTTAACTTCTCGTTTAAATCGTAAAATCATTTTAACAAAGAAAAACTTTGCAAAACATGGTATGGCGAACTTGAAAAAGTATGAATTCAGGTGGATAATGACATCGAGTCTGGGTTCATCGCATATCGCAATCAGAGTTTAGTGAAGGACGACCCATTGAAAAGGAATGTGAAAGGGGCTAGACGCAAATATGATATATATCTACGTCGGGTGTGGGTTCCCATTGCATATCAGAGATCGCAATGGCAGAGGGTTGTTACATCGATCGGGACTTGTGATGAGGAGCAGATGTGATATGGCATTGAAATATTATATAAATTGTGTCGCGTCCGTGTCCATCACAATCGGAGATCACAATGGCAGAGGGTTATTTCTTCGGTCGGGACTTGAAATGAGGGGCAAATGTGATATGGCATTGAAATATGATATATATGGTGTCGGGTCCAAGTCCATCGTAATTGCATATCACAATGTAGGGAGAGTGGATGCACATTGAAAGGCTTGCAATCTGCCAATGCGATGTTTTATTAAATATGTAGTTTTATGATAAAACTTATGGTTTTGAGGTATTTTCATAAAGGAGTTAATAATATACGGTAAAGGGAACTTTTAAGGGTTTAATACATAAGTTAGTATTAATATGAAATATGAGTGAAAAGGGGAAATGCGCTAAGTATAATGTTTTTTTATGAATTATTTGCTTTTCACATATATACATGAATACTTAGGCTAAACATATTTTGTGGGTGTTTTGGTAAAAGGGGATTTAACATGGGGTTTTTACTTTTCCTAGGTAAAAATGATTTTAACCTTAGGAAAAGGGGTTTTTTATGAAAATGAATTAATATGAACTATATGAAGGTAGGAAGGGGAAATTAGTAAATATATGGATGAATGAGGATGAGGGAAGTTAATTATTTGATCTTGTAGACCTTCATTTGCTTTGTGTAATTACCTCGTGGACATAGAAACATATGGTAAAACATGATGAATGTACATTTTGTCCAATGAATTATCATACTTCTGCAATCTTTCTTCTACTTACCCTTTTCTTATCCTATAATTTTTTCATCACTTAATGGGTTCATCTAAGCTAACAAGCCTTTTTCCTTTCTTTTTATTTTACAAAAGCAAACTATCTAATTCTATCCTTATAACATCCAAGGGCTCAGATTAAACTGATGAGCACGTTATTATTCTCTACCTAACTACTGATCTGCCAAGATTAAATAGTTTGGCCAGATCTTTATTCTCTAACTATAACATCAATTTTAAAGCATGACGCAGTCAAGATTAAATTATTTGACTGTCATGGTTTGTGGCATTTATGACAAGCTGCACACAACCATTATTTTGTAGAAAAATAGTAGTGGCATTTGGACTTGCTCACTTTCAGAGTTTATTTGTTTTCTTTTCTTTCTAACCTAACATTTTCTTTTGGTCTTGATTTTTTAGGACATCTAACCTAACATTTTCTTTGATATGGACATCATCATCAAAATACTTTCAAAAACATTTTATTCACTATTGTTATTTCCATATCATAACTTAACATTTTTTTGAATATTCTATCTTATCAAAACCAAAAAATGCTATAATAGGGGGGATGTTATGATATTCTGACACATAGGAAATAGTTGAGTATAACTTTGTCTCGTGTAGAGTGAGGTAAAGTGTGTTTCTTTACTATGTACATTTGTAACTTACAATCCAATGGTCATGATATGTTCTAGACATGAAGTGATCCAACAATTCCTTCTCTCCTTAGTATTACCGACACTTGATCCATGACTTAACACCCGATTTGTCCATGATCTCTATTTAAAGAGCACGGAGGGTCATTTGTAGGGTGACCGTTCATGAGAGAAGCTTATGTCAATTTCATTTCTTTTATTAATAAATTTCTTGAAGTGGCTGCATTGGCTCAGGTCGTGGACCATTTCCCTCTTTGAGGGTTTTAACCACATCAAGAATACTGTTGTATTGATGTGTGATATGTTTGTGAGGAGTGTCCTTTGGTGTTCTATTTGAGGAACTTACCCTGTAAATTCCTACAAAGTAATTTCTTCCAAGCACCTTAAGGTGTTTAACTAATGTTCATCTTCCCTTCCATAACTCATAGGGAATTTTATTTCTATTAGGCCTCAATTGAGTTCTGTTTCACAAATACACTATTTCTTGTGTTCCTTCTCCCAGTAAGTTTTTATAAACGTCTTCTTCATCCTACATTTCTCGGGACATTTCTTGTATTGTTATGTTCTTTCTCTATACTTATTGTTATGTTCTTTCTCTCTACTACTCCATTTTTCTATGGAGTTATATCAACTAAGTACTTCCTCTTGATATCGTGCTCTTCAGAGAATTCCTCAAATTTTATTGAGGTGTACTCTCCTCCTCTGTCTGATCTTAAGTATTTCAACTTTGAGTCTTTATCATTTTCTAATTGAGCTTTAAACTTCTTGAAATGCTTGAATTATTCTAATTTTTATTTTAAGAGAATATTCCAAGTGGCCCTAGTCAAATCATCAATGATCAACATGAAATGCTTCTCTCCGTTTGAGGTCTTTTCTCTAGTTGGGCCACAAATGTCTATGTGAATGAGCTCCAGAAGTCTGGATGAGGATAACTCTTTTGAATTTAAATGAGTCGTGGTCTCCTTTCCAAACTGACATGGTTTGTAGATTGATTTATTGAGCCTTAACAATCATGGTAATCCTCTCATGGCTCCCATCTTACTAACCTTGATCAAATTTTCAAAATTCATATACCCAAGCCTCTTGTGCCACAACCGTGCTTCATTTGTTTTTACTAAATAACAGTTAACCCTGGAATCATAAAATACATATACATTATTGTGGGTTATGATTTCTTTTCCCACCATCTTTCCATTATTCATGTTTCAGATATCATAGTGTTAAGATTGAAAGGTTACATCATAGCAATTATCAGACATTTGGCTAACATTTAGCAAATTTTGCTTGAGACGTTGCACATACAACACATTTTTTTCTTATGTTTCTTTATCAAGACTGAGGATGCCTTTACCCTTGATTCTAGTTGAAGGCATTATTTCCAAAGGTGAAATTTTTTATTCTCCTCTCCTTTTAGTGAAAGAAATTTTATTTTTTCCCCACTCATATGTTTACAACAACCACCATCCGCATACCATTTTTTTCTTGATTAGGATCTGATAAGGTGAGTCATTGTAGCATTCTCTTTTTACTCTTTCGTGAACATCCCCCCTTGTCCTTTTTGATAGATGACTGTCTAATATTTTTGGACTCAAATGGGCATCTGCACTCACTTTCTATGTACCCAAAATTATTACATTTGAAGCATTCTACTTCACTTAGTAAGGGAGACAGGACATTCCAATTTCTAAGAGAAGAATTTTAATATTTAGAAATATAAGACATATTACGTCTGGGATTTTCATCTCTTTCTATTTTAATCCTTGTACAATCAAAAAATTTATGTCCAAATTTATGACACTTATAATAGTCACCATAAAATAAATATGCATACCTATTGTTGGAAGTATTATGAGATTGTGCACTAAAATAACTTGGTTGTCTGGTTGATTGATTCATTCACCATTGACGATCTCCTATCTTCCCTATTGCTCCTTTCTCTTCATTAATTATTTCATGATGCTTGTTCCCATGGCCTTGTGGTTCTTTGAATCCTCTAGACCTAAATTTTATCTTCCCCATAGAAAAAAATTGTGTCTTTGAGTATCCGAGACCAGTTTTGATACATGAGGGCCTTTGATTACTTAGGATATTATATAATCTCCTTGACCCTTCAAAAAAAATTTCATTTACATCCTTCTGAGTCTTTGTTCTCTAAAGATATGTTCTCAAAGAGACAACCTATGCTTTCAGGCTCTAACAATTTTCTTCCCAATCTTGGATCAAATCTTGAAGAACTTCTTATTTCATTTAGACTCCTCCAGTTTAACTTTCAAAGATAGAATATCATATTTCCATGTCTATGAGATCATTTGCCTTTTAAACTTGAGAAACTAAAATGTAAATTCTTGTTCTCCTCTTATAGTCTGTCACATGTTCCCTGTTTTTCTTCTAGTAGAAGGACTAAACTATCTTTTCTCTTGATAGCTTCCTAAATATTTTCATTTTGATAGTCAAACTCCTCATTATTAGATTTATACATACCTTCCTCTGCATGTTGTAATTATTCCTTCAACTGCTAATTATTTTTCCTTGCTTTCTTTAACTCGTCAAAGGCACTAATGAGTTCCCCTTCGAGGTCCACTCCTCCTCCTTCTTCTTCCTGTTCAGAGTCCATAATACCTTGTTTCTTGGAGTCTGTTTCAAAAGCAATTAGAAGATACTTATCTGAATCATTCTCCAATGATTTTTCACTCTCTGGCTTTGGTACTGAGCTATCCTCTTTGGAGTAGAACCCATTTCTCATATAGATATTTTTCTTCTTATGTATCTAAGAGTTATTTCCAAATTTCAAATCCTCTTCATTTTCAACCTTATCTTTATAAGGGAATTTGGATGAGAAATTTCGAAATCTTCCAAAGTAAAAACACTTAAAGGATAAATTCCCTTTATTTTTTCCCAAGCCATGCTTCATTTTTCTAGCTATTTAAGACAACTCCTGATCAGATTCAGATTTGGAATAGTCTTGATGATCTTTATGCTCCTTGGCATTTTTGGATACTTTGAATGCTTCTTCCTTAGGTTTATATTTTTCTATTCCTACTCTCATCTTAGATTCTCTCAGAGTACCATGTAGCTGGTCCATCTTGAGATCCCTTAAATTAGTCGTTTCTTCAATAGCTAAGACATTGGTATTAAATCTCATGGGCAAAGATCTTAATATTTTATGAACAATCATATCTTCCTTGACCTCTTCACAAAGACCTCTAATAATATTAGTTTCTTCATCAAATTTGAGTAAGTTGATGAGGCTCATCAATAGGTATATTACATGGGTCACAATGCCATCCTCCAGCTCATTAAATTATCTTTTTCTCACATTTATCTACAAATTTTGTTACATTATGCTTAGTGTGAGGAGTAAATATGTGTTGCTATTTCATGTGCCCTAATGTCTGTTAAATGCAAGAATTGGAGCAGTTTTGAGTTGATTTGAGTGCAGGAACTCGGAGTAGACAAACAAGAGAGATTCTAGGAGGTTTTCCACCTCCTTAACTCCTCCAATCAGTAAAAAATCCCCACTCTATCTCTCATCAAGTTGGCATCATTGGCAGCCAAGGATGCTGAGTAAATTTGCAGTTGAGTTAGTGCAAGTAAAAAAAGAGCTAGATTCACTTATTTTTGAGTTAGGGAGTCAAATATCCCTACTTTTTAGGGAGAAATTGGTAGCCCCATTTTTGTATAAATAAACAAGCTAACGAACTCATTGGGATTCAAATTTTTATTATAGCAAAGAGGCCATTGAGCTAAAACACGTTTGACTGTTGTTTTGATGATGTATTTGACATTTCTAAAATGATAATGAGAAGTTCTATTTTGATATAGCACTGAGTTAATTTAGAGGGTTGAATCTCTTTGGTTAAGGCCCAACCCTAGCAGCCTAAGTTCCTCTCATGTATCTATATTTTTGTTAGCCTAGAATTTTGAGTAGTTGTTGAATTTTATTCATGTTTCTTTTAGCTTAGAATATTGATTAGTTGCTTCTTATTCATGTTTCCTTTAGTGAAAAAGGTTTGATCCGGACTTAAATAGGAACGCAAAAAACTAAAGAGATAACCATAAACACAGATATGCAGTGGACATAATACTTCATTTCATTAATGTAAAATACTGAAATATGCTTACAAACAGTAATGGAAATAAACCAGCTAGGGCGATGGTAGCTTATCTCTGAGAAGAGATGTGGTGGCTACATGCCTCTAAACTCTATTAAAATGAGGCTCGAAGGCCTATTTATTGTCGAGAAACAATGGAAAGCCCTTAACATTCCAAAACCTAACCCTAGAAGATGAAACACCAAACTGTGGGCCCTATTTGGGTAAATTGGTACATCAACTTCCCCGGGTCATAACTTTGGCATACGATCTCTGTTTGATGCATACAATAGCTCGTTAGAAATATCTATCCGAGCACTACCACTTTGGGAAGGGAAACATCAGCCCATGGACCCATGTTTCTCCCAGATTTCCTAAAAAATGTCGCTTAGGGCCTCAAAAGGGCTCCAAAAGTTCAGGACCTGAAAAACTACTAAAAATAGTAAGTTGTGCTACAATTAAGGAAACGGAAAATGTTGAGAGAAACAATGGTGGGGGTCCAGGTGGACTTGGCAGGTGGCCACCAATATCCACCTGGATCAAGGTTTATTAGTTGTTGCAGTTCAATAGAGTATAATTCCTCAAAAAGTTTGTGACATTGATCCCAAAATCACCTCCCTCACGGGAACATTATTAGAAGATCCCACCATCACAACCCAAAAACATAGTGTGATTTCCTATTTATTTCATAGATCAAGTTTTGGCATTAGTGATATAGTTTTTTTATGATTTCTTGGAAATATTTACATTTGGAATATTTATTCTCATGTAATTATTGTAGCTTACAAATTAGTTCATTTCATAGCTCAAGTGCTTGGCATTATTTAGACATTTTTTTTCAAATTTAATTCATTTTTTCCACATTTACTTGTAATATTTTGCAAATGAAAATAGGAACAAGTGCATGTGTTGTTGCAGGGTTGTTGGTTTTGCAAGAAAGGACCCCTTTCACCAACTCCATTTAGATCTTATCCACCTTCTTTCGATGCATTCCAACCCATGTTCTAGATATTGTTTTTTTCTCACTGTGAGAAGTCATTTTTGCCCAGATCTGTCCTTCTTGAAGTGTTGGGCTTGGCTAAGGGTGTTTATCACCTTCCCTACACTTCTCCTAACTTTCATATAACCTTATAACACTTCATCTCACCATTATTTCCCTCTAAACACTCTCAGCCAACTTTTTGTAGTATTTCAAGGCATCCTATAGCAGTACATGAATCATGTAGCACACCTATAACAACCTCTTTTTATGTTGTTTTTACCCACAATGATAAGCTAGCTTAGTTTAGGAGTATTTTCACCCCTTAGCTTGGAATCGATGACAAAAGTTCCACCTATATTAGTCCCCACGTTCCTTTTTATTTCTTTTAAGATCAAATAGCATTAGTTCTTTCATTATGGATTTAGAAATTAGGACTTTATTTACTTTGCAAGTGTGAATTAGATAGTCAATGCATGCATTCTTGAATTATGAATTGGTAGGATAAACTTATTTTTTCAAGAAAATATGATGGATAGATGATTTAGTGCAAGTTAGAATAGTTTCCTTTCTATAGATTAGCATAAATATGGTGTTCTTTAATAGGAGTTACAAGTTGACAACACACATTTTTTAGTTGAAAATCATTTACCTTATCTGCACTAGGACTAGCCTTTGGATTCTAGTTTTAGTAGTTAGTCTCCTTCCAGTTTAGTAGAGCAATGGTTTGGAACCCTAATTATCAGGTGACACATTTGAGGGTGTGTTTCTGGGAAAATTAGTGTCTTGTTGAACAACTAACCCTCTAGGTTTTTCATCTACCCTAGAAACAACAGTTTAAAGCAATTCAATGATCTTTCCTATATGCAACAGATAAGAGAAAGATAGAAGAAAACCAACCTAGAACTTTTGCTTGATCTCTTGCTTGATCTCTCTCTCCTTTGGTAGATCCAGTAACTCCTCCCTGTATTTAACCCGCTTGGAGAGTACCTGTGCAAGTACAACAACAAAGAATTGTCAAAGCATCGTGATCTATTACAACATAAAAATTATAGAATCAGATATATAATGAATAAATGAAAGCTTTCACAATTACATAATCAATTGGGAAAATTTCTGAAGAACTTTATTAATAATAAGGATAATTACAAACCAATTGTCTGATCCGGTGCCATCCTCCCAACATCAATCCTTCTTCACCTCATGAATTAGCAAGAAAACACCAACAAGAATACAATTCTCTCTCCTCAATACTAAAACTAGAAACACTTACCTGCAATTCACAACAATTCAGCCTTCACATCTCTTGGATGGGAGATCCCTTTATAGATTTTTGCAAGAGGGTGAGTCATATATGGGGATTGATTAGTGTCATTCCACTTGTTACAATTGGTTCCACAAGAGAGTGGGATTGGAGATGTTTTCCTAATTCCCTTGGTCATCCTTGGGCAAACTCAGAGAGGCAAGTGGCACAAAAGAAGTTTCTAGAAGATTCCATGAGCAACCAACTAACAAAATGTCCCAGAAACTTGTCCATCCTTACCCATCGCACCCTATAGAAGGTCTAAATAATATGCATCACATTTTGACAGTGTAAAATTCAGTATGCATCACACTTTTCCAGTGTAGCAGTCAGTATGGTTCAGTTTAGGCACTTTCTGCATGATTTCTGAGATGGAACTTTTGGGGATTGATGTATTCAAATGAATAAGTTTCTTTAGGGTATGAAACAACTCTTTTAGTGGTTTATTAGCCCTAATACATCAACATATAATTTTTGGGTTGATGTGCCCAAATATGTCTATAAAAGTTGCCCCCTAAAGCATGAGGTCATAAATGTTCATGTCGGGTGAAATGCTTTATCATGAGGATCAGAAATTTCGAACTGGAAGGTGACCTGCATAAATTTCAATACAATACATCATAATAATATGATTTTTCATGAACTAGCTGAGGGAGGCATTCCCATGCTCAACTTTATAAATTTTCATTTCATGTACATAGGTCAAATAGTCGTCTACAGATATAAACTCTTGATTTTACAGATATAGAGTCACAATCCATGATTGGGATGACCATCTATGTAGAGCCTTTGTACATTTGATATTCTTGTATTCCTAAATATATCACAACCTAGCAAGGATAATTTTAGGGGCGAATGTTCGCCCTTTGGCGAAATTAAGGGGTTTTAAATTTTTAGTGGGCGAATATTTTGTATCATAGTACATTTTTACAAATCACCTCAAATAGCCCACCTTATTTTAAGGGAGAGGGTAAAAAAGGTAAATTTAGCCCTTCAAATTAGGACTTACAACCTTCCATTCGCCCATTTTCAAGAATAGGTTTTATTTAAGCGAATCCATTCGCCCATGTTCAAGAATAGGTTTTATTTAAGTGAATCCTATGGGCCAAATACCATATTTGTAAAAGAGGTATGGTAAATTAATAAAAATATAAAAAAATGAGAGGTATGGTAAATAAATAAAACATTTTTTATATTTACTCCATAAGTCACCTTATATACATGTAAGGGTGTAAACAAATAAAAATATAAGTGGAGGTATGGTAAATAAATAAAACTTCTTTTTATACTTACTCAAAAGGTATGGTAAATAAATAAAAATATAAATAAACTAGACGTATCGTAAATAAATAAAACCTCTTTTTATATTTAGTCCATAACCCTCGTTCTATTTATGAAGGCTCAAGAAAGAGGTTTTATTTAAGTGAATCCTATGGGCCAAATACCATATTTGTAAAAGAGGTATGGTAAATTAATAAAAATATAAACAAACGAGAGGTATGGTAAACAAATAAAACATTTTTTTATATTTACTCCATAAGTCACCTTATATTTACGAACACTAAAAAAATGGGTTATATTTAGGTGAAACCTATGGCCAAAATACTATGGGACAAATACCATAGACTAGATAGTTATTAATACCATGCAAAAAACCATTATTAACCCTAATATTAGAATTAATAAAAATAAAAAATGGCACATGGTATTGACCCATGGTATTCACCAAAATGGCACATGGTATTGACCCATGGTATTCACCTAGAATGTATCCTATTTAAATGGGGGAATTAAACCAGCATGTAGCCTATGCTAAGATTCACTAGGACTTTACAAAGTTTTATTATTTAGTGAAAGACTCGCCAAGATCTTACAAGATTTTATAATTGAGTAAAATATTCGCCATGACTGGTGAGAGATTCGCCAAAAAATTATATATACATATTATATTATTGATAAAATCGCCTTCCATTTTTCCTATATACCATGGAGATTCGCCCATTTATTATATTTATAAATTTAGGGGGGGTTCTTAAAATTTTCCCTGCAACCTAGATGAATGAAACTAGATCTGGGGTCTTCAAACTCGTTCAATCTTCACTCGATGTACATGCCAAACCATGTGAAAAGATTTCCTAAGGTCGAACATGGAAAGACATCGCCTAATTAACAACTAATGATGTGAGTTGTTAACAGATGCGAGATGGATCACCGATAATGATAATGATCCTCAAGGTATTATAGTACAATTCACGTGGTGTGAATACATGATCCAATGTCAAACACCATGCAAAATCTTTCGGTCGAAGGCCATTGATGTCAACCTGTCGCCGGATGTGAGAAACTTGCCATTGATGTAAACAAGTTTCAAAGCACTGGAAGGGTGTTTCTAAGTCAACTTCTTGGATAATGAGCTGATGTCGAGAAGAAGCGACTCTTTGTAGGAGGGCCTTGATGTATCCCGCATCTATGACACGAAATGAAGCAAATGATTTCTGGAGGTGAAAATGAACTGACGACACAAGGTTCAGTAATGGCGGTCATGAAAACATGAAGGTTAGAGCTATTGCAACGTATGGGACATTTAACTAGATGACTTGTCTTGAACATGTCGATGACACTGAGATGAATTGGTAGCGTTAACCCCAAAAGAAGGATGGTATGAAAGGCCAATTGTATGATGACCGGTGGATGAAATAACCCAACCTAACTCAATCATGGATATGAAGAGAAAGTGTCATGTTCAAGAGCGACTTGCTACCATAAACTCTTCAATATTTTTCCCCTTTTTCCCTAGTCATTGTTGACCAGCACCTCCCTCTTTATTTTTGTCAAGTTTGAGGAGGATAACATATGCTTGTTTTATAATTAGCCCTTTAAGCAAACTCATCGCTATTTGATGTTTTAACGAGTCTAGCGATAGTGAAACTCGGTCTCATCTAGATAGACAAGTTTGTTGCTAATATTTTAATGAGTTTAACGACAAGGATAACTCGGTTATTTTCATGTTTAGAAAGTTTGAAAAAAGGGATGAAAAGAAAACTCCATAAGTTCCTTTTCATAAAATAATCCCTCAGGTTCGAAAAAAGATAAAATAGTACATGAGGGATGACATTTCCAGTACTTTAACGAGCTAGAAAAGACAAGTGCTCGACAATCTTTTCATGTTTAACGAGTCTGAAAAGGGTTTAAAGAGGACTCTATTTTGAGGAATGAGTGGTGTCTAGGGTAGCAACTAGTTCCAATGATGTTGGAACTTCTCAAAAAATGTTTGTTTATGTGAACAGGCTGGCTAATAAGACCACTCATTGCAACTATTCCTCAAAAAGGGTAGGACAATCCAAGTGAAAGTGTATGATTGGCCAAAGATATGGCGGCGATGGGATGAAAACAACCAAGGTTCATCTGATAGAAAAGACTGACATAATGGAAATCACGAGGGTTAAAAATTGAAAATGGGTTCATTTTTAGACAAGCTTGAACATTAGGGAACTATTCTTGGATTCAGTTTCATTTTTACACAAGCTTGAAATGAAAAACTATGCTTACATTCAGTTTCATTTTTACACAAGCTCGAAAAGAAAAAACTATTCTTGAAAATGGTTTGCATGGCCCCAGCATAATGAAAGGGAGAGTCTCCTGCAACCAGATGGAAGTCACTGTAGTGAAGCAGGACAGTTATCCAACACCTATTTGGCTTCATCCAGATAGAAAAAGGTGAATGGGGTGATTCCCTTCACATAATCTACAGGGAAATTTAACTTTACCACATCACATAACCTATAGGGAAATTTAACTTTACCACTAGGTGCATGCCCCCCAAGCTTCATTACATTCACCTAAGTAGACTACTCATGGCTATCAGACGGGTGGAGTGAAGGTTCTTTTACGAGATCAAGTGAAAGACTCGACTAGGATTTTACGAGATCTAATCAAAGACATGACTTGGAAGTTTAATTTAGGGTACCTTGTTTCATTTTTTGATGAGCATGACATAAGACAAGGGACTGTGCTCATACCCTTAGTTTCACTTTTTAACAAGGTTGACACAAGACAAGGAACTCTCCTCAAATTCCTTGATTTCATTTTTTTTAATGAGGTTGACACAAGAGAATGAACTGTCCTCGTAGACCCTTGTTTCATTTTTTAACGAGGTTGACACAAGACAAGGAACTCTCCTCATTTCCATTGTTTCATTTTTTAATGAGGTTGACACAAGACGACGAACTCTCCTCATAGACCTGTTTCATTTTTTAACGAGGTTGACATAATAAAATAACTATCCTTGAACCCTTGTTTCATTTTTTAACGAGGTTGACATAGTAAAAGAACTATCCTCATAACTCCTGGGTTTCATTTTTTAATGAGGTTGACACAATACAAGGAACTATTCTCGGAGTACCCTCATCACACCTCATAAAAGGTAATGAAGGAGAGATCTAGTTCCAATGCCACCAGTACATGATGTACGACATCACTAAATTGATCATCAGTTGATGTATGTATGGAACAGGTTGCCACATAATGAACCCATGGCAGGCATGATACCATTGGTATGAAAGGACCATTTAGGGAAGATGGTTGACAATTCTACCTTCATGCGGGAAACAAAACACTCAGAAGAGTGTTGAAACAATAGCTCCCATGTCATAAACATAGTCGCGCCCAAGAAGTAAATTGTAATCTAATGGGGCTGGGACTACCATCATGTTCAAATAAATGATATTTCCTCCCAAAGTATTAGGTAACTGAGGAAGGATCCATAATGGTCGACTGGTTCCTATGTTAAAGCCCAACAAATTCTATGTAACACGCACAAGCAATGGCAAACTAAGCACTTGCTAAGCAGTTGAGGAAAGGATACTCATTGATGCACCTTCATCTATAATAGTGCCAGATACAATCATTTTACAAACTTGTACTATGATCTGGAAAGGCACATAAGAAGGAAGGTGGGATCCTGCCAGTCGATTCCAATCAAAGGAAGTGACTAGACTACATGGAGGGGGTACCATAGAAACAGGAGAATTAACCCCTTGAGTTATGAGATCTGGAGGACTTTCCTCCTGTCTTGATGGAATAGGTGGATTGCCCCCAAGCTCATTTGAATCTGAAGAAACAAAAATAACCTGAGTGGTATGGTGTTCACTCTCTTCAAGAAAGTTACGATTAGCTGAAGATGAAATCGGGTCAACCGTTACCTCGACCTGTTGACTTGGATCAAGTATAGACTCATAGGATTCACTTTCAGAGAGAGGGGTTTCAACCGACAGTTGACTTTGGTCATTTGATTCATCAACTAGTAAAGGATTTAGAGAGAGTTTCCTGTAACCCGATGGGAGTCACTGCGATGAAGCAGGACGGGTACCCAACACTTTGTTGGCTTCATCCAAATAGGGAAAATGGTAAATGGGTTGATTACATTCACATAACCTACATGGAAACTTGACTTTTCCCTTTTTTCCATGAACTTTACTATCACTGGTTGATGGTGTGTCACCAATATGATATCTAGAAGTTGATGACATAGGATGATGTGAACGGGAAGACCATTCTTCCAGGATCTGAGGAACATCAGGACAATCTCAAAGAAGATGGTTTCCCACACAAAGTTTGCTTGGATATCGAACTTTGTGAGGCTTGACGGGGAGTTTATAATCTTATGTTGCATTCAAAGAAATGGTTTCTTGGTTGTCCCTTTGCTGAATTTGGATCTTATTCTTCTTCTTCCCTTTCTTCTTCTTCTCAGCCACCTAGTTACTAGTACCAACACTTTCACTAGGCGAAGAGGAAGAAGGGGAGGAGGAAACAAACGAGGAAGGGTCAACTAAAGGATCAACTGGAGGTCGATTTTGTCCAGTTGGAGGTGTACTCGATTGCGAAGAAATCATGAAAGTTTGAACCAAGTAGGTTGAAAACAACCATACTGACAAGCCAATGGTAAATCCCAGAAGGGACAATGTAGCCATATATGGAGCACCAATATTTCTGAAAGAAGGAAAAGGACTAGGATTTCCATCAAAAGGAATTCCTTAATCAGTGGACTTCGGATTTGTCACCATATGTTTCAACCTAAGATCAACTAAGGAATATGGATGTTATTCGTGGTCAATTAATTTTAACGGAACTTGAACACAACTTTGATTTTTCAGTTTTAAAGAGTCGAGAAAAAGCTAAAGACGACTCTAGTCGCCTTCAATTTTTAATGAGCCTGAAAGGACAAGTGCTCAAATGGACCTTTTCTTTTAGAGAGTCGAAAAGGAACGAAAGTGACTACTCTGGAGAATCTAGACAAAAAGGTTTACCAGACCAATCGCAAAACTACAATATAAACCTTGGTGATAAATTAAAGAGAAATTACCAAGGACTTATGTAT
Source organism: Pinus tabuliformis (assembly GCA_031772625.1). Lineage (NCBI taxonomy): Eukaryota > Viridiplantae > Streptophyta > Pinopsida > Pinales > Pinaceae > Pinus > Pinus tabuliformis. The sequence goes on along the minus strand of CM062806.1, from coordinate 815,896,579 downwards.
GGTAGTCAATCTTCCCGAATGTTGTGTTCAGTGCATTGAAATCAATAAGGCGACAGACTTGGTTTCCTATGGATAAAGGATTTAAGCCTATTGTGGTCTCCCAGCATATACACGACGGTATGGGGAGCAAAAGTCCGTGCTAACACTTGTCATGTATCAAAGAGGAGGAATCACCCAACCTTCAATGAAAACAATAGCCACTAGGTTTAACGACGCTGGAACATGTCTGTAGCCTAGACCTTTAAATGTGTTGTGTTAGATTCCAAAGCATTGTTAAGTTCATTGAAGTTCATTTTAAAGTTGATCTTTCTTAAAAGTTTGCATTTGATGGTTCAACGGGTGATGTATGATCTAAAATTCCTAAAGATGCAATCTACAATGATAAAAAATCTTTTTGTTTATTTGACCAATGAAAATCCAAACTACAAAGGATAGAGCATAGAAGCACTTGTAAAGAAAACAGCAAAGAGCACTCACTAATGCAATTTCCCTTAATCAACTTTTTGCACACAAAACAAAATGCTAAATGCAAATGCATGTAATTTTTTTAACTTTCCTTAATGTGAATGATGCAAAAAGGAAAACTAAATGCAACAAAGATCTAAAATATTGCACTCGAAATGACATTTTCGACAATTTTTTTTTCAAAAAGAGAAAGGAAGACTCAAAATGACACTTTCATGTTTGAAGAAATATGCTTTAGACACTATGAATGTAAAAAAATCAAATCAAATGCATCAACAAAAGTTTAATCGACTGTCAAGGGAAGGAAGAATTTACAACACTTCTCTTTTTGACAAAAAAGACAATTTACGACACCTTTCATATCAAAGCGACAAATCGACTAAAACATTTTTCAACAAAGGATTGTAAATGAGGAATAAATACACAAAAGCATTCACTAATCCTAATGTAAATTGAGGCTGATATAAGTGATGAAAGTAAGATTCAATGGAGAGTCATTGTTCATATTCAGCAAAACAACCAAACAAAACTGAAAACAAGTCAAAAACCCTCAAGTCCTAGATGGGAAAATGAGTTTAGTCAATCATCGCCCCTAGCCTTTGTTGACAATTAAATGTATTGCACTTTTCACACTTGGGAGGTGAGATGCATACTGAGTCACAATGAAAGATAGTGCGATGGTCTAAGGAGCGTTACTGACAATGGTTTTGGCTCAAATTCACAGCAGTTTTCAATGGATTAAGGTTGGTTTTGAGGAAAAATGATAAGAAAAGTATGATGAAATGTCCTAAGATATTATTGAGTTACCAAAAGGGCATCTAGATGTGTTTTCAAGTTAGATTTTTAATTCATAAACTAAACCACAGATTGACTTGAGCAACATTTATATACTGTGAAATTGCAGAGCAAGAGTAGTTCGAAAGCTACCTGGCTGGATTCAGACTCTGTCTATAGTTTATAAAATTGAACATAAAGCAAACAATAAAGAAAAACAATAAAAACAAACAAACATTTGGTTTCCCCAATGGAGTCGCCAATTTCTTTATGGGAAAAATAGTTTCTTGTTGAATGACTAACCCTCTAAGTTTGGCAGCTACCCTAGAAACAATAGTTTAAAGCAATTCAATGATCTTTCCTATATGCAACAGATAAGAGAAAGATAGTAGAAAACCAACCTGGAACTTTCACTTGATCTCTTGCTTGATCTCTCTCTCCTTTGGTAGATCCAGTAACTCTTCCCCATACTTAACATGCTTGGATAGTAACTGCACAAGTAAAACAACAAAGAACTATCAAAGCATCATGATCTATTACAACATAAACATTATAGAATCAAATATATAATGAACAAATGAAAGCATTCACAATTACACCATCAATTGGGAAAAACCCTGAAGAACTTTATTAATAATAAGGATAATTACAACCCAATTGTCTAATCCAGCGCCATCCTCCCAACATCAATCCTTATTCACCTCATGAATTAGCAAGAACACACCAACAAGAATAAAATGCTCTCTCCTCAATACTAAAACTAGCAGCACTTACATGTAATTCACAACAATTCAATCTTCTCATCTCTTGGATGGGAGATCCTTTTATAGATGTTTGCAAGAGGGTGATTCATCTATGGGGATTTATTAGTGTCATTCCACTTGTTACAATTTGTTCCACAAGAGAGGGGAATTGGAGATGGTTTCCTAACTCCCCTGGTCATCCTTGGGCGAATTTAAAGAGGCAAGTGGCATAGGATAAGTTTCTAGAAGATTCCATGAGAAACCAACTAACAAACTGTCCCCAAAATTTGTCCATCCTCGCCCATCACACCCTATAGAATTCCTAAATAGTATGCATCACACTTTGACAGTGTAGCAGTCAGTATGCGTCACACTTTGCCAGTGTAGCAGTTAGTATGGTTCAGTTTAGGCACTTTTTGGATGATTCCTGAGATGGAACTTTTGGGGAATGATGTATTCAGATGACTAGGGTTTGATGAGCGCTAATACATCGACATATAAGTTTAGGTTTCATGTGCCCAAATATGTCTATAACAGGGTGGCATGAGGAGGATGATGCATCTATTATGTATATATCACTATAACCTCTAAGTGTGTACGAAACCCCATGCTGATAAGTAAAGTTGAGGAGCCTTTGGAAGTTGCATCACTCTTGATGAAATACTAGGGCTCACCATATTTTTGGCACCATTACTAGGGAGGTGTCTAGGTATATGTAATTTATGATTTTCTTTTCATTTTGCATTCAGTAGATAGATGTTGTTCTTTCTTTCCTTTCAGTTTTGCATCTGGTTTTCAAAAAACACATAAAAAAATATTTCATGCCTCGTGGGAGTAGATACACTTTAGGGAAATTCTTGCCAAATACCCCCACACCATCAAATGGTCAACCTTTACTCTTCTTCAGGGACTGTCAACTTTCTTCTCTCACTGTAGGGGAGTTAGAGGACCTCTTAGGTGAACAACCTGATATCTTTGAAGAGCCTATTGGGGAAGAAGAAGAAGAAGAAGAACTCATTCCACACACCCAAACCATGGATAAAAATAGAAATAAGGGTTCTTTTCTCATCAAAGAGACTAATAGAGATGCTAGGATGAAAAATATAAGCCCTTCCACCCTTCCTCACTTCCATGGCTTAACATTAGAGAGCCCTAATACATTTTAGTTTGAGTTTGTTGCCGTCTCTAGAACTTATGATTATACCTCTGATGACTAGAAGTTGAAGTTGTTCCCATACACCCTTAATGATGTAGCCTTGTGATCGTTCATGGGTCTACCTAGGGATAGCATCATTACCTAGGCTCAAATGCAACAATCCTTTAACAACAACTACAAGGACTATTGTAGGTCCAAAGACACCAAAGAGGAAATATTAAGAATGACTCTTCGACCGAATGAATACCTTGAAGACTATGAGGAAAGGTTCCAGCTCAGTTGTAAAAGGGCAAGATGTACCCTTGATATTGAATCACTCAAGTTAGTCATTCTTAGAGTAATCAAGAAGGACATAATGGAAATCATAAAAATTTCATTTAGATGAGACATTTATTAGCTACCCTATGATAACATCAAGACAATATTCAAAAACCATTCTAGAGTAATAGAAATAAGGGTAGGGTTAGTCAAGCTTTGGTCAGTTCCTCTTCCTCCATCACATCTATCAAGAATGAAATTGGAAACATGTTGGAGGAATTTAAAAGTGAAATGTTACACATCTTTTCTCTACAAATGGATACCATGCAGATCAAGAGGAGATGAGAGGGAGTAGAGAGAACATTAGCTATATTTTTCCCTAAATTCACTAGAAGGCACCCCAGGAATGAATGTCCATTAATTGTTATAGGGGCATGCTCATTCTATGAGGAAAACTATTGCACAGATAATTCTCCTTCTTTCCGTGGACTGAAATTTGTATACCAAGGGGCAGAAGGTGAGGTTGAAAAACTATGTTACATCAATTAAAGGAGGCCTCAAGAGCCTTAGCCATACCAACAGGACATGAAATGTCCATCCTATTCCCATTACCATCCCAACCAGCCCTGCCCCCTTGGTATTCTTATACTCAGCCTTCATGGTCCACACCCTATCCTTGGCCTTATTCCCCTCATTTTACCCCCCAAACAACATATAAAACATTTCTTCCATATGCTTCTACACATCCTTAGTGGAATAACCCATCACAAGGTTGGAGGCCTCCATTCAACAAACCTCCTCCTTTACTCCCTCCACCTACATCTCAATCATAGATCATTCATATTTCTCCACCTAATCAACCTCGGATGCCTGCTCAACCAAATCTGAACCTGAATAATAAACAAGCACAACAGGTCTATAGTTTAGAGACATCTTACCCTGCCTATGCTATGGAAATTCATGAGATCAACCTCAGGTCTAAAAGAGTGCTCCTAGATTACAAACCTCCATATCCACGAATGGATATTGAAGAGGAAAAGGAAGAGAGTGGCTCTCAAGTAAATATAACTCCTTTTCCTGAAATATTGATCCATCCTATCTAGCACACTCCAGAAGAGATCAAACTTCTCGAAGAACTAAAAAGCGTGTGCTAAAATCCTACTCCTCCAAGCTATCAAGGATGTTCCCATATAAAATAATATTATAAAAGATAAATTCTTCAAACACCATGGGAGGAGAAAGAAATACACCCATACCATCAATTTAATTAGTAAGTTGTCTGATCTAATGTTGGGGAGAGTGATTTTCCCAAAGTATATAAACCCTGGAAGTCTTGTGCTAGATGTGCACATTGATGGCATCATTGTCCCTCACACGTTTATTGATCTTGGATCTGTCATCAATGTGATGACTAGGGAAACCATGCTCAAACTAAACCTGTAAGGATCTTTGAGAAATACAACCACAGTGTTGCAACTTGCAGATAGGTCCACAGTGTCTCCTGAGGGAGTTGTTGAGGATGTAACAGTTCATTAAGAATGGACATTTGTCCAAACAGTTGGTATTGTACCCTCTTGATCAACCATCCTTGGAGTATGATTTACCCCTATGGTTCGAAGAGGAGGAGGAATATGAAGTGTATCATACCACATCCCATCCAATATGTACCCTAGATACTATTAGAAGAGGGGGGCAACTTGATGAAGATGAGCTCACTAACCAAATCCTCCAGAACCAGCCCCCTAACACCATGCCTCTTGATGATCTTATGAAGGAATATGAGGGTAATACTTGGACTGAGTTATGCTAAATGGACCCAAGTCCTACGCATGTCAAAATGGTAGAATTTGGCCCATATAAAACCTTGAAGATTAACCCCTCTCCCCCATCCAACCAAGAAGAGAAGTTGTGAAAAATGTTGAGAGAGCACTGAGATGCCTTTTCTTGGAGCTACAAAGAAATGAAAGGGGTGCATCCTTCGGTGTGCACTCATCACATCTGCATCAAGGAATGACGAAAACCTATGTGCCAACATCAGAGGAGAATGAACCCAACCCTCAAATACATAGTGAAGGAAAAGTTGCAAAAGTTGTTGGATGCAGGGTTCATCTAACCCATCTTAGTGAGTGAGTGGGTGGCGCCTCTACTTTTGGTCCCAAAGAAGAATGGAAAGTGGAGGATATTTGTGGACTACAAAGAGTCGAACAAAGCCACTAAGAAAGGCTATTTCAATTTACTTTTCATTGATCAAATTTTATATGGAGGGAAGAATTTCTTCTCTTTCCTAGATGGATTCAATGGTTAATCAGATCTATATTAGCCCAGAGTACTAGCATAAAACCTCATTCACTTTTCCTTCAGGTACCTTTTCCTATAGGGTCCTTCCTTTTGGATTATGTAATGCCCCTACCACTTTTCAAAGTGCGGTTCTGAGCAGATTTGCTGAGCTAGTCCATAACTCTGTAGAGACCTACATTGATGATTTCACTCCTTATGGGTGTGACTTCTTCGAGGCTCTCTAACTTGGGGAAAGTTATAAAGAAATGCATTGAAATGAACCTATTTATTACTCATGAGAAGTGTGAATTCTTGATGAATGCAGTGACTGTCCATGGCCATTCAATATCTCATAAGGGAATATAAGTGGACACAAACATAATTTTCAACATAAAAAGGGAATTTAGGAGATTCTTGGGCTTAGCTGGATATTATATGAGGTTTGTCAAATAACTCAGCAAATTAACCTCACCATTGTTTAGATTGTTGGCCAAGGACTATGAATTTTGCTAGTCAGATAGTTGTGAAGAGGCCTTAGAGATCATGAAAGACAAATTAACCATTGCACCCATATTTTGAAGCTCATGCCATTTACTTCATTAGAAAAAAATTGTTTAAGGTTGAATTGAATTACATTATAATTAAGAAGGAACTCCTAGTTGTTGTCCACTCTTTGAATAAGTTCAGGCCCTACATCACTGGATATCAAACTTTTATGCATACCAACCATGAAACTATCAAGTACTTAATGATCAAGCCTAATTTGAATGCTATAATTATTAGATGGTTTATTCTCTTAACTATCATTAATAAGGTGGGTAAAAAAAATGTAGTTGCATATTTTTGTTTAGACTTTCTTTGCATGCAGAGGAGGAAGGGATGGTTTCTCATCAACTACCATATGAGCACTTATTTTCTATTTTAGTTCTCTCTCCATGGCTTGCTGACATAGAGAACTACCTATTTGCTGCACAATTCCCTCCAAATTTGTCATCTAGGGAGAAGAGCAAAATTGTAAGGAAGAGTGCCCCTTTCACTTGGATTGGGGGGGAATCTCTTCAAGCTGGGACCAGATAAAATATTAAGGAAATGTGTCATGGAAGAGAAAGTCTTTGAAATCCTCTCAACCTGTCATTATGGGCCTTGTGGAGGTCATTTTGCTGCCAAGAGGACAACTTTCAAGGTTCTACAAGCTAACTACTCCTTTCCAACTCTCCACCAAGATGCAAGAAGATACACCAGTTCATGTGATCAGTTCCATAGGATGGGGAAAATACTATGAAATACATATTTTCATGTTAATTACTGGGGAGAAAATACTCTAACTGGCTCGTTATTCCCTAGGAGTTCAACCTGGAATTCATCAAGTACAAGTCGAAGAAATCCTTAGTTTTTGTTGACCTTATGTGAAACCTCCCTTCCCTTGATGTTGAATCTACATCTTAAGATTCCATCACAGACGTGTTATTGTTCTTGATCTCATCATCTAACCCATCGTATGGATATTTTCTCATTTATCTCTAGAACCAAACTTTTCGTCCTAATACCTCTCGCTCAAAGTAATGATGTATCTAGTACCAATCTCGAAACTATGTGACTATTAGTGACAATATTTACATTGTGGTATCGATAATATTTTATAGAGGTGCCTCACTTTCGAGGAGGTCAAGAAAGTCTTGAATGAATTCCACTCAGGGGCATGTGGTGGACAGTAATCTGGTTATGCCACCGCCCAAAAATATTACACACTTGTTACATTTGGCCCGCCATTTTCCATGACTGTATCCTCACAGTCTAGATATGTCATGGGTACTAGATCTATGATAGAAAATTCTTCACTCTGCCTACTCCTTTGCATCCCATCATTGCCATTGTTCCCTTTGAAAAATGGGGCATCAATTTTATGACATGTAACCCTAACTCGGCTAGGGGGTATAGCTACAATATTGTCAATGTTGACTACTTTACTAAGTGGGATGAAGTGATGCATACATTAAATAATACCAATGAAAAAAATACATAATTGTTCTTTAACCATGTGATTTCTAGGTTCTGTGTTCTACAAGTAATAGTATTGGATCAGCGAAAGCATTTTGAAATCATATGATGACTGAATTAGCTGCCAAATTGGGACTTTCACAAGAAAATTCCACTCCCTATTATCCTAAGGCTAACAAAAAAGTTGAGGATATTAAAAAAGTTCTTAAGACTATGCTCCAATGTATGATAGCGGTCCACAAATTAGATTTTGACTTGGTTCTATTTGATACCATGTAGACATATCGAACCTTAGTTAGGACAACTACTCGATTCACACCTTTCTATTTGGTGTATGTTCTGGAAGTGATCCTCCCCATCGAATGTGAAAGTTCATCATCGTAACTAGATATCAATATTATTTTCTCTACTTCCATAGAGGAGGAGCACCTTTTATATCTAACTCGTTTGGATGAAACGCGAGGCAATACCATGTTAGCCAATGAAGTCTATAAAAGATGAATTAAAGTGAAATATGACAAATGTTTCAAGCCTAGAATCTTCTCAGAAGGAGATCTGTTTCAATTATATGATTAGGAGGTTGACAAGTTAGGTCGAGGAAAGTTCCACGCTATATGGTTGGGCCCATATGTTGTTAAGCGAGTCCTTGCAAAAGGGGCTTATGAATTAGTAGATCTCCATGGAATTTGATCGGTGTATCCTTGAAATGGGTTGTACCTCAAAAAATACTGTGCATGATCCCATGCATGATACACTATGAACATATTATCAATAAGTGCATTGAGTGTGTTTGTAGTGTGTTCTTCAGAGTTTCCCATGCTTTCGATTGATTCTACTTACTTTCTTATTGCAAATGTCAACCTCTCTTGAACCGTATATTGGTTATGTTGATGGTGCTAGTTGTATTACTCATAAATTATCCTCTGCAACCTAGGCTCTTTTTGCTCCAATTGGTGAGCTAGTGAGTATGTACTGGATTTGCATTGGTCAGTCAACTAATAAAATTGTTGAGTATAGTGCAATGGTTGAGATATGTTTTTATGCTATTTCACATGGTATCTTGTCGTGAATATAGTACTCGCAGCTTATAGTACTACAACTCGTGAATATGTATTTAATGAGAAACCCTGTCATCCTTCACATGGTTTTGAGAGTGCAACCTCTAGAAAGAAATTTTGATTTCATATGATATGAAAATAGTTCTAAAAATTTGAAGACATTAGTAGATGTCCTAGTTAATTTTTTTCTAGATCGACATTTGCAAAGAATGTAAATAAATTTCAATTCATATCACATCATATTGAAAGAAAAATAGGAACTAGGAAACACTATATATATATATATATATATATATATATATATATATATATATATATATATATATATATATATATATATATAATGTTTTCCTTGACAAAATGTGTGCACTTAGACACATCTGGCTACATGGTCCATATAAAAACTACATGAAAAACATCTGAGTAGACAAACCAATGGTGCTCATGAAAAAATGGCATTGCACGAGCTATCTTATGTAGTAAATTACCAATACTACTAGGTGCTGCAATTGCGTGTCATTGTAGTTGCAATGGAAGTTGATCGACCGCGGTTTCATCAATCCCATGTGTTAGTCCTTCCATATGTCACTCCCCCTCTAATAGGATATCTCCTACATTTGGATCTTGTATCACATCCTCTCATACCACAACGACATGTACTAGTCCCACTGTCTCCTCCTGTGGTTGTCTCTGTATGCGACAGGAATATGTAGCACCCACTAGTCGAACATGTCCAATGTTTACATGAAAACAATGCCTAGTTTAGTCTCAAGAACATAAAAAACACACAAAAATGGTAAAAAACTAAACAATTTAATAGTTGAAGTATATTTCCTGAAGTATCCCATTTCTCACCCTCACGCAACTCAAGCTTAGGGTCATCATGGAAACACATCCTTGCGTAAGGATATTCATCAATGATGATGAACTTCCTGCATAGCCACACAAATAAGGTTGGTGAAAATTTGATCGTTGATGGGCCTACATGTCAACTCATATGGTCTATCCACATTCTCATTCGTGGGGTCCTGGGATTGATGGGCTTAAGTACAATCTATTGAGGCTACAGTAGTGGCACCCGCTCTAGATAAAAAAAGACCAAGATCACTCCATAACCATTGTTATTCAACTTCCCCTCCTTTTCTTTAGTAATTTGTTCCTTCAAATTTACCAAGGCACCCTCACCTCAGTTGAATATTGTCGACTCTAGACATTCTATCCCATATTGCATGTAAGATATACTTACTACATGTAATGTTGAGCTACCTTCCAATCTTGTTATAATGAACAAGATCATTCTTAGAGGTAATTGAGTTAATTCATCTATGTTGATCTTCCCATGTCCAATAGGAAGAGCTCGAGGTCTATCATAGGTAGTGATATAGTCTTTCACCATCTCACAACCACTTCTTCCACCTAAGAGAGGGAGGGGGGCACCCCACTTTGACAATCCACTCAAAAAGTAAATATCCTCTACCTCTATCTCGAGAATATTATCCCAAAACCTAAACACCTATGCCTATATATCCCATGAATGGACAATGTACTTTAGAAACTCAATCTGTTACCTCATACCGGGAAGCCAAGAGAATTTCAATAACCCACTATTTTTGAGTGCTTGGATGGTAGTCTAGCCATTTCTGCATTCAAATATTATTGTTTTTGTTCTATTTCTTGCCAGATGAATTAAATTTTATACTAATGGGTACCTGAAACATAAACAATGGATCCATTAGGCTCTTTCCCATGCAAAAAAATTGACAAAATTTGAAGCAAAATTGAGAAAGAAATTAAGAAAATGCACCCAATGCACCCTAGCAATGTCTACTAGAGCATTGCACCTATGTCTACAATGTTTCTCTACCTAGTTGAAATGCAATTTTCAACATGGTGGGGGTGTGTAGGTCCCAAGGAGTTTTTTATGAAACCCCAGGGCCTCAAATCCCTAAAATTTATGCATGAAATTACAAAAATGGACCATGGAAAGATAGAGAAAGGTTTCAGTTCTGACGTGGAAGTGACGACACTGGAAATGGTTCTCTGGATTGGCTGCAATCAGTTGTAGAATATCGAGGGAAAAAGGACTCCAAATATTCACTCTTGAACGTAAAATGTGAAATGGTAAAAAAGACAAGTAATTTTGAATATTTATGGCCATTTTATCCTTAATTTGTTCATTTTAATGTTTTGACCTAGATATGCTTCATTTTTAGTATGAAATAGGTATGTTTAATCCTTCTTGTGGTGTTTTGATCAGGTCAACAACTGTTAGTAGGTTTTCATTATGTTTGAACAAGTTACTTTGACCACAAAGTATAGTTTTATCTGTTTTCGGACTCTTTAAATCCACGATAAAGGAACCCCCTTGGAGTCCTCTTTCAGCTCTTTTCTGACTCCCAAAATATGAAAATATTGTCGAGTGCTTATCTTTTTGAAATCATAAAAGTAAATGGAAATACATCTACTCAGTATAAGTTTAAGCCTTTTCGGAATGAGATAGAATAGCTACAGAAAAGGAATACTTTAGTTCAACATGGCTAAGAGGTTCTCTCGGGTATTTTTTTCTACCTTTTTGGGCCTAAGGGATTGTCTCTGAAGAGGGACATCTGGAATTTTATTTTTTGCCTTTTTTTCAAACTCTATAAACATGAAAAAGATGTCAAGTTTTACCTTCGGTGGACTCATTAAAACATCAAAAAGTGATGGACTTGTTGAACATGACAAGGCAAACCACTCCTTCTCAGGGTTCATTAAATATACTTGAAGGGATTCATCTGAAGGATGGACTTATGATCAAGCATATGTTATCCTCCTCAATAATGTTAAAAAATAAAGAGGTGTGGACCAGTATGGTTGGGGAAATTGGGAAAACACGGGATTCCATTTTGATAATGGCAGAGAATCTCTCTTTAACATAACACTCTTCCACATCATTTCGATAGATGTTGGGTTGTGTAATCCTCTTGCCTTTTGGTTAGCATACTCCTTTTAGAGCCTCCATATTGGTCTTGGGTCAATGCTGGCAGCTCCATTTTGTGTTGATGGTGTGTTCAGAAGAACTTATAGAGTTTATCTCCACTACAATTACTCTTGAGCCTTTGTTCCATCTCTTCCTTTCCTGATCTAGTTCCATATCAACACCATTCTAATCATTCTATCTCAATAATCATACCCACTTCATGTTGTTGATTGGGGATACATGAAGTCCCTCCTATGAGGGGTCGCTTCCTATTGAAATTAGCACATCACCCAAGAAGATAACTTAGAAACACCCCTTGATACCCTGGTGTTTACATACATCAATGGAAAGTTTCCTCTCTCTTGGTGATAGGTTTACATCAATGCCTTCGACTGAAAGATTCTATGTGGTGTTTGACATCAACTCATTCATTCACACCATGCAGATTGTGCTATAGTACCTTGAGAGCCATTAACATCATCAATGGTTTCTCTCACGTATGTTAATGAATTACATCATTGGTAGGTAATAAGATGGTGTCTAGCATGTTCGACTCCAGCTCATTGGTTCACATGGTTAGACTCATACGTTGGTTGGTTATGTGAGCAAGATATATGACCCTGGATATAGTTTCATCTATTTGGGTTACAATTTTAGGATTATATAAAGATCACACTGTATAAAGGTCATGATCATATTGAAATTCAACCAATCATGGGTCCACAAGTTTCATCTCAGGACATTTCATTTGATCATTGTACATGTTATGTTAGCTTAATATTTAAGTATGGGTATGCCTCCCTCAGCATACAAATATGTCACCTTGTAAAAGCATTATAACAGATGAAGCTCATCGGTTTCCCTTGATCCCTACTTGTCACAAGGTAAAGCACTTCAGTCATTAGTCATCATATCTAACTTTGCACTTTAAGGGGCATTCTTTTATAGGCCATTTTGTCACATCTAATCAATGAACCTCCTATTGGGATCAATCAACATCTTATTCCATCTTGTCACCAACTTGCACAAATACCTAGGAAGTTACCTTTCATTTCCCAAAATTTCAAGCCTGAACTACATCATCTTAGCTAGTTTAAGGACCAACGCTCCCTGTAAACCTGCTAGGGTGCATTCATTTGCAGGTTGCTCCATTGTGGCCTACATTGGTCACCAACAAGTTGTTCCCCTTTTCACCTCCGTAGGTTCTAGAAATCCAGGAGAATGGTAAGGATCCTTGAAGATTCACCTTCTAGGAGTTTCCAGAAGTTGTAAAAACTACTTACCTTGGATAAATCATTCCTATCCATCCCTACATTGGAGTTTTCACAACTTATCCTTTGATTTTATCCCTCCATCAAAGGTGGATGTCTTACCCTAGAATGGTAATTGGATAATAACTCGTAACTTATCATGCTTCTCTATATATTTCCAATATGCTATGAGGTTGGGGTGGGATTTTGGAGAATAACCTTTCCCTTATGCTACTATAGTGAGTGGTCATAATTCCATGAATTTAGGGTGATTGGAGTGAATATTGGGACAAGTAAAGGACAAGTCAACAACTTGGAGGAGCTCTTCTATAAGATCAACTACTACTTATGGTTATAATCTCCTTTCATTTATAGTAATGCATTGAATTCATTGTTTCCCTCTATGTGATGTTGTTTCATATATTTTAATACCATATTTATCTATTGAATGAAGTACTTAGGTGATATTTCATACATCTCGTAGTTTTTTGGCTTGTGTTATCTAAATTTGTAGGTTCTAATTTTTGCAATCGGAGCCAGAATTTGATCTTCCAAGCTAAACAAGGAGCGAAGTGTGCGAAGGATTCTAAGTCGGCCTCACCCCATATCTATTTACATTAAGGAAAAGCATTCGGTTCCTTATCTCACTATTGTTCTAGGTTAACCATCGACATAGGGGAGATAATTTTGTCTGTAATCGTAGATCTCATATAATAGGTGGAATGTGTTTGTCATGCATGCATGTGAGTTGCATATGTGTTCTTTATGTTTGTCAACTATGTGTTTGTTATGTATGGATGGTGGTGATAATTGTTGTCATTGTGTTTCCATGTGGAAGTTGATAATGTTTTCATTGGAATGCGTTAGTAATGAATGCATGTTGGTTGTATATGCATTTCAGTATTATATGTTGTTATGCATGCATTATTATGGGCATGGTTGTCATGCATGAGGTTGTTGTAGGAATTTCAGGTCATCATGATGTTTTTGGTATGTTATGATGTTGAATTGTTGACTGAGGTGAAATAGGAAATGTAAATCCTTAGAGTGAGGTTATGGCACTAGACTTGAGGGTAAGAAAAGATTGTGATATAGGTGGTATTTTTAGTATGTAGGTATGTTAGTTAACAAATTATTATATGCATTAGGGTTATATACATGTTTTTCATTTCATTGTTGTTGTGGTTACATGCATGGGAGATGCTAGTGAATCAAAGTGATCATATTTACATGTGTTTGATAGTCATGAAGAATAGTAACTCGTTGTTATATGCGTTGCTGTCATATGCCTGATGATTATGGTCATTGAAGCTGAGGTCTTGATGTTAGTATGTTTTATGCTAATTTGGATTGACCTACGTAGATGGTCATGGTTATGACATTCAAGTATGAATTAATATATTGTGATATTGTGTTGTGCTAATCTATATTTACCTCTCATATGTGATTGTTATGCATGAATGAAAATTGTTTATGAGTTTATGATGTGAATATTTTAGCTATTTATTGCTATGGATTCCATGACCTTATTTATGGTTGAGTTGATATGTTGTGAAGTTATATTGTGCTAATATAGCTTGATTGGGCAAACAGGATAGGCTCCTCTGAGATACATTAAGGTATGAATTTTTTATGTCATATATTTGGTGATTGAATTTTCGATTATGTCATCTATTTGTTGCTTGGTGTCTATTATATCGTCCATTTGATGTTTTACTATTTGGTGTCTATTATGTCATCTAGTTTATTTATCTAACACGGTACATTTATAGCTTGTTTGAATGTTTGATTAATTGCATGATATGATTATGTGTCTATAAGATTGCATGAAGAAATGATCTTGTTTTAAGATGGTCATACTAACACATATGTGTTGAGATAGCTGAGATGTACTTGAGTGTAACATTATATATTATGATTGATGAATGTGATTTTATTTTGATTATGACATGGTTTTTAGACTTGGTGAAGGTTGATTTCCAAGTACTAGATATGTTTCCTTGATATTTGGAACATGTGATCGATATGTGTAAATAGTTGTAGGAAACATGCTTCGTCTTAGCATGAAAAGTAGTAATTGATGTGTTTATATAACTAACAATGGGGTGATGTGACAGCATGTAGTAAGACTGAGTTGTAGTCGGGTAAAGGTAAAAGAAAGTAATTGGGTGAGAATTCATTTGGCTATGTTAGGAAACCACAAATCCAAACAAATGAGTTCTTTGCATACAAGAAGTCTTCCTAAATTTATTTTTTCTCAAACTATGTGGATATGTGTTATATTCATCTACATGTATTTGATAACTATAAAAGTTGGTCTATAGTTATAGCTAAATTTTTCAAGGGAATTGGAGTCCCTTGAGACATGGCACAGATGTCAACTACAAGGAAACGTGTTTGGTAGAATAAAGTAAGATAACTGGTATATTATTATAATTATTTATACATTGACAATTATGTGTTTACAGTAGTGTGATGCAGGGAGTTACATGGGAAGAGAGGTTTCCATGAAATCTTGAAGAAGGCTCGGGTTGATATTTCATTGGGAACCATGGGATTGAGTCATGGTGTCTATTATTTGTTATGTGCTTTGGGTCTTTTGTGATTTTTTTTCACTTTATTTGCAGCTTGTTTAGGTCTAGTGTATGGCCATACCACTTTGCTTGTGGTGTCGTATTGTTATTTTTTTCATGGTATTCTTCTTTATTGTTCTTATTCTTTCCTTTTATGTTTGAGGGTATTGGGAATTTGTTGGGGAAAGAGGAAATTTAGTGGATCTTGGGGAGATATGATTGAAATCTAGCATGTGATGTAAGGCCCGGATGAATCTCAGTGCATGTATAAGGGTAGTTGAAGGAAGGAATATGACAACTAGTTGGATTGATTGAGTCCATTTGTGTAAATGGATGATGGAAAGACAATCATGAAAAAAGTAATTTGGAAAGGTAAAGTAAATATATTTGAGGCCTCATATGCCTTGGCTATGTTGCGAATCATTGTTCTCAATGTTGTGCATGTTGTGAATAGATAAAGGGAGTTCTCTTAACATTGTGTTTAGTCAATTTAGTGTCTTAAATTTCTCCACATAAATTATCAATCCAGGTATCATAAACTGATGAAGTGTGGTGAACCATATGTGCTTAGTTAACCATTTTTCTTACTTCATTGTTTTATAGTTTATATTGTTTTTGGGGTTTTGTTTCTTATGTTAGAATCTAATTTCTAAAGAAAGGAGAAAATGAAACAAATCAAAACTTTGAACAGTTAGATTAATGTAAGCTGGAAAAATATCTATGACATGACAATAAAAATGATAACAGACAAATGAAATCCAAGAAAGAAAAAATAAAACTATTGCAATTAAGCTAAAGGAAAAAGTAAAACTTGAAACTGCTTTTAATCTAATGAAAGGCAAGTCAATAATCTCACCTTTCATCATAACATTTCACCAATTTCACCAACAACTACTTGCAAATTAGTTATCAACTAAAGGCCCCGGAAATCATCATCATATAGCATGAGAGTAAACTATCTAACTTTACACTACTTAAAAGAAAGCCAATAATCCCATCCATAATCATAATATTTCGCCAATTTCGCCAACAACTACTTGAAAATTAGTTATCAACTAAAAGCTCCGGAAATATCATCATATAGCACGATAGAATGAAATTAAACTATCTAACTTTCCCATCCATAATCAAAATGTTTCACCAATTTCACCAACAACTACTTGCAAATTAGTTATCAATTAAAGGCTCCGGAAATCATCATCATACAGCATGAGAAAATGATCTAATAAGAAAATACAAGAACATGTAAAGAAAAAATAATTTACAATCAACTAGTTGAACACACTTGCATGAATTAAAATTGCATGAAAGAAAACTATAATCTATAAAACTTGAAAGCAATCAAATGACATACTTGAATGAAATCAGAACAAAACTACAAAACAAAATCTACTCTACCTTACATCCTAATAGGCTCCATGACATCTACTTCACATCTCCTTCCATGTTGAGAACATCAAAGCTTTATTCAAATTCTTCAAAATTACAAAGTACAACAAAGCTCTCCAAAGCTTTTCAAAGCCATCAAAGAAGAACTACAAGCTCCAAGTTACCAACTCTAAACTCTAAGCTAACAAATGAAGGAGAGAGAGCTCCTATTTATACAAAAAGATGAAAAGACATCTCATTAATGAGAGTCCATGAATCTCTCCCTCTCCCTCTAGAGTCCTAATCAAAATAGGAACTCATAAGACACATGTCTTCTTAGAGTTTCAATACAATTAGGAGATGTGACACATATCCCCATGATCCCATGATTCTCTCCTCTCAAATTCGAATTTTGCCTTAGAGTGCCGCATAAAGGTTTTCTAGAAGCCTCCTTTTGACCTACACATGTCAAAAATCTCAACCCACTTCTTAGGTATAAGCATATGCACATTATTTTCTAATTTTTAACCACAAATTCACTTAAAAAGACTAAGAATTAAATAGTTTGGAAAAACATAAATGTAGCCCAATGATAATGAAAGTGGGACGAATGTAGTGACATAGTAGTGAAATGGAGGTGAAATGGAGGTGATATAATGGGCATAATAGTGAAAGTGTAATGGAAATGAATGACATTTTCAAGACCCAATATACCCCCCAACTGAAGCTATTGCATGTCCTCATGCAATATATATTACATTAATTCTCTTGATCCTTGAGCTTTGGCTTAACTTTGCATAATATCATTTGATAACTTCATACTTCTGCAAAGAATTGCAACATGGTTGGTTCTTGTGTTACAACCATATTTTGTTGTTGCATTCTATTTTGATCTTTGAACTTTGCATAATGATATTTTGATTATTGTTACAAAATATATCTTTATTAGATTGCATGATGGTTGGTTCTTGTGTGACAACCATAATTGTGTTTGTATCAAATTTATCCTTTAAGAACTTTTGAAAAACCATTGTATGCTCATAATATCAATGTAATAGTTAATATATGTTGGAAGTATATGGGCTCCTGAATATTTGGACATGGCAAGATATTAACATGAATGTATTCCTCCCCCAACTAATGGTATTGGAAATTTTATGAAATGGGCAAGAGAAATGTTTTTCCAACAATTATCATTCTAGCTTTTTATGGAATTCTATGGTCAAAAGTTAGAAAATGATGTACCTTAACTTACCCTTTGGAATGGATGAGTTGTATGTGTGGTGGCTGCAAAATTTTGATTATATTCTTCTTCAAGTGGCTAAACAAGAAGAGCCATGGATAAAGAGTCAAGATGACTTTTTATTGCTTCTTCTAAAACTTGCTTAATCTGCTCCAAAATGCTGAAAATAATAGTTTTCGTGTCTTCAAAACTCATTGGAACAATTCCTACTATGTGAAAAGATGTTCTGATGTCAAACATAGTAAGAAATTTTTGACTGAGTGGCCATTAATGGATGTTGTTGTGGAGGTAAATCCTCTCTGCGGACAGAGACGATCCCTACTAGCCCAGACCGGGTCTAGCAACAATCACACAATGCTACCACGCAAGTTCCTAACTGCAAATACAAAGTAGATGGTGAGAACCTACTTGGATTCCAACGCTAGTGTTCATCGAAGAGATGTCGCCTTCGTTCCTTTGCTTTGGCCGGTCACGATCCGCACGATCTTCGTGATACGATACTTGCACACGCAAAGAACAACATGAAAACAAGCGTAAAATCTAGTAGATGCAATTATATACCAGTCAGAAAAGATATAACTCAACATCAAACATAAAACAATGAGAGTGGAACCATAATGATAGTCATCTATTATTAATGAATAACAAAGAAGAATACAACCATTGTTCTGACGTCAAATCCTCCTTTGGCTGGGTAATCAGCTACACAAGTCTTGCAAAGCTTGTTGGGATGAGGAACAAGCCTCTCTCTCTTTGGGTGACAAGAATATCCTTACTTAGATTTGGCCTTATGGGTGCAAAGAAGGATCTTGCAGCTTCAAACCCTTGAACTCCTGGAACTATGAGTATTATGACTGCAACTATTGTGACTAGCTTGCTCAAGGCATATAGGCAAGCTTTTATAGATAGAGAGGGAAAGAGATAGGATCAACCACATTATTCATGGGATTGGCTTTATCACTTGGAAACTTCCATGAAAGGTGGCAAACCACTTTCCCTTCTATGGAGATTCGAAGCCAAACCATCCTAGCCCAACATAGATTTAGTTGGTGAATGGGTTGAAGAGAACCTTCGGGAGTTTGGTCGTTGAAAACTTTACTCAATTCGGTTGGCGCGAGTGCAACTCTAGGACAGAGCGCCAATGGCGCACCTTTTATAGAGGATTTCCCTCATTGGCGTGGGCAGTGAACTGTGAACCCGCGCTAATGTAAAAAGAGCTATTTTCATGAGGATTTTGCCGGAGATGTCTTCAGGGAAAATGAAGCTCATACTTAGAGGAATATGATGCGAGTGGATTTAGGTCATGTCACTTCTCACAGGTCCCAGAATGAGTCCTCCAGTATGCGGGTGAGGGATAACAGGGACAGTGACAAACGGTGACAAATTGCTGTGTAACAGATGCCCCCTAAAGCATGAGGCCCGAGAGAGAGAGGGGTGAAATGCTTTACAAGAACATGCGTGACTGAAAAAAAGGCCGCCGAAGAACCTGCGTAAAGAAGTACAACTGATATCTCAAGTACATGATATATGTGTGGTATGGGCGCAACCATCCATAACAGAGTACATAATAATCTAGATCCAAGGTGTGGACGCAGCCATCCGGAGAGGATCGATAAATGGACTCAGGCATGGTCGCAACCATCCAGTAAATGAGTCATGTAATCATAATAATCCATAAATCGCAGCCTGGATCTCAATAGACAAAATCCAGGGTCTTGCACTCCATCTCGACCCGTACAGAGTACAAGTTCAAGCATGCGAATGTATGAGTTGAAGTCGGACATGCATGAACATCGTCTGATTACCAGTCAATAATGAAAATTGTTAACAGACGCAAGAGGTACCATCAATAATGACAATGGCCCTCAAGGTACTATAGGTACAATCTACGGCGTGTGAATCAATGAGCTGGCATCGAACACCCGTAGAATCATTCGATCGGAGGCCAATGATGAAAACCTCTCGTCGAACACGAAGAACCTGCCATTGAGGCATGCAGGCTCCAAGGCACCAAAGGGAGTCTCTAGATCAACTTCCTGGATAATGAGCTGAAGTCGACAGGAAGTGATCTTGATCAAAGGTGGGCCATAGTGTTTCCCACATCATTGACATGAGACAGAGGAAAGATGTTGTGGTGATGCAAAATTATGTGAGGTATCAGAGGAGGTGGTATTAATGCAGAGGTCAACTTCTCTTGAACATATCGGCGGCACGACAGTGGATTTGGCAGTATTTG
Source organism: Pinus tabuliformis (assembly GCA_031772625.1). Lineage (NCBI taxonomy): Eukaryota > Viridiplantae > Streptophyta > Pinopsida > Pinales > Pinaceae > Pinus > Pinus tabuliformis. The sequence continues at coordinate 815,876,221 of CM062806.1, read as the reverse complement.
ACATCAAATGAGCAGAGGTCATGGTGACAAAACAATGAGCAGATGAGAGGTCGAATAGGATAACCCAAACCCATGGAGGCTAGTGTAAAACAAGATGAGATGTCCCCACCCCGACACGAATGCAGATGAGTGCCATGTTCAAGAGTGACATACTGCCGACACGACTACAATTATGGATCCATTTTCCCCACCATTTCTGGCGAGTACCCCAGTTATTTTTATCAAGCTTGACGGGGATAGCATATGCTTGTGAGCATCATTACGACGGAATCCGATGTCATTAAGTTTTAACGAGCCTGACAAAGGAAAAACTCAGCGTCTTTTCCTATTTAGAGAGTCTGAAAAGACAGCAAAAAGAAAAACTCCAGGGGGGTCCTTTTTCGTAAAGTTGTGTCTCTCGAGCCCGAAAAAGTATAAAACAATGCTCGAAAGAACCGCCCGACCGTTACGATCGAGGAGTACTTTTCAATTATAGTGACATTGATCCGTAAAAGTAGAAAAGCGATCAACATCACGTCGTTTCGTAACCATTTACGAACCGGAAACGACAAGGGTTCGACGATCTTTGCATTTTTACATGGTTGGAAAAGGGTTTAAAGACGACCGCCTCTTATTTACTTTTAACGAGTCAAGAGGGACAACTCGGCAATCTTTTCACTTTTAACGAGTTAGAAAAGAGCTGAAAGATAACTCGATAATGACTTTTTCGTGTATTTACCGAGTTCAAAAAAGCATAAAACACAACTCATTTCACCATCGAAGTTTCAAAAAGGACCTGTCATAGCACCAGAAACAAGCGTAAAACTGATTTTCGACCAAAAGTATATTAAAATATTCAAAAATCAACTTTTTAAACCCTATTGAAAGTCAAAAAGTATATAAATGTGGTAAAAATGTAAAAAACAAAATTACTTTTACCTTTTTACTTTGTGCATAGTGGTAGTGGTCCATTTGGAGTGCAAACTTCGAGCAACGATTACCACCAATCCGGGCAACCATTTGAAATTCCGCCAGTTCCAGGTAAGAGGCGCTCCCTTAAGCTTCATTTCCATACCTTCTTTTATGCATTTTGTTCCTGAATTGAGCCTCCACAAGGGGGATTTTAAAATTTAGGATTGCACCCCATTGGCCCGGGTATCCGGCACGGGTCCGCGCCAATGGGGTGATTTACCCAAAGCTGTCACGCCATTGGGGCGACTGTTTTAGAAAAAGTCGCGCCAACCGCGCGACCTAAGTTTTCACTTAAATTTTCCCATCATTTTTGAAATTTGTCCGGTGTATATGCTTACCAGGGTTTCATTAATGATTTATTCATCCTTGTGGGTGCAGGAAACACGCAAAAATGCCAGTGGAATGGAAAGAACGAGAGCACGATGCCATAGATGCCTTAGCCATCGCAGATGAGGGATGCATGAATGCCTTGAGAGACTGTGGTCTCAAGAAATTCTTCCTCACCTCCTATTTGCGAGCTCAACCAGAGCTATTACAGTTTATAGTGGATGCTTGGGACGTCGATGACCAATTATTTCGCCTACGGGATCAGACCTTAGAGCTGGATGTATCTGATGTGTACTTCATTACTGGGCTATCAATGAGAGGGGCAATCCCCATTCTGACCGAAAGCAGGCCTTCCGTAGAGAAAATAGGTGAAGTAAAGGCTCGTGTGTGTCCAGAGGCACAATTTGGGAAGAACAGCGCCAAGGTGGATATCGCCACCATCCATGATTTGGTTCTCAAGGTGATACTGTTCACCATCACACGTGTAGCTGGGGCACAGGTGCCCCATGAGGCTAGCAAGAACCATCTGTTACTGGTGACAGAATGTCTTAGCCCCACCTTTTTTGACTGGGCTACAGCAGTGACCAAAAATATCAAGAGGCAGCTTACAAAGTGTAAGCGCGGGGGGGGGGTGAAACAGTTTGGGTATGGTTCGATTGTGGTATCGTTCTTCTTGGAACGACTACCTTTATTCTAGTACCAAGGAGCTGTAGTAGCGGACCCATTACCACGAGAGCCTAGGATGGCTCGTTGGGCAGCATTGATGCCTAGAGGAGGAGGGGGCCAGCAGATGTCTTCGCGGCCTGAGTTCTTCATATGGCTTCACCGCCAGTTGATCGTGGTGGAAGACTGGCCATACGTGGGAACCAACTTCATGGGGGACCCAGACCTCCCACTGCCAGAGGGAGAGGAATGGGAAGAGGAGCTAGGTATGATCTTCTCTTTTTGATGTTTTTTATGTATTTCTTATTTTTTGTTAATAAATGCATGTTCTGATGACAGTTATATATATATGCAGATGTGGGCCCAGAGCATCTAGCCGGTTTGTCTCCTATAGCGAGGAGGGTCCAACCTGCAGCTGACCCTCAAGCAAGAGGTGCCGTGGGGGAAGAGTTGGTGCAGAATCTCGAGGGACTTACCCAAGGGATTCCAGGCTATGCTAGATTGGCGGATGTGCCATTCGCATATCAGAGGCACACGGTGGGGGTGCCATCCCGCATCCATCGTCTGTTGAGATGCTTGGTGCGTGCGGTGACGTGCTATCATGAGCACCACCACGAGTAGACTCCTAGGTTTCTTTCATGCATATTTTTTGAGGGACATGTTGTCCAAGGATGTATCAGAACATGTATTATTTTTTGGGTTTTGTAACGCACACGGTGCAAACATTATGACACACATATATATATACATATGCCTATGGTTTATATGGATCTTTCACATGTGATGATGTGTTATATGCTATGCGAATATTTGACACAAAATGTAATCTAATGTATCAGTTGCGTAACAAACGACCCATTGTGAAATGTATTTACACACACGTATATTTTATTTTTTACACAAGCTTGAAAACACACATGATAATCACATATGCAAACTATGCTTGAAGATGATTTTATTTTTTATGCAAGGTTAAAAGCACTCACACACATGCAAACTATGCTTGAGCATAAAGGAACGTGCATGCCCCCCAACATGGTGTCTCAATTCGAGGTACATGCCCCCCAAGCTTCAGTCCATTGAAAATGGAGTGAAGGTTGACATTAGTGTTATTGCGCTCGAATTGCATGAGCTCTTGTTTCATTATTTGAGCGAGGTTGACACAGGTAAAAGAAATTTCCTCGGCTAGATCCAGGTTCATTTTTTAAGGAACTTGAGACAGGAAAGGAACTATGCTCCGACCAGAACTTCATCATAATGAATAAAAAGTCGGGGCTTCCAAGATTGCCACTCCCAGTGGAAGGGAAACATCTTGGAAGTTAAGGCCCAGTGCCCCCAGGACACTATGCATGATGGCGGCATCACTGGATCCAGGCATGGGACAGGTGGCCACGTAGTTGATCTGTGGTGGGGTAGATGCAACTGGTGGATGAAAACTAGGAGGGGGCAACAACGGCACAGGAGGCATCGGGGGACTAATGAATGACATTTGATCGATAGTCACAATTCTTCCATCGTGCGGAAAGCAAACCACATGGAAAAGAGAAGAAATGAGGGCCCCCATGGCATAAACATAGTCGCGACCAAGGTGAAGACTAAATTCTAAAACTTCTTGGGTAACCAAGACGTCTATATAGACGATTTTTCCCCCCAAAGTAATAGGGAACTTCGGGAGAACTCCTAGAGATGGACAGGCTCCTCCGTCGAAGGCCAACAGATTCTGAGTGACTGGCCCAAGCTGCGGGGAATCTAAAGCTTGCCAAGTAGTGTACGACATAAGACTGACAGACGCCCCTTCATCCAAAACAGTGCCAGGTACTGCCTTAGCACAGGCATGTACTGTGATCTGGAAAGGCATATGGGATGGAAGGCAACCGGCGATCAGGCGATTCCAATCAAAGGAAGTGACCAGACTACTTGGTGGGGGAATTGTATGATTGCCCCCATGTGCTAAAGGAACTGAAGGAGAACCTTCGGGAGTAGCTGAGTTAGGAGAGTCATTTCAGGACTCAGGAGAATCTGAAGAGATGAGAAGAACATGGGCGTGATTATCTTCTGAAACAGAGTGAGCAAGCGGCGGACTCGAATCGACACTCTTTCTGACCAATGGTTAGCCTAGAAGAGGCTGGGGACAGCCGGGTTCGGGAAGAGGGGCCTGGACAAGAGAAGAATTTGAAGCAATCTCTTTGTCAGCAGGGGGACGATCTGTAGTTGCAGAGAGACATTGATAACCAACGGGAAGTTGGGGTGAAGGAGTTGTAAGACTTTCCAAGACAATGGAGGCTTTATCCATGAGTGGACAAAGGTGAAGGGGATGATTTCCCTCACAAAGTCTACAAGGGATTCGAATCTTCCCTTTCTCCTTACCGTTGTGAGTCGATAGGGTAGCATCGCCGTGAGCTTCAGAGGACGATGAGGGGCGGGCCGGATCATGATACCATACTTCTAAGACCCTAGGAATGCAAGGACAATCGTGAAGAAGATGGTCCTCCTTGCATAATCGACAAGGAAACTTGACCTTCCGTGGAGGAGCGGAAGGGGGCTCGACTTCAGGTGTACTCGAGGGAGTAGCTACACTTGTAACCTCTCCTTTAGGAGCCTTCTTCTTCTTCGTCTTCTTCTTCTTCTTCTTAGCCACCTGGTTACTTGAATCCAGACTTTCACCAGGAAAAGTAGAAGGTGAGGACGTAGAAGCAGGCGTCGAAGGGGAGAGGTCCACCTTAGAATCAACATGATGTTGTTCAGGTGGAGGGATCGATTGAATAGACGGTGAGATGGCAGGGACCAAAGAGGTTGAGAAAAACCAAACCGACAACCCAACAGTTAACTCTGGGAGGGACAACGTTGCCATATAAGGAGCACCAACTTTTCCAAAGGGAGCGAAATGACCAGGGTTCCCATCAGAGGGGATCCCTAGGTTGGTGAACCCCAGAAAAGTTCCATTGAGAACGAAAAAAAGCCTACTCAAGATAACACAAACAAGATCTAACCAAGTAATGTTTATCGTCGACAGATGAATTTTAAGACGCAAGGACACAACTTGACCTTTTCATGTTTTAAGAGTCGAGAAAAGGACAAAAAGGTGACTCTAGTCGCCTTCGAATGTTTTGTGAACCCGAAGTGACAAACTGCTCAAGTGAGCCTTTTCTTTTAAGGAGTCTGAAAAGGATCAAAAGTGACTACTCTGGAGAGACTAGGCAAAAGGTTTACCAAAAAAATTTGTAAAACTGCATATACACCTTGGCAGTCATATGAAAACCAAGGACTTCCCGTACGGCAGTCAATCTTCCTGAATGTTGTGTTCGGTGCGTTACGACTTGTAAGGCGGCAGACACGGCTTCCTGTGGATAAAGGATGATAACCTAGTGGGGTCTCCCCTATATACTCGACGGTACGTGGGAGCTCAAGTCCATGCTAGACCACTATCGAGTCACAAAAGGAGGAATCACCCAACCATAATGTGAAACAACAGTGACTAGGTTTAACGACGCCGAAGCACGTCTCTAGCCAAGACCTCTAATTAGTGAGTGTTATGTTCCAATGCATTTTTAAGTTCATTCAGTTCATTTTATGGTTGATCTTTAATTAGGTTTCTATTTCCAGGTCCTACCGTATGTAATCTCAAACAATTTCCTAAATGCAAACTATATGCCAAAGAATATCATTTCGTTAGATAAATGCTAACTACAAGAGAGTTAAGAATTTTTCAAACAAAATGACCACAAACAAGCACGAATCACTTTGATGCATCTATAAACGAAGCTTTTCTTTTGTTTTAAATCACTTAATCAATGAAAAGCTTCTAATTTCAATTAACTAATGTAACGCAACAAAGATTATTCACTTTCCTTTTTCAATGGCAAAGTGCACAAAATGAATTTTGAGAGACAGTAACACCGAGCAAAAGACCAATTTTACTCAATGAGAACACAAACGGATCCCAAAAACACCAAAACAGTCCCTTAAACCAAAAAGAAAATACAAAGACCTCTTATGAGCTATGTGATCCAAGCTCAAACGAAGCCAAGTGAAACCCAAGCGATAAAGAAACAAATCACTTGAATAACAAGGAAAAAACTTTGACAACTACTGAGCGAATGCAAAGGAATAACCACAATTTTGACCGGGTGATCAAAGAACACAAAACACCTCCGGGAGGCTCGACGCACACAACCACTAGATGTCCTAGGGCTAAGATGTGAAACCGATAGAAAAAAGCAAATACCCGAATGATGAAGGTCTAAAACCAGTCAAATCAGTGTCAAACACACTCCAGTAATCGAAAAATACACAGCTAGACACAAATCCAAGCTCAGAGGGCTTAAGGACAAGCGAGCTTGAAAAGTTGACAGGCCTGGCGCAACTATCAGGCTGTAACTCGCGCCTTTATAAGATTGGCGCAGGTTGTCTTTGAGCATCTTGAGCCAATAGCGTGACTGTTAGGCTAAAAAGTGCGCTAATCAAGTTAACTTAAATCAAAACAAAAGCAGGTGACCCCGGGCTTGAGAACAATATCTAGGCAAACCAGGAAGCAAGAAACAGCAAGAAATTTGACCCAGAAAGCTATCTAAGCAATCAAAACAAGAAAAACCAAAGAGACAAGACAAACTCCAAGTTGTTTAGTTCGTAAACCAAACCAGAGATTGACTGAAGTGGCGTTGATCTACTTCGCTAATGCAAAGCAATAGCGTTTCGAAGGCTACCTGGCCGTGCTTCAGGCTCCGTCTAAAGTTTAAAAATCAAACAACAAGATCTCCCCAGTGGAGTCACCAAATTGTTGTGGAGGTAAATCCTCTCTGCGGACAGAGACGTTCCCTACTAGCCCAGATCGGGTCTAGCAACAATCACTCAATGCTACCACGCAAGTTCCTAACTTCAAATACAAAGTAGATGGTGAGAACCTACTTGGATTCCAACGCTAGTGTTCGTCGAAGAGATGTCGCCTTCATTCCTTTGCTTTGGCCGGTCACAATCTGCATGATCTCTGTGATAGGATACCTGCACACACAAAGAACAACACGAAAACAAGTGTAAAATCTAGTAGATGCAATTATATAACAGTAAGAAAAGATATAACTCAACATCAAACATAAAACAATGAGAGTGGAACCATAATGATAGTCATCTATTATTAATGAATAACAAAGAAGAATACAACCATTGTTCTGACGTCAAATCCTCCTTTGGCTGGGTAATCAGGTACACAAGTCTTGCAAAGCTTGTTGGGATGAGGAACAAGCCTCTCTCTCTTTGGGTGACAAGAATCTCCTTACTTAGATTTGGCCTTATGGGTGCAAAGAAGGCTCTTGCAGCTTCAAACCCTTGAACTCTTGGAACTATGAGTATTATGACTGCAACTATTGTGACTAGCTTGCTCAAGGCATACAGGCAAGCTTTTATAGATAGAGAGGGAAAGAGATAGGATCAACCACATTATTCATGGGATTGGCTTTATCACTTGGAAACTTCCATGAAAGGTGGCAAACCACTTTCCCTTCTATGGAGATTCGAAGCCAAACCATCCTAGCCCAACATAGATTTAGTTGGTGAATGGGTTGAAGAGAACCTTCGGGAGTTTGGTCGTTGAAAACTTTACTCAATTCGGTTGGCGCGAGTGCGACTCTGGGACAGAGTGCCAATGGCGCGCCCTTTATAGAGGATTTCCCTCATTGGCACAGGCAGTGAACTGCGAACCCGCGCTAATGCAAAAAGAGTTGTTTTCATGAGGATTTTGCAGGAGATGTCTTCAGGGAAAATGAAGCTCATAATTAGAGGAATATGATGCGAGTGGTTTCAGGTCATGTCACTTCTCACAGGTCCCGGAATGAGTCCTCCAGTATGCGGGTGAGGGATAACAGGGACGATGACAAACGGTGACAAATTGCTGTGTAATAGATGCCACTAATCAACACGAGAACTTTCACCATCGATGACAATGAGAGTCAACATGCCCAAACACATCTTGCTAGGTACGAATGAATTTGCCGATGTCAAGTCACCTAGAAGATCTAATGAACAAGGGACATTAATGTATTCCCATTGTTTGTCAACATGAGGAATTTCCATTAAGATATGCAAGCCTCAAGGTGTTTCTACAAGGAACTTAGACTCAAAGGACTATGGACTCAATAATTTGCATTGAAGCAGGACTTATTTGTGAAATGAAAATGATAAGAAAGAGAAGATGAAAATGGAAGATGACAATGGAGAGTAGAAATGGCAATGGGAAATAAGCATGTGAATGAGCCTCTTTCTTCTATTTTTGGGTTATGAATGGAGAAAAAGTAATGGAAAGTGAATGTGAATATAAATGGAAAATATGGAGAGAAATGAGGTGAATGGTTTATTATGAAGTATGGATGTGATGGAGACAATGGTATCTAAAATATTTTCAGGTATTTGGATCTGATTTTGCATTAACATATTTCCTCTTTGTTGCTAATCATCTTCTTATGAAACAAATTGGTCTCTTAGAGAGACACCATTCACTTGTAGTCATTTGTCCTTCCTCCTGGAACCTACAAAAAAAATAATACTTCTTCTACAATGGAAAATAAGATTATCAAAGAGAGAGATGGCCAATCTCTCTAGTTATGATATTTACACACAAAACAAAGAATTTGTATTAATGAAACAAGTTCTCACAGGAAAATCCATATAATGTATACCTTCTTTGGAATTAGTGCCTGAAGTCAAATGTTGCTTCTTTTCAGCAATTTATTTCATTATTTACTATTTCAAACTCTGATGATGGATTTACCATTATGTAGATCGTGTTGAGATCTTTCAAATGAAACTTGAATCATCAAAATCTGATTTTATATGAGAAAGTTAGGCTGATTTGAATAATGAGATTTTTCATTTGCGGAATGGATTTAGCTGCAGAATGACTTTAGCTGTAGAATGTGCACAATATCTATAGCTAAATATCCTGAATAAAAAGTTAGCCATTCATTTTTCATCATCAGTCCAAAATTAATTAATACCTTCAGAAAAGTGAGTAAATAACTTATTCATTTCAATGATTCAAAATTGTTTTTTTTTCTTGACATGTGGCAACTTAGTGTCGTGACTTAGTGATGACACACACCTTGACTTCCCTTTGACCGGGGTCCTTTTCATCGACTTGGATCAAATGGATAGGACACCATCCATGTATTGACATTTTCCCAGCTACCCATGTGGCTCGTTTTGTCTCTCGACGTCTGTAACCTACCAAAGTATGAAAATGGTTGCGGAATTGCCAGTTAGCTGCAGAATTAGGTTGCATTCTACAGCTAAAAGACAACCAACCATCAGTTTTTTTTTTGGGGGGGTATTACAAGGGATTATTCTGCAAACCAACTACTGAAACACAAATTATCATCCTTTCCTGCAACTTTATAGACTACCAGACAATAGAAATTGCATCATATATCTCCTCTGAATGCTTGAAGCTAAAGTCCAATTCCGACGTTCCTGCAATTGACTTTGAAGACAGAAATGTATGGTGCTTCAAGCGTGACAAGCCAAAATCACAAACCTTGACGACCCAATTTTTATCAACGAGAAAATTTGGCGACTTCAGATCTCGATGAACTATTACAGGATTGCTACTTGTGCAAATAATTCATTCTTTGAGCCACATCAAGAGCCACAGCCGAACAATATAGAGATCACAGTCATAATACGACATCCACCTTGGCATAACGAAGTATGAGTAAAAAATGGAAGGCATGAGGCATGGTGGGAGACGTGGTGGAGTCTGAGTTAAAAATGGAACAACATAGCCGGACCTGATCCAATCTCTGCAACGTGGAAATAATTCAAGAGAAGAGTCGTGTGATTTTGGATTGTAATCAGCCGTAACTAATGTACAGGTCACAGGGAGAAACCATTAGTCATTAAAGTTAAGATTGAATGCCAACAGACAAGACTAAGGCATGGCTAAAAAAAAAATGAAATGCCAGCACACAAGATTGAGGCGTTGCGTAACAACAATCTGTTCATTTATTTGATATCCATTTTTCTCTCCCGCGGAATGCAAAAATGGGCTCCAAATAACTATTAATATCTCTCAAACTGTTTCAAATTACTTAAAACTATTTATCGGTTATCTAATTCATCCTAATGCTGAAAAAACCCATGTTATATTTTTCCATAATTCATCTTCGTTTGGCTGGATTGTGCATTTAAACTTTGACATTTTTCATTGTTTTGTGTTTTTGTGAATTACACCCTCTGTAAAATTGATTTTGATTTTTTTTTAGATCCGATCACATCATAGACAAATGTAACCATTACTCAATATTTTCTATGATTTCTTCAGCAAAAATATGCCTTCCTGCTCTTCCTTTAGTGCAACCTGAAGACCTGCCATCTGTTGGAATTATGATGCATGTGTTGTACTTGATGGCAACCCACTCGTAGAAGAACAACTCACTTATATATAACTAGATGAATCTACAGAAGAGATATCAGATGTGACAGAATACATGGGATGCAAGACAGCTCAAAGGAATCAGATGATAGTTCTCAGTATGACAAGTTAGCTTTTCCATCAAGTCCAAATGGGTAGATTGTTGGCATTATGATACAAGTGTTGTCCTTGATGGCAAGATGACAGATTATAGTGCAGCAGGTCAGTAGCAAAGAATTGATGATCAGACTACAAAGAATGAAGAAAGATGAGTATATATGCAGGTTCACTATATACCAAGTCGTGTACATAGGCAGGTTATACGCAGGTTCACTATGTACCAAGTCACATATATATGCAGGTTTGCTATATACCAAGTAGGGTATACATGCAGGTTATACACACAGGTTCTCTATATACAAAGATGCGTATACACGTGGGATTGCTGATCAAAAGTCGCGTATGCGTATGCACACACTTTCATGCACGGAAAAGCCTGTACATGTGGGAAAGCTTATTTTTGGGTCCATGGTATTTAGACCTATGGTTTTGGTCCTTGGTATTGTGTCTAAAGTGTTGAACCTAGGTATTGGGTCCCTAGTATTGGTTCTCAATGGTTATGGACCATGGTATTGAGTAAGGTCTAAGACTATAAAAGGAGAAGAAGATCATTAGGCAAACGAATTAAGAAAGTCTTGAATATCTGATGAAGTATGAGATCCAATATGCAGGTTATGTGTTTATGATGCATTGCTTGATCTGAGCTAAGGAGGAATCTCACCATTTGATGGAGAACAAGATCTAAGGATAGATCGGGATCTAATGGCTTGGAATGAATCATCTCTATACGGTTTGATCTTGTTTAGTCTAGATCTGTATACTGATGCAGGTAATGTTCCGTAAATGTTATGTTTTCAGTATGACTGATGTCTGGAACAGCTACAAAGCTCTGAGTTAATATTTGCAGATGTGTACGCAGGTTAGCTTTGGTAAAAGCGCGTATGTACATGGGTTTGTTTCATCATAGTAGCATATACATTGTGAAGTATGATATTTCAAGTTGCAGTTGGGTATGATTGTTATTGCAAAGTTCTGTTGTCTGCTCCAGTGACTGTGTTGTTGACAAGGTTTCAGTGTTTCAGTGATTCAGAGATTGATGATTCTAGTATTGATTGATTTTGTGCTTCAATGATATTGATGGGTCCAGTATGAAAATTGGATGAAACGTGGCCTTCAAGTTATTGTGTTGTGCTTCAAGAGTATCCAGTCTAAAAATGTATGAAACGTGGTACCTGGAGGAAAAAAGAGGAGTTTGTAGCCTTCTTTAGGTCAACACCTACGTACTAGTACATCAGCTAGTACAAGAGCTAAGGGGGTGGTAGCTCTCTTCCAGTAGCAGCTGGAAATCGAGTAAAGATTGGAGAAATTCAGTAGGCTGGCACCTACGTACTAGTAAATGGATCGGCTAGTACAAGAGCTAAGGGGGTTGTAGCTCCCTTCCAGGAGAGTCTGGAGAACGAGAGAAGGTTGTAGCCTTCCGCAGGTTGTGGCCTGCGTACCGGTAAAGGACTTCACCAGCACAGAATCATTGTAAAAAGGAGTTTCTAATTGAAAGAAGATAGAGACATATTGCAGTAGGTGGCTTTCACCCACATTGGGTTTCCACCTTATATCATGGTGTTCATGTGTGCTTCTTGTGTGTGATGATCTGTTCTGTTTTACTGCACTTGCTTACTGTTCATATGGATAATGAAGTTCCGATGCACTAACTAAAGATCAACATTTAATGGATTAACTGAATCATAAGTATTTTGGATAGACACTAGTTGCATTAGGCACAGTTGCATATACACGCGGGTTCCATTAACTGAAGTAGCGTATATGAATCTTAATATGGAAATGGAAAAGTTTTATTGATTTGATAATACTGATTCACCCCCCCCTCAGTATTATTTCCAACAATTGGTATCAGAGCAGGTCCTTTGGTAGAATCTTTATCACTTGAAGGAGATTCGTGGAACAATGGGAAAGAAGCTTAAGAAGAAAGCACCTAAGAAAAAGAAGATAGCTCAAAAGAGCTATGACAGTGGGAGTATCGACTGGGGAATATGTGGAAGAAGCACTTTAGATTCAAAATGATGATGAACTATCAGGTATGAATTTGTTATTCTCTGGTGATATAGTTATCTATCCATTTGAAGTTGATGAAAGTGATAACAAAACAACTCAAATTTCTCTTATGGGTGAGCAAGAAAGATATCAAATAGAGGCAGAATTTAAAAGGCTTACAGACAAAATTAGAGATCAACAAGATCTATTGAACAAAAGGGAATGTGATTTCAAAGAAGAAGCTACCAAACTAAAAGTTCAACTAGAGGAAGGAAACAAGGTAAGGAAGGTATTCAAGGACAAGGTAGTTCAATTTCAAAAGTTGCAGGATGAAGTGACATCATTAAGAAATGAAGTCAATGAAAGGAGTACAACAGTCAATAAACTAAGAGATAGATCCAGCTATTAGGAAAGGCTTGAAGCTACGATCCTATCGCTAAAGGAAGATCTTGAAGAATCAAAGAAGTAGAATAAAGAACTTCTCCAAGCTCTTGAAAAACAAGAAAACGAAGTTCTTGAACTAAGATATTAGTTGGAAGAAGGAAGAAAAGCTGAAGAAAACATGAAGAAGAAGGATCATGAAAAGGAGGAGCAACATCAGGTTGAGGTAAATATTCTTAAAGATAACTTAGAAGAAAAGGATAAGCTATTATGATTTTAAGATAGTACTAAGATCTTGGATGATATTCTTAGTAGTCAAAGGTCTCTTGCTATCAAAACTGGACTTGGTTTTTATGAATCTGTTGAAGATGAATCTAGCTCACAAGGAGAGGCAAGGAACTCTAATGTAAAATCTAAAATAATCAACAAGGAGATGAGAGGACAACCCCATCAACAGCCAACAAAAGAAATTCTTCAAAGAAAATCTTTTACTCCTCCAATGAATAATTTTGAATGTTATGTATGTCATAATCTTGGACATGTTGCAGCCAGACGCCGAAGTAGAATGGTTCAAGACCATCACACAAAATAAACATCACATTCCAGGTACTTTAAGGGATATTTCTTTGCTTGCAATATGTTTGATCACAAAGCTGTTGATTGCTACAGAAGAAATATGAAACATGTGAGATGTTATGCATGTAACAAGCTTGGACATATAACTAACGAATGTAGGAACAAAGTACGAGCACCATATCGAAAGGAGAAACAATCATCACACTTGAAGATATGGAAGAAGAAGGAAGTACAGTCAAAAAGATGTGGCACAACACAATAAAAAGGCATAACAGACTCAGAGGGAGCTGAAAGTATAAAACTTCAGTGTCCTAAATCTCATACGCAAGTTTCATAAATGGAAGTCACGTATATACGTGAGTTATACACTGCACAGTTGCGTATATGTAAGTTTGAGGAAAAGCAGAAGGGAAAAGCTCAGAAAAAGGGTCTGATATGATTCTATCTATTATTTTCTCTGTTTGATAATGGTTACAATCTGCTGATGATGTGTGGAAATGTATTGATACTCATAAGATGTTCAGAAGTTTTTTTGATCCTAACTTGATGATGATGATGTCATGATACTTCTTGTTGATATATGCATGATCAGATATGATAGCAAACATATGGCACAGGTTCAGGGGGAGTTTATGTTTTGAATAATGCATTGTTGGCATTATGGTTAGTAGTCCTTGGTGATGATACTTATATGGCTAAATGATATATCTTGCTATGATTATGAGTTATCCATGACAAAATCTCATATGATTCTTGGGGTTACATAGTTGATGTTCAAATCAGATTTGTGGTTGATTCTTTGATGATGCATATATGGTGTTTACATGGTGATCTTCATAAGGATAAGGAGAAGTACAAAGATTGAATACACATATTCTTTACTTGATGACGAGTTACTCATATGCTTCTGTCATCATATGCATAAAGATCATATAATACAGTTATGATGCAGGTTTCCTATAATTCTTGGCACTGATGTGGATGAGGATTGTTGTTGTTGATGATATCAATACGTCTCGTCTTGTGCTCTAGATACATAGTGCTATATATAATATGTTGGATACATGGAGTTGCATTTTTGGAGATATGATATGATGATAGGTTGATACTCACATATATTGATTGATTATTATCAGATAGGGGATATTCCCGTGTAATGTTACATGGATGGTCATGCAAATCTTGATGATGAGATGACTATGGTGTTTTACACATATGATATAATGGGAATGATTTTATGATGATGTTCAAATGGATGAGTTGATATCTATATGCATACATACCTTGTTACAGGACATTTACAAGTTGTTGATATGGAAGTGGTTGTACGTGAGTTTTTTGAAGAACATCCGCGTATATACGCCTGTTTCTATGGATACAGTAGCGTATATGTTTGTTTGATTTCAGGTGGAACAGGTGAAGAAGGAGAACATGGTAGCTGATCTGAATGATGATTGATAGATGTTGCTGATGACTCTCATAGAATTGTTTTAAATATTTCGTCTCTATGTCATGTATATCTTTTCTTATCAAGGTCATGTAACAGCCTATGTTGGTTTCCCCACTATGCCTAGGATGAATAATGTAATGTACTTATTTTTCATATGTAAACTTCTGGTGTATCCCCACTTGGTTGGGTAGATGAGTCAATTCTGGTATATTCCCACTTGGTTGCGAGATGGATGTATGTATGAGTCTTTGGTGCTAGGAAGGTCACTTATGATGTATAGAGTCATGTTCTTTCTTGTATAACATCTTTTTGCAGACCTTGCTTACAGTCAGGGGGAGCATGAACAACACACTTAAGCAAGAGCAGAGCTTTCAGCATGTACTTAGAGGGAGCATGGATAGATTGGTACACCTTGGCATATACAAAGGGGGAGCACATTCAGAGATTGCAGCAGGTACTCAGGGGAAGTATGGACAACGGAATGTTTATCAAGGAAAGAGAATATCTTGGTCCGCCCTTTGCCCTTGATGTCAAAGGGGGAGAGTGATTTGGTGTTATTGCCATCAAGTCCAAAGGGGGATATTGTCGGCATTATGATGCATGTGTTGTACTTGATGGCAACCCACTCGTAGAAGAACAACTCACTTATATATAACTAGATGAATCTACAAAAGAGATATCATATGTGACAAAATACATGTGATGCAGGAGAGCTCAAAGGAATCAGATGACAGTTCTCAGTATGAAAAGTTAGCTTTGCCATCAAGTCCAAAGGGGGAGATTTTTGGCATTATGAAACAAGTCTTGTCCTTGATGGCAAGATGAAAGATTATAGTGCAGCAGGTCAGTAGCAAATAATTGATGATCGGACTACAAAGAATGAAGAAATATGAGTATATACGAAGGTTCACTATATACCAAGTCGCTTACATAGGCAGGTTATACGTAGGTTCACTATGTACCAAGTCGCGTATATACGCAGGTTCGCTATATACCAAGTAGGGTATACACGCAAGTTATACACGCAGGTTCTCTATATACAAAGACGCGTATACACGCGAGATTGCTGATCAAAAGTTGCATATGCATATGCACGCACTTTCATGCATGGAAAAGCCTGTACATGTGGGAAAGCTTATTTTTGGGTCCGTGGTATTTAGACCTACGGTTTTGGTCCTTGGTATTGCGTCGGAAGGGTTGAACCCAGGTATTGGGTCCCTAGTATTGGTTCTCAATGGTTTTGGACCATGGTATTGGGTAAGGCTAAGACTGTAAAAGGAGAAGAAGATCATTAGGCAAATGCATTAAGAAAGCCTTGAATACCTGATCAAGTATGAGATCCAGTATGCAGGTTATGGGTTTATGATGCATTGCTTGATCTGAGCTAAGGAGGAATCTCACCGGTTGATGGAGAACAAGATCTAAGGATAGATCGGGATCTAATGGCTTGGAATGAATCATCTCTATATGGTTTGATCTTGTTTAGTCTAGATTTGTATACTGATGCATGTAATCTTCTGTAAATGTTATGTTTTCGGTATGACTGATGTCTGGAACAACTGCAAAGCTCTGAGTTAATATTTGCAGATGTGTACGGGGATTAGCTTTGGTAAAACACGTATGTACACGGGTTTGTTTCATCGTAGTAGCGTATACATTATGAAGTGTGATATTTGAAGTTGTAGTTGGGTCTGATTGTTATTGCAAAGTTCTGTTGTCTGCTCTGGTGACTGTGTTGTTGACAAGGTTTCAGTGTTTCAGTGATTCAGATATCGATGATGCTAGTATTGATTGATTTTGTGCTTCAATGATATTGATGGGTCCAGTATGAAAATTGGATGAAACGTGGCCTTCAGATTATTGTGTTGTGCTTCAGGAGTATCCAATCTGAAAATGTATGAAACGTTGTACCTGGAGGAAGATAGAGAAGGTTGTGGCCTTCTATAGGTCAGCACCTATGTACTAGTACATCAGCTAGCACAAGAGCTAAGGGGGTGGTAGCTCCCTTCCAGTAGGAGCTGGAAAACGAGTAAAGATCAGAGCATTTCAATAGGCTGGCACCTACATACTAGTAAATGGATCAGCTAGTACAAGAGCTAAGGGGGTTGTAGCTCCCTTCCAGGAGAGTCTGGAGAAAAAGATAAGGTTGTAGCCTGCGTACTGGTAAAGGACTACACCAGTACAGAATCATTGTAAAAATAAATTTTTAATTGAAAGAAGATAGAGACATATTGCAGTAGGTGGTTTTCACCCACATTGGGTTTCCACCTTATATCATGGTGTTCATGTGTGCTTCTTATGTGTGATGATCTATTTTGTTTTACTGCACTTGCTTAGTATTCATATGGATAATGAAGTTCTGATGCACTAACTAAAGATCAACATTTAATGGATTAACTGAATCATAAGTATTCTGGATATATGCTAGTTGCATTAGACACAGTTGCGTATACATGCAGGTTCCACTAACTGCAGTAGCATATATGAATCTTAATACGGAAATGGAAAAGTTTTATTGATTTGATAATGTTGATTCACCCCCCCCCCCCTCTCAGTATTATTTCAAACAATTGGTATCAGAGCAGGTCCTTTGGTAGAAGCTTGATCGCTTGAAGGAGATCCATGGAACAATGGGAAAGAAGCTTAAGAAGAAAGCACCTAAGAAAAAGAAGACATCTCAGAAGAGCTATGATAGTGGGAGTATCGATTGGGGAATATGTGGAAGAAGCACTTTAGATTCAGAATCACTTCAGAATGATGATGAACTAGCAGGTATGAATTTGTTATCCTCTGGTGATATAGTTATCTATCCATTTGAATATGATGAAAGTGATAATGAAACAACTGAAATTGCTCTTATGGGTGAGCAAGAAAGATATCAAATAGAGGCAGAATTTAGAAGGCTTACAGAAAAAATTAGAGATCAACAAGATCTATTGAACAAAAGGGAATGTGCTTTCAAAGAAGAAGCTACCAAACTAAAAGTTCAACTAGAGGAAGGAAACAAGGTAAGGAAGGTATTCAAGGACAAGGCAGTTCAATGTCAAAAGTTGCAGGATGAAGTGACATCATTAAGAAATGAAGTCAATGAAAGGAGCACAACAATCAAGAAACTCAGAGATAGATCCAGTTATTATGAAAGGCTTGAAGCTACGATCCTCTCGCTAAAGGAAGATCTTGAAGAATCAAAGAAATAGAATAAAGAACTTCTCCAAGCTCCTGAAAAACAAGAAAACGAAGTTCTTGAACTAAGATATCAGTTGGGAGAAGGAAGAAAAGCTGAAGAAAACATCAAGAAGCATTATCATGAAAAGGAGGAGCAACATCAGGTTGAGGTAAATATTCTTAAAGATAACTTAGAAGAAAAGGATATGCTCTTATGATTTCAAGATAGTACTAAGATCTTGGATGATATTCTTAGTAGTCAAAGGTCTCCTGCTAGCAAAACTAGCTTTGGTTTTTATGAATCTGTTGAAGATGAATCTAGCTCACAAGGAGAGGCAAGGAACTCTAATGTAAAATCTAAAATAATCGACAAGGAGATGAGAGGACAACCCCATCAACAGCCAAGGAAAGAAATTCTTCAAAGAAAATCTTTTACTCCTCTAATGAATAATGTTGAATGTTATGTATGTCATAATCTTGGACATGTTGTAGCCAGATGCCGAAGTAGAATGGTTCAAGACCATCACACAGAAAGAACATCACATTCCAGGTACTTTAAGGGATATTTCTTTGCTTGCAATATGTTTGGTGACAGAGCTGTTGATTGCTACAGAAGAAATATGAAACATGTGAGATGTTATGCATGTAACAAGCTTGGACATATAGCTAAGGAATGCAGGAACAAAGTACGGGCACCATACCAAAAGGAGAAAACATCATCGCATTGTAAGATATGGAAGAAGAAGGAAGTACAGTCAGAAATATGTGGCACAACACATTATACAGACATAACAGACTCAGAGGGAGCTGAAAGTATAAAACTTCAGTGTCCTAAATCTCATACGCAAGTTTCATAAAGGGAAGTCGTGTATATACGCGAGTTAGACACTACACAGTCACGTATATGTCAGTCTAAGGAAAAGCAGAAGGGACATGCTCAGAAAAAGAGTCTGATATGATTTAGTCTATTATTTGCTCTGTTTGATAATGGTTACAATCTACTAATGATGTGTGGAAATGTCTTGATATTCATAAGATGTTTAAAAGTTTTTTTGATCCTAACTTGATGATGATGATGTCGTGATACTTCTTGCTGATATATGCATGATCAGATCTGATAGTAAACAGATGGCATAGGTTCAGGGGGAGTTTATGTTTTGAATAATGCATTGTTGGCATTATGGTTAGTAGTCCTTGGTGATGATACTTATATGGCTAAATGATATATCTTGCTATGATTATTAGTTATCCATGACAAAATCTCATATGATTCTTGGGGTTACATAGTTGATGTTCAAATCAGATTTGTGGTTGATTCTCTGATGATCCATATATGTTGTTTACATGGTGATCTTCATAAGGATAAGGAGAAGTAAAAAGCTTGAATACACATGTTCTTTACTTGATGATGAGTTACTCATATGCTGCTATCATCATA
Organism: Pinus tabuliformis; assembly: GCA_031772625.1. Taxonomy (NCBI): domain Eukaryota; kingdom Viridiplantae; phylum Streptophyta; class Pinopsida; order Pinales; family Pinaceae; genus Pinus; species Pinus tabuliformis. The sequence continues at coordinate 815,856,763 of CM062806.1, read as the reverse complement.
TGCATAAAGATCATATAATACAGTTATGATGCAGGTTTCCTATAATTCTTGGCGCTCATGTGGATGAGGATTGTTGTTGTTGATGATATCAAGAAGTCTTGTCTTGAGCTCTAGATACATAGTGCTATATACAATATGTTGGATACATGGAGTTGCATTGTTGGAGATATGATATCATGATAGGTTGATACTCACATATGTTGGTTGATTATTATCAGATAGGGGATATTCCCGTGTAATGTTACATGGATGGTCATGCAGATCTTGATGATGAGATGACTATGGTGTTTTACACATATGATATAATGGGAATGATTTTATGATGATGTTCAAAAGGATGAGTTGATATCTATATGCCAACATACCTTGTTACAGGACATTTACAGGTTGTTGATTTGGAAGTGGTTGTACGTGAGTTTTATGAAGAACATCCACGTATATACACCTATTTCTGTGGATACAGTCATGTATATGTTGGTTTGATTTCAGGTGGAACAGGTGCAGAAGGAGAACATGGTAGTTGATCTGAATGATGATTGACAGATGCTGCTGATGACTCTCATAGAATTGTTTTAAATATTTCGTCTCTATGTCATGTATATCTTTTCTTATCAAGATCATGTAACAGCCTATGTTGGTTTCCCCACTATGCCTAGGATGAATAATGTAATGTACTTATTTGTCATATGTAAACTTCTAGTGTATCCCCACTTGGTTGGGTAGATGAGTCAATTCTTGTATATCCCCACTTGGTTGGGAGATGGATGTATGTATGAGTCTTTGGTGCTAGGAAGGTCACTTATGATGTATAGAGTCATGTTCTTTCTTGTAGAACATCTTTTTGCAGACCTTGCTTACAGTCAGGGGTAGCATGAACAACACACTTCAGAAAGAGTAGAGCTTTCAACATGTACTCAGAGGGAGCATGGACAGATTGGTACACCTAGGGATATACAAAGGGGGAGGACATTCAGAGATTTCAGTAGGTACTCAGGGGAGTATGGAAAGCAGAATGTTTATCAAGGAAAGAGAATATCTTGGTCCACCCTTTGCCCTTGATGTCAAAGGGGGAGAGTGATTTGGTGTTGTTGCCATCAAGTCCAAAGGGGGAGATTGTTGGCATTATGATGCATGTGTTGTACTTGATGGAAACCCACTCGTAGAAAAACAACTCACTTATATATAACTAGAATAATCTATAGAAGAGATATCAGATGTGACAGAATACATGGGATGCAGGACAGCTCAAGGGAATCAAATGACAGTTCTCAGTATGACAAATTAGCTTTGCCATCAAGTCCAAAGGGGGAGATTGTTGGCATTATGATACAAGTGTTGTCCTTGATGGCAAGATGACATATTATAGTGCAGCAGGTCAGTAGCAAAGAATTGATGATCAGACTACAAAGAATGAAGAAAGATGAGCATATATGCAGGTTCACTATATACCAAGTCGCGTACATAGGTAGGTTATACCGAGGTTCACTATGTACCAAGTCGCATATATACGGAGGTTCGCTATATACCAAGTAGGGTATACACACATGTTATACATGCAGGTTCTCTATATACAAAGACGCGTATACATTCAAGATTGCTGATCAAAAGTCGCGTATGCGTATGCACGCACTTTCATGCAGGAAAAAGCGCATACATGTGGGAAAGCTTATTTTTGGGTCCATGGTATTTAGACCTATGGTTTTGGTCCTTGGTATTGTGTCCAAAGTGTTGAACCCAGGTATTGGGTCCCTAGTATTGGTTCTCAGTGGTTATGGACCATGGTATTGAGTAAGGTCTAAGACTATAAAAGGAGGAGAAGATCATTAGGCAAATGCATTAAGAAAGTCTTGAATATCTGATGAAGTATGAGATCCAATATGCAGGTTATGGGTTTATGATGCATTTCTTGATCTGAGCTAAGGAGGAATCTCACTAGTTGATGGAGAACAAGATCTAAGGATAGATCGGGATGTAATGGCTTGGAATGAGTCATCTCTATACGGTTTGATCTTGTTTAGTATAGATCTGTATACTAATGCATGTAATCTTCTGTAAATGTTATGTGTTCAGTATGACTGATGTCTGGAACAACTGCAAAGCTCTGAGTTAATATTTACAGATGTGTACGGGGATTAGCTTTGGTAAAACACGTATGTACGTGGGTTTGTTTCATCGTAGTAGCGTATACATTATGAAGTGTGATATTTGAAGTTGTAGTTGGGTCTGATTGTTATTGCAAAGTTCTGTTGTCTGCTCTGGTGACTGTGTTGTTGACAAGGTTTCAGTGTTTCAGTGATTCAGATATTGATGATGCTAGTATTGATTGATTTTGTGCTTCAATGATATTGATGGGTCCAGTATGAAAATTGGATGAAACATTGTCTTCATATTATTGTGTTGTGTTTCAGGAGTATCCAGTCTAAAAATGTATGAAACGTGGTACCTCGAGGAAGAAAGAGAATGTTGTAGCCTTCTGTAGGTCAACACCTACGTACTAGTACATCAACTGTTACAAGAGCTAAGGGGGTGGTAGCTCCCTTCCAATACCAACTGGAAAACAAGTAAAGATTGGAGCATTTCAATAGGCCGGCACCTACGTACTAGTAAATGGATCGGCTAGTACAAGAGCTAAAGGGGTTTAGCTCCCTTCCAGGAGAGTTTGGAGAACGAGAGAAGGTCGTATCCTTCTACAGGTTGTAGCCTGTGTACTGGTAAAGGACTGCACCAATACAAAATCATTGTAAAAAGAAGTTTCTAATTGAAAGAAGATAGAGACATATTGCAGCAGGTGGTTTTCACTCACATTGGGTTTCCACCTTATATCATGGTTTTCAAGTGTGCTTCTTGTGTGTGATGATCTGTTTTGTTTTACTGCACTTGCTTATTTTTCATATGGATAATGATGTCATGATGCACTAACTAAAGATCAACATTTAATGGATTAACTAAATCATAAGTATTCTGGATATATTCTAGTTGCATTAGACACAGTTGCGTATACACGCAGGTTCCATTAACTGAAGTAGCGTATATGAATCTTAATATGGAAATGGAAAAGTTCTATTGACTTGATAATACTGATTCACCACCCCCTCTCAGTATTATTTCCAACACCATCAGCCTGCAGTTCCTTGCGACCTTTAGAGCTTGAATTAGACAACAACAAATTGAAAAGACGTCTCACAAATTCTATCATCTTTACATCTTCATTATTCTTTCCTAAAACAACTTTGTTTGCCCTTATTTAAATAGCCCATGTTCTCTATAATTTAAACATCGCCATTTGCAATTTGGAATTTGGTCGCTGGCGAGATCTCTTCAACATATGAAGGTTGTGGCTACTAGCACTCTGTCTCGATTTCAAAGTCATGGATTTTGTTTGGGATCAGATCTTGCGATTAGACTATGTAAGCTTCCAATGCATATTCCACCATCATTATGATATAAACTCACTTCTAAATGCATTTTTTCTTATGATTTTGCAGGTTTGTTTCAGGCCAAAGCTTCAAACAGGAATACAGATTTTCTATTGAGGCCACAGTGGAAACTAGAATTGGGGATAGCCATTGATTGTTTCTTTTTTTCCTTTTTTATTTCTCTGAAATTCTGAAATTTTATAAGAATGATTAATGATTTTCAATTTCAGGCAGCAAAGACTTCAAGTAAAAGATGTTAAAAACAAGACTTTAACTGAAGTCTTAAGCTGATTTTTTATCGATCTGGGCTGGGTGACTAGGATAGGATCCATGTTGGGATGCTTCTAGATGTAGATTTTAACCCCGTATAGAAATTACCTGCCTACGAATTCTAAAACATAGAAAATAAACAATGCGAGAGCATAACACATAAAACACATATACACAGAGATTTTCCCCTGGATCCCAAAACCGGGACTACCAGCTTGATTTTTCATTATGTTCCTTTTAATGTTACAACACATACTTATGCATGCCGAAGCATCCAATACCATGGACCGAAAACCATCGCGTCCAAAAAACATGTGCGAAAATCATGCACAAAACCAAGGTAGGTCCGCCCAACCTAACATAGGGTCCAAAACCAAAATTGTCCGAGGCACTATCCTGGACCCCATAAAGTTGGGTTACGAGTGCCATCCAAACCCCCTATTAACTACGTGGAAAGAAAATAACACAACCTAACACCAGAGATGCCCATGTGGTCGGTTTCTTCATTGGATGCCTGTAACCTGCTAAACCTTGGAATTAGCTACGAAATTAGGCTACATTCCATAGCTAATTTGTAAAACCTTATTAAAACAAGACACATTATTTTGAGGGTCGCTACAAAATATAACCAGTCAATCTTGGATAGCTGAACCTATCAAAGCAGTTGGAGTTTTTTTTTTATTATTGTTTTTTTTTATTGAATCAAATGAAATGATGAAGTTTATTTTGTCCCCTCTTTCTCTCTCTTGTTTTTTAACATAACAATTCTTTTTCTAATCCTCTAGATCACACAAAGTGCAGGAGGAGAGCATACTCAAGAAATTATTAATTTTTTTTTTAGATGTAAGAAATAAGGTCTCCTAATTACACTTCCCCGGCAATGGCATCAAAATGTTTAGTCAATTTAGTGTCCTAAATTTCTCTACATAAATTATCAATCCGAGTATCATAAACTGATGAAGTGTGGTGCACCATATGTGCTTAGTTAACCGTTTTTCTTACTTTGTTGTTTTATAGTTTATATTGTTTTTGGGGTTTTGTTTCTTATGTTAGAATCTAATTTCTAAAGAAATGAGAAAATGAAACAAATCAAAACTTTGAACAGTTAGATTAATCTAAGCCGGCAAAATATCTATGACATGACAGCAAAAATGATAATAGCTAAATGAAATCCAAGAAAGCAAAAATAAAACTACTGCAATTAAACTAAAGGCAAAAGTAAAACTTGAAACTGCTTTTAAACTAATGAAAGGCAAGTCAATAATCTCACCTATAATCATAACATTTCGCCAATTTCGCCAACAACTACTTGCAAATTAATTATCAACTAAAGGCTCCAGAAATATCATCATATAGCATGAGAGAATGACATTAAACTATCTAAATTTCCTATCCTATCTATAATCATAATGTCTAGCCAATTTCGCCAACAACTACTTGCAAATTAGTTATCAACTAAAGGCTTCGGAAATCATCATCATATAGCATGAGAGAATGACATTTAAACTATCTAACTTTACACTAATGAAAAGCAAGCCAATAATCCCATCCATAATCATAATATTTCACCAATTTTGCCAACAACTACTTGCAAATTAGTTATCAACTAAAGGCTCCGGAAATATCATCATATAGCATGAGAGAATGACATTAAACTATCCAACTTTCCCATCCATAATCATAATGTTTCGTCAAATTCGCCAACAACTACTTGCAAATTAGTTGTCAACTAAAGGCTCTGGAAATCATCATCATATAGCATGAGAAAATGATCTAATATGCAAATAAAAGAACATTTAAAGAAAAACCAATCTACAATCAACCAATTGAACACACTTGCATGAATTAAAATTGCATGAATGGAAACTCTAATCTATCAAACTTGAAAGCAATCAAATGACATACTTGAATGAAATCAAAGCAAAACTACAAAACAAAATCTACTCTACCTTACATTTTAATATGCTCCACGACATTTACTTCACATCTCCTTCTATGTTGGGAACATCAAAGCTTTATTCAAATTCTTCAAAATTACAAAGTACAACAAAGCTCTCCAAAGCTTTCCAAAGACATCAAAGAAGAACTACAAGCTCCAAGCTACCAACTCTAAACTCTAAGCTAACAAATGAAGGAGAGACATCTTGTATTTATACGAAAAGATGAGAATCCATCTAAATAATGACAGTCCATGAATCTCTCCCTCTACCTCTAGAGTCCTAATCAAAATAGCAACTGATAAGACACATGTCTTATTAGAGTTTCAATATAATTAGGAGATGTGACACATATCCTCATGATCCCATGACTCTCTCCACTCAAATTCAAATTTGGCCTTAGAGTGCCACATAAAGGTCTTCTAGAAGCCTCCTTTTGACCTACACATGTCAACAATCTCAACCCGCTTTCTAGGTATAAGCATATGCACATTATTTTCTATTTTTTAACCACAAATTCACTTAAAAAGGCTAAAAATTAATAAAGTTTGAAAAACATAAATGTGGCCCAATGATAATGAAAGTGGAATGAATGTAGTAACATAGTAATAAAATGGAGGTGATATAATTGACATAATAGTGAAAGTGTAATGGAAATGAATGACATTTTCAAGACTCAACACCTTGACCTTATGATATTTGGTAATTATGTTGTGATCATAATTACGATGATGTCTATATATGTATACATGTATGTATGTATGTATGTATGTATGTATGTATGTATGTATGTATGTATGTCATGTTTGACAAGGTCATCATGGATCATGGTTTTTTTTATGCTAATGTTTATATGTATATATGTATGTATGTCATTGTCAGATAGGATCATGATTTTTGAATGCTACTATTTATATGTATATATAACTATGTACGTAATTTTTTGTATGACAAGGTTGTTATGGAATAATTCTTGTGGAGGAATGATTGCTTACGCATGTGAATGACATTAAGAGGTTCCTAACTTATGAGGAATCAAGTGGGAGCAAGAGTATTCACAGATATACAAGGTCAATATCATGTGGTTATGAGTTGATATTATGTGATTATATTATGTCTATGTTATGGGTAGGATATAATAGGGGATACATCAACTGAATGAGAGAAATATGATCTGAAGCATACTAGGATAAGCATAGATGATGAAGAGACACTAGAAGCAAGGTTTATTGGTAGAGACAGTGTGGTTTTGGATGTGTAGTGCCACTATTGTGTATATGTTGTGCATATTCTATATTCAGTGATTATACCTATGGTGTCGTGTGCTTGTTATATATGTGTTGTTGTGTGCATATTCCATATGTAGTATTGAGTATAGATGGTGCTATTTACATGATGGATATGTGGTGTTGTGTACATATTGTATCAATATGCGGTGTTGTGTGCATATGGTGCTATCTAGATGTTGTATATGTAGTGCTATGTACATATGGTGTTGTGTGCATATTGTACATGTCGTGTTATATACATATGTTGTTATGTTCATGATTTTACATGTGGTGTTGTGTACATATTGTACATGTGGTGTTGTCTGCAAGTGGTATTATGTACATGTCATGCATGTGGCACTATGTAAATGTGGTTTCGTGTATATCTCGTGCATGTGGTGTTGTTTACATGTGCTAAATTGTTATAGTTTTTATAGGTGGTGTGGTGTACATGTGGTGTTGTGTAGACGCTGTGCAATTGGTATTGTGTACATTTGATGTTGTGTACACTTTATGTAGGTGGTTATGTGTATAGGTGTTACTGTGTACATGTTGTACATGTGGTATTATGTGCATGTTGTACATGCTATATTGTGTACATGTGGTATTGCGTATGTGCATTTTGTAGTTGTGGCATTGTGAACTTTGTATTCATTGTTTTATACTATGTGTACATATGTGTATTGTGTTGTACATCGAATATAGGAGTATGTATTGTATTGTTTTGTACACCAGGTGTAGGTGTATGTGTCGTGATGTATACTAGGTATAGGTGTATGTGTTGTGATGTATATTAGGTGTAGGTGTATGCATTGTTTGATGTCGTACATTGTGTGTGGATGTATGTATTATGATGTACATTTTGTATGTGTACCTTATTGAAGAGAAGCAAAGGCACTGGGTGCTTACTAGGCGTGGCAACCGATTCGGTGTGTGTATAGAAAGAACAAAGCTAGAGGTAAGCACTGATGAAGGATAAGTATTGGCATTTTATTTTAATTTTATTATACATATGACCTATGATTATCATTTATGATGGTTATATGTGATCTATTTTTTTAGTTTATGATGATTGCATGTGATTCATGATTTTGATTTATGATGGTTGTCTTTTGAGCTAACCTGATGTGATATGTTTATAGATAATGATTTGATCAAATATGTTAGTTTGACTTCTTGTGATAGGGAGTAAATAGGATTGCAAGTGTACCTTATTGATGAGCTACCAATGAGGTACAATCTGAAATCATTTCAATTTATTTTAAATCTAATGGAATTTATGTGCTTGGTATATGAAACATATAAATTCTCGGGTTGGGTGGTTGAAACCGACAACAAGAATTAGTAGCAACAATGAAATAAATTGGAACATGTAGCAGCATGTTGCTAAAGAACTTCATGAGTAGGGCCATTGTGGGACACTGGTACCCTGCAATGTCGATTGATTTCCATGAGAATGTTATGACCAATATGATGGTCTGAGGCAGGGATATGCCTTGGTTTATGAACCTTCCGATGTGAGGAAATCTTGTCAAGGAATGGACTACCTGGGATGAGGGTGATAGCAAAACTTGGAAGGTGTGTGACTACATGGAAGGGGGTTACCAGATGGCCTGAGGGACTGTGTATAAAAGAAGCGAAGGTCACGGGATGGATTTGGTTTGGTTATTGGCATTACCATATGGATCAGATACACATTGGGAGTGTGCCTGGAACAATGAGTCGGTAAATGTTCATTGAGAGGCCAAGTGGCGCAAGACTATAGCGATGTACAATGGATGAAAATTTGACTTTTGGAAATGTATTCTAGACTTCATGGGAAGGGAGAGAATTCTGGCATTACTTTTGAGGGTGGAGGTGTGAGCCTCCGGATTCCCTTGTGTTGTAGAGGCTACAACAACCCTCCAAAATTTTTGGCTTGCATGAAAATTTATTACCCTACATTGGATCCTATGATCATTCATCCTTGGTCACTTGTTGGTAAGTTGATGATCTCAATCTTCCCCTCCTCAATCTTAAAACTTGTTCATGTTCTCATCTTTATGCAGGATGTGCCATCTTTGGGCATAGGGGTTGTTGTTTTTCGTGCAAAGGGAATGTTGTTTTGCTTCAAGGGAATTATGTGCATATGAGTGGTTGTCATCACATAGACATGTTTCACACTCATTTCACACACTCTTGTCACAAAGGTTGTTGCATCAAGTAAAGTATGTCTTATGCATTCTGGATGGTCTACATTGTGTCACTAAGTGTCCGTGTTTGATCACAGTCGATCCCTATCACATTTTACACTAGTTTCACTGATCTCACACTTATCCATTTCCCAAGAAACCTAGCCTCATTCAACTTCCCAGAGCTTTGCACTTTGCTTCTACAACCATCAAGATTCCTCCCTTGCTTGCTAAAACCCCTCAACCCATAGAGACCCAACTAGCACTACTCTTCAAAAATGTGCAAAGTGGGCAGGTAACCAACACTACTATCCAGAAATGCATAGAGCAGTCCAGTTTCCCTACATTCAGAAACTACACAAAGGTGTCCTCCTAGGACCCCATCGTGTAGCAGTGTCCTGAGCCTCAAGACTTCACAATGTTGTCCAATTTCTCATGTTAGTCATGCATGCAAAAACTACATAGATAGGCGTCATAGGGCCTCATTCCAACAACAGTCACTTCCCATTGACACTGCATTTATTCATTGCCTAGTGACTATAGGAAAGGTAACATGCTAAGATCACTCACAAGGAGTTGAGGAAAAGGAACAAGAGACCAAGTAATGAAAAATATTAGGACCGCATGCAAACTTTGTCAGATACATGATCATCTCAAGGATAAGTATGATACGTAAAGAACACCTTTTGAAGTACACCTTTTAGTTGGGTTTGCAGGACTATTTGTCATTGTTATATCATCCTGTCCTTAGTAACAATCATGTGCACAAGCACAAAAGGACATTTTGCATGTTTCTTCTACATGTCTTGCTTTACTTTTGTTCTTTGATCAACTGTCATCTTCTGCATGTTGATTGTTATGTCATGCTTGTGATCTTGTTCTGGTTATTTTCAAGGTTGTGTGTGAGTTTTGTTCACTATTTAAACATCTCTCACACTCATACATGATTTTGTAAGCACTATCACGCAAGTTTCATCGCAGTTGTCCGACGGTCTATCCAAAGTGTCGTACTTATCACTTTCATCATTAGATAGCCGCGCAGTCAGTCACACTGAGCCTATGTTGTCTTGTTGTTCTGAGATGTCTTATTGTCAAGTCATGTTGGGTGTGTGTTTGTAAGCTCATGCATGCACGAGTTCACTCATTCACACACTTAACCATTTTTCCACATATCTATCGACCGGACTACTCTCCATCAACTAGACCTTTGTTAAGTTTCATTGTGCAGTCTCAGCCCTAAGTGACTAAGTACTACTACCCATAATTGCACAGAGCTGGAGGCTGCCCTCGAGGTAGTCTGCACTGTACAATATTGGAATCGGCCTGATTAACTGTCACCTAGAACAACGAACTTTCGTAGGAAGCCATCTCAATTTGTGTTACCTGTAAGCCAATCTATCAAGCCTCTTGTTAGTCAACCAGAGAGTTTGATTGGGCAGTGGCCCCAGGCTTCACTTGAAAAAATTGCATAGAAGCTTCCATCATGCCCGCCTATGCTAACTAAAGAAATTGTGCAGACATGAAGGAAAGGCACCCACTACCTTTCACTTCATTGTCCCTTAAATTTCCACAGTTTTGTTAGCCAACTCCCCTATCAACCGACCTGCTACTCCTAAAAAATGCGCAATTTTCTTGGGATATCCTCCATTTGCTCAACACCCTGCTCAGCCCAAAAACTGTGAAGAAATGTCTGTAGGCTAGCCTCTCAATTTTGCAAAGTTTTTCTAGCAAGCTCCCTTAGGCCGCTTCGAACCTCCTCAAAGAATCTACACAATTTTCACTGCCAATGTCCTCCCTGTTTCCTACACTGTCTCCCTCAAAAAATTATGCAGTTTTTCCCTCTATCTGATCCAGATCTCGCTGATGGTAACTGTTGTTCCCAAGTGCTCATTTCAGCCTCCTAGTGACCTCTGCATAACTTCCCTTAACAATTCCCAGAGCCCTCATCATGACCTGAAATGTGTTTTGCATAGTTTCAAAGTTTTCTCCTCTCTCCCAGCCACTTGCACCTGAAAACGAATGACACATCATTGCAGACTAGGAGATTTATAGATTTGATGTCGTCTCATCATGAATGACTACAGATACAAGTACATGGATGAGACATGGAGTGACGATGAATGGGATGAACAAGTAGCACATGCTAGAGTACTTGCTCACGGTTGGAAAAACACACAGATCATACCAAGTAGCAAGCGAAGGAAACACCTGTACATGTGTGCAACATCAAGCAACATGAAGACCATCAAAGGCTCCACACACCTTGTCACACTGAGGTGAAGGTATGATACACCAAGAACACACTCATCACTCAGGAGCACTGCAGCTCGACATGGACACCGGCATCAGCATGAACATGCCAGCACTGTCTGTAGAGTTTCTTGCAAATTCTCTAAAAATCTACCTCTGAGATCTATGTAGAAAATCTAACTGTAGATTAACCCGATAATGCAATATACTAAAGAAAAATACTATAATCTACTGCTGCTATCAAACTTGCAGAAGCTTAAAGATCAAGATGAATCAGACCTGAACACATATAACCATAACAAGAAAAATCAAAGCACATGAAACATAGAAAATACTCAAGGGAAAGCCTCAACTAAAAACCTCACTATCTATATTATCATACAACATGGAAATACATCAGAATTATACAAAGCCTTAGCTCTCACAGCTAGCCAGCTCTTAGTACAATCCTCCGGGATGCTCATAGGCAAACAAAGCTTCTCACAAGCCTTCTCCTCTTCCCTCCAAGCTCCTATTTCCTTGAAAATTTTCTCTAGGTGATCCTCCCATTACCAAGTGGAAGGCTGATCACTCACACTGATCCTACACCCTGTCAGAACTACACAATCCTCAAGGAACCTTACCTTGACTGCATGGATGAGTTTCCTTTATAGGAAAACATATGCAATTGTTAGTAACCCATCCTTGACATTTATCTCAACTAGGTCTTTCTCAGAATAGACATGCATGAGTTTCTGATGCGAGAATCTTCAGTTATTTGGAGTACACTTGTTGAGTGCATGCATGCATCAATTGACTGGTAACTCACAATTAGTTCCTTAAATAGTTTGGAATTAATTTAATTGGACTAAACTCAGTAAACTGAGCTAACTAATTACAACTCAAATATAATTCAATCTTAGCTCCTTAATTTAAGGGATAACTGTTGCATGACTTCAGAAAGACTTCTAACTTTAATTTCTCCAACTAGTTAATCCATAATGAATTAATTAATTTTTTTCAAGAATATGGTGAGACTAAATTCGAATTTTAATTTAAGGAAAAATTAAAATTGGAATATTCTGGATTCTATTTTTATCATTTCTTGTTGCTATTTTCAATGCTCCCTCTCAAAAAGAAAGGAATTGAAATTGATCCTAATCCTGAGCCTTTGGAATGTTCTACATGCAACACTTCTCCCAGTGTTGTTGCTCCAACAATCTCCAAAAACAAAAAAAACATCCAACTTGAATCAGTATGATGCATTTGACATTAAAGTCTCTGATTATTATTGCCTCTGTCCACTGAAAACTCTGACTGCTATTGCCTCTGTCAATTGAAAACTCTGACTGCATCAATCCCACTGATTCCTCCCGCCACATCTATGCTACTGCTAGTCATTTCTCCTAGCACTACATCACACTGCACCTCCTCTCATCATGTTGCATCGTGTTGCCCACTGTTTTACTGCAACTCAGTTACTGAGAAGTAAGTAACTGACCACCCTATTGGGCTAGAAACACCCACCGATGTTGAATCTTCCTCTGCCGCTCCATCCACATCTGTCTCTACCCACTCAGCCAGTCCTACAACTCATCATTGGGACTCCTGTAGCAAGGTCTAATCAAAGAGGCTGGGTACCTCAAGGATCCTACCCCTATTTCAGCCTTCTTGGGACTATCACTTCACATTGCCTCACCTCACACCTGAAGGTATGGCTACATGTGATCCCTCTATTGGCTCTAATTGTGGCTCCTCAACAATTGTCTAAAACTTCTTCTCAGACTACATGTTGAGAGGTAATTTACTATCCCTCTCAACCACCAAGTCTCTAACATTTTCCTTGCTCCTCATGGCTTTGCATGCATCTTGAACCTCAAGAGCATACAGGTTCTTAACTCATGAACTGATCTATTTCACCTGTCACATGGTGATGTGTCTAGGGAAAATCTTTCCCTTACTAAAGACAACATCGTAGCCTTTGTCCTCCAACATCGTGACTGATACCAAGTTCTTCTTCAGTCTAGGCACATACTTCACATCTGTCAAGGTGATATAAGCTCCATGCTCCCTCTAAAAAGAAACCGCACCCACTCCTAAAACACTAAACTTTTCGTTGTCACCCATCTCTATGCGCATCTTGAAGTCTTTCTTCTCCAAGGTACTGAATAAAATTTTATCGTCGATCATGTGGAATGAGGCTCCACTGTCAAGATAACAAACACAACCCATCATCGATGTCACCATGCATGCGATGAGGGTAAAGTCCATGTTGAACTAAGAGGCTAATGCCTCACCTTCCGATCCTACTGAGGATCCCTTCTTCGAATTCTCTGATGGGAAATTAGTTGCATAATGTCTCATCTCAATTGAAGTATGGTATGAATTTGATTTGCACCTGCAACCCTGAACTTCAAACTTCGAATTCTCTTCTCTGTATATCGTTCAGAGCTCTGATAAACTAGAAAAATGCTATAATCTACTTCTACTATCAAACTTGTGGAATCTTAAAGATTGAGCTGAATCAGAGCTGAACACACATAACCATAGGAAGAAGAATAAAACCCCATGAAACAAAGAAAATACTCACAGGAAAGCCTCAACTAAAAACCCCACTATCTGTATTATCATACAAAGTAGAAATACATGAGAATTATACAAAGCCTTAGCTCTCACGACTAGCCAGCTCTCAGTACAATCCTCCTGGATGCTCACAGGCAAACAAAGCTTCTCACAAGCTTTCACCTCTTCCCTCCAAGGTCTTATTTCCTTGTGCAGCTTCTCTAGGTGATCCTCTTGTTACCAAGTGGAAGACTGATCACTCACGCTTATCCTACACCCTATCATAACTACACAATCCTTAAGGAACCTTACATTGACTGCATGGATGAGTTTCCTTTATAGGAAAATGCATGCAACTGATAGTAATATGTCCTTGACATTTAGCTCAACTGGGTCTTTTTCATAATAAACATGCATGAGTTTCTGATGAGAAAATTTTCAGTTATCTAGAGTACACTTGTTGAGTGCATGCATGCATCAACTGACTGATAACTCACAATTAGTTCCTCAAACAATTTGGAACTAATTTAACTAGACTTAACTCAGTAAAGTGAGCTAACTATTTACAACTCAAATATAAGTCAATCTTATCTCCTTAATTTGAGGGATAATTATTGCATGACTTCAAAAAGAATTCTAACTTAAATTTCTCCAACTAATTAATCCATAATTAATTAATTAATTATATCTCAAGCAGCTGGTGAGACTAAATTCAAATTTTAATTCAAGGACAAATTAAAATTGGAATATTTTGGATTCTATTTTTATCATTTCTTATTGTTATTTTCAACACTCTCGTGTCAAATCATGTCATGAGTCATCTCGGCCACATCACTACGATGGACTATAATATTGTAATCAATGTAATGTAAAGTGGAACTCTAAGAGACCCACATGTAGAATCATGTAAAGTAGAAGAGTCATGTAAGTCAAATAGTCATGAGGGAAGTCGAACAATCACAAGGGTCACTCTCACGCTTAGCTATATATACCCTTCATTTGTACATGCAAGAGACTTTTCACCTTGGCTCCTCCCACATAGCTTTGAGAGTCTCGTATTTTCTTTGAGAAGCGAGCAATGGCTCCAACACCCCACTATCAGAGTTAGTGATGTAATGGTGTACAGATGTACCTCGAACTTTTTCTTAATTTAAAAACCTGTTAAGAGACGAGTACATTTTCACACATGTATTGTATTCATAGTATTATACTCATTTGTAAAACATTTTTTAAAAAACCTTATTAAAAAAACATATATTAATTTCTACAATGATTTTTTTTATCAAAGTGGTAAAATCACTTTTAAAATAAATAAAGATACTTAAAGTATATTAATCTTTACCATTTTAAATAAATTCAATTATTTAATATATAAAAATCACATCATTATCAATATTATTGAGAAACAAAGAAACAGATTAATGTGATATTTTCCTAAATATAATTTTTAGATTAAATTATTTTTATATATATTTTGAAAAAGAAACCGGAAAATTTATTAGAAAATAGTAATAGTAATATATATGGTGTGTGGAGATTCAATTTTTATTAAATTATTAATTCAAATTTTATTTAAAAAAAATAAAAATAACAACTTTTAAAACCATTAAACTATCCCAAAACACATCCGTTAACCAAATATAAACTCAATCAGAATCATTAAAAACTGGCGAGCCATGTTTTATGACTTCATTAAGAACCTCAACTGGACACTCTAAGAGTACTCACAACTCGAGTAATATAAGACAAATACAAATGGCAATGGTTACAACTTTTCCAATATTTCATATTTTTTTAATGACTTTCTTGATATTCGGTATTTTTAAGTACGTCACACGAATTTTTAGTCTTAGCTTAAAGGACCAGGACGCTATTTTAAAATCCACCGCCTAGATGTCCTCCCTGATTTGCTGAGACGATTTTGCAAACATAGCCTTCTATTCTTTCCAGAGTTGTTCCACAGATTTACCGGTGATATCGTTGAAGAATCCCACGTCCCAATAACTTTTCAATTTCTTATTCAGCTTGGCAACGAAACCACCGTAATCGGTCCCAATTACTCGAGAAACCTAGCAGTTGTATCGTAGCCCTCGTCCCACTGGTTACCTGCGCCAAGCTTGACCCACGTAAGGGGGTGAGGCCCACACAAAGACGAATATTAAATAAAAGCTGTATTTGTTATGGCCGTAGTCTAACTAGCTTCGGGAATTGTCCAGAAAGTTATGAAATTTCTGATTATATTTAGAGAAAATCTCACAAGGATTTTTGTAAATCTAAGTTATAATTGTTAAACTTCAAAATTTTAGGTGTTTTAGATGTTTATGATGGTGGTGAATCCATATCCACCATCAAAAACACAATTTAAACACTGTCTTTACAAGATTTTTGGAAATTTTTTTATTAGGCTTAAAAAAGTATCTTAACAATTCCTCCACCTCAATAGACAACTTTATTTCTATATTTTAAAATTTTTCCAATTTTAAATCAGCATTAGTTATCTAACTATATATTTTAATATTTTTCATAATTATTATATATTTTGCATAATTATGTTAAGAGTTGTTACATTTTATAGTGATATATTTTAATTAATATTCGTTACTTAGTTATATATTTTAACGTTTTAAATAGAGATTTTGTAGTTTGCTTTTTCTGATTTAAAATTAATATTAGTTATATATTTTAATGTATTAAATATACTTAGATATTTTATAGTTATATATTTTAATTATTTTTGTTTTGTTTTACTTTAAACTTTTGTTTAATTATAATAAAAGTAGTTAAATAGTTTGCAGTTGGATTTGTATTTTTCTTAAATATTTAGATGTTTTGTAATTAGAATTTTATTGTCCAATGGTAATAGTTTGAATGTAGTGAGAGTTTTTTTGTTTTCCAAAGATATGTTAATCTTAGTGGGAAAAAATGAATATATTAAAAAATTTGATGGATAATTCTTTCTTATGAGATTTGTATTAGGCATATGCATTTTGAAATAGGATTCCAAAATTTTAATTTAATTATTAATAATTATTAGGTGGATGACATGGATTTAAAGTTGATAGAATATTTTAGAACATTCTCAATATTACACACAAATAAAAAATTGAGATTTATATTCAAAGTAGTTATGTATTTTCTATCAATTTAAAAAAAATGTTATATGAGAAAGTGTGATATCAAATAAGTTCTGGTTTTTTGAACATGTAGTATTGATAAACTCTTGTATTGTAAACAACCAATTCATAGACTAAAACCTCCATATTTAAAAATCTACATGAATAAGGGTAGTGAACCTCAATAGTTAAGAATCTTGTTATATATATATATATATATATATACTATTTTTTAGTAGTACTAGTATGAGACATTTTAACTCCCTAAACATCCATATTTTAGATATGTTTCTAGAAAAAAATTAGTGTCACCTTTTAAACAATTATGTAATTTTTTATCATTAATAATAATAAAAACTAAAGTTATTTTTTAATTAATTGCTATGATTTTTAATTTTAGCAACTTGAGATGTATGATGAAGTGGTTTTATGGTTACTAGAGACATATCTATCAACATTTATTAGACATTTAATGGTATATAAATATTAAGTAAAAGAAGCAATTGTTACCTAATTATATATATATATATATATATATATATATATATATATATATATATATATATATATATATATTTATATATGTTTTCTCATATCAGTGTGCAAGAGTTGTAATGTCTTGTTTGTTAAGATTTTGCATATTGCTTTTGGAAAAAATCTTTTGGATAATGCCAACAATACTGGTTTGTTACATAAGTGATGGCATCAAATCAGCAAGTGGAGATTTTCTATCTTATTTTGTTGTGATAGCATGTATTATTCAGTCTCTTCTACATTTAAAAATTGTATGCTTGCAAAAGAAAAATTAATGAGAGATGAGGAGGCATGAGGAAGAGGAATTCCAGATGTGCAAATATGTTGTTGTAATCTCCTATTGAGTAATAAGATTGATGATACCTCTGTTTGGTGGTTGTAGCCTAGATTGGCTGGGTGAACCACATTAAATTATGTCTCTATTTTATGCTCTGTGTGTGATTTTTTTAGTTTCTGTTGTGCATACTCTAACAATTGGTATCAGAGCATTATACTAATTAGTTAAGTATCGAAGCATTTAAATCACTATAAGCTTGAAGTCGAACTCTCCTGTGTATTGGATGTCAAAAGTTGTAGAACGTGGCACGATTGGCGGTTCCAAGTGGGCCGAGCATGGCTTCTAGCACCACAAAGCCAGTGGAATGATAAACGCAAACGATTACAACCTTAGAAGGAAGATAAAGCAGCGGGGAGCTGGAAGATAAAGCGCCAGGTGCTAGATGAATGAAATGATGCGGTAGTTTGGAGTGGAGCAAGAATAAAGGATTGAAAACTGGGGTTGCATGAAAATATTTGTAAATCCATTCCAAATGTGCTGAGATTCATCTCGGCACCTCGATTTTCTGTCCATGCCTGTTTTCTGAGCTAATAAACGTGGAGCCTGGTCTCTGCTTGTGGGCTTCGTCTGGAGGAATGAAATGCTGTGGTCGATTGCACTGCGTTTTGTAAGTGCTGGAACAGGATCGTTCTCTTGATTGCTTCCGTGGAGCGGGAGAAGGAGCGAAGAGAGCCGAAGTGTTGAAGGAGATGTCGTAGATCGAGTTTGTTTGACATCACTACTGATACGGTATGGATTGCATATTCATTATGCTATGCTGGTTTGCTACTTGTGATTTGAAGGGCTGGAGCATGATATATTTGTTGCAATTAAGGTTCCATAGAAAAGAAGTTAAATTCACTATGTCAAAAACTCAAAGTGCTCGGTTTGAGATCAAGAAGTTTAATGGGAGAAATAACTTCGAAATCTGGAAAGTCAAGATGCACGATTTACTCGTGCAACAAGGCGTGGTGAAGGAACTTTTGGGAAAATCCAATCAACCTTTCACCATGACAGATGACGAATGGAGGGACATGATGATAGAGCACTAAGTGGCATACGATTGTGTTTGGCAGATGATTTTTTATTTAACATCGTGTTAGAGAAAACTACCGCTGGTCTATGGAGAAAGCTAGAAAAACTATACATGACTAAATCCTTAAAAAATAGGATTCTTCTAAAAAGATAGTTGTATATCTTGCGCATGAAGGAAGGTACAACAATAACCGATCATTTGAATACTTTTAATACTCTCTTGGTGCAGTTAGATAGCATAGAAGTAAAATTTGATTCAGAAGATAAAGTTGTAACTTTATTATGCTCGTTGCTTGAGTCATGGGATCATTTTGTTACTTCTATAAGTCTTAGTTCATCAGAAACCCTTGAATTTGATGATGTTGTTGGAGCTATGCTGTCTGAAGAAACCAGAAAAAGGTCAATTTAGAAACCTCTACATCATAAGCAATGATGGTTAGTGGTCGATCTAAAGAAAGATGCCAAAGTCAGCGAAACAACTCTCGGCAAAATCAAAAGGGAAGAAGAGTAAGCTAAAATGTTGGTTTTGTGGCAAGTCGGGACATTTGAATACGGACTGTTGGAAGAGACAACAAACATCCAAAGGAGACTCTTCAACAGAAAATAAAGAAGCAAACACGATAGAAACAAGTTTGGGATTCGGTTCATGTATAAGTGATGAAGTTTTATCAGTTAATTTGTTAAATCATGATCAGCATTGGTTGTTAGATTCAAGTGCGTTCAATCACATGTGCATTCATAAAGAGTGGTTTAAAACTTATAAACCAATCAATGATGGAGTAGTTTACATGGGAAATGATGTCTCATGTAATGTTGTGGGAATTGGGAGCATCCAGATTAAAATGTTTGATGGGACAATTCAAATCTTAATAGATGTAAGACATGTGCCTGAACTCAAAAAAAATCTTATTTCTCTAGGAGTGCTGGACACAAATGGATATAAAACTTTTATTCAAGGTGGAGTAATGAAAATTTATAAAGGAATCCTATTAGTAATGAAAGCAAAGAAGGTTGGAAATCTTTTTCACTTAGAGGGAAGAACAGATTCAGATCATGCTTCAATTGTATTTGAAAATGATAGTGATTCTATTGGACTATGGCATCAGCAGTTGGGACATATGAGTGAAACAGGATTAAAAATTTTATCTGATCGTAAGTTACTTCATAGTTTAAATTCTTTTAAGTTAGATTTCTACAAACATTGTATATATGGGAAACAAAGCAAGCATAAATTTAAAACTGGAAAACATACTAGTAGGGAATCCTTGATTATATCCATTCTGATGTTTGGGGTCCATCTCCTACAACCTCATATGGAGGATCATCATATTTTGTATCTTTTATAGATGATTTCTCTAGGAAAGTTTGGGTCTACATGTTGAAAAGAAAGTCTGATGTATTCACAGTTTTCAAGCAGTTTAGAGCATTAGTAGAAAATATCACTGGAAGAACCATTAAATGTTTAAGAACTGACAATGGTGGTGAGTTTACTTCAAGGGAGTTTGATAATTATTCCAATGAAGTTGGGATCGAAATACATAGAACTACTGCTTATACACCTCAGCAAAATGGAGTTGCTGAGCACATGAATATGACTCTCTTAGAAAGAGCAAGAAGTATGCTAAGTAACGACAATTTGCAGAAGGAATTATGGATAGAGGTAGTATCGACAGCTTGTTATTTGAGAAATCGATCACCATCAACTGCAATAGGATGAAAAATTCCTCAAGAGGTATGGAAAGGTCATCCTTGTGATTATTCTAAAATGAAAGTTTTTGGTTGTGATGCATATGCTCTAATTCTGAAACATTAGTGTTCTAAATTAGATCCTGAATCAAAAAGATATATCTTTGTTGGATATGGTGTTGGGATTAAGGGATACAGGTTGCGGGATCCTACTACTCACAAGATCATCATTAATAGAGATGTTAAATTCAATGAATCTTCACTCGATAATCCATATCTAGATATTAAATTAAAACAAGAAAATGTACCTAAGTTTCAACATATTCAGTTTGAAACCAGTTCAAACACTGATGATAGAAAAGATGAACAAGTTTTAGGTGAATATCATGAAGAAGTTCCTACAGATTATAATAAAAAAATTGTGGAAGAACTAGAAACATCTTTGAGAATGTCCACGAGAATCAGATATCATCCTAAAAGGTATGATGGTTATGTTACTTCAGTTGCTTTAACCGCTAATGATGATGAGCCTTTATGCTATCAGGATGTTGTAGAAGTTTCTACTAGTGATAAGTGGAAAGAAGCTATGAAGGAAGAAATGAAGGCATTAGCCAAGAATGCCACATGGGACCTCGTAACACTTCCCAATGACAGAAAAGTTGCAGGATGTAAATGGGTTTACAAATTGAAAAGGGGTGTTAATGATAAAGAAGACAAGTACAAAGCGAGGCTGGTTGTGAAAGGTTTTTCTCTGAAAGCAGGAATTGACTTTCATGGGATTTTTAAACCAGTTGTTAAAATTGTTTCAATTCAGATTGTCTTAGCATTAGTTGCTTTACTTGATTTATAATTACAACAACTAGATGTTAAAACTGCATTCTTACATGGAGATTTAGATGTAGAGATTTATATGGAACAACCTAAAGGGTTTGTTTAAAATCGCAACAAGAAATTTGTTTGCAGGCTCAAGAAATCATTGTATGGTCTAAAGTAGTCGCCAAGACAATGGCACAAGAAATTTGATTCTTTCATGATGAGCCATAATTATATAAGAAGTGAATATGATCATTGTGTTTACTTTAAGAAATTAAGTAATGACATGTTCATTATCTTAGTATTATATGTTGAAGATATGATTTTAGCAAGTAAAAGAATAAGTGAGATCGACAGGTTAAACGCTTAGATAGCTAGGATGTTTGATGTGAAAGATCTAGGAGCAGCAAGACAAATTTTGGGCACAGAGATTTTCAGAGGCAGGAGCAATGACAAGCTGTGGTTATCACAATAGAAGTATATTGAGAAAATAATTTTAAGGTTTGGTATGAACAATGTGAAGCTAGTTTCAGTCCCTTTAGCTTCCCATTTTAAGATTTCTTCAAGTTTATGTCCTAACACAAATGAAGAAAAGGAATATATGTCTTGAATTCCATATGCCAATGTAGTAGGTCGTTTGATGTATGTGATGGTTAGTACACAACCAGATATTTCACATGCAGTTGGGGTTGTTAGCAGGTATATGGCAAATGCAGGGAAAGAACACTGGTTAGCAGTGAAATGGGTTCTTCGGTATCTGAGAGGCACAAGTGATTATTGTATCACTTATAACAGAAGTAGTGAATTTTTTTGTCGATATGTTGATTCCGATTTTGTAGGTGATTTGGATAAGAGAAGGTCAACATGAGGATATGTCTTTACTCTTGCAGGTGGAGCTATTAGCTGGATGTCAAAGCTACAAAACATTGTTTCTTTATCCACTACAGAAGTAGAATACATAGCTACTTCACATCCTTGCAAAGAAGCAGTTTGGTTGAAAGGTTTGTTTGGTGAGTTTGGTAGCTTACAAGACAACATTAATTTATTTTGTGATAGTCAAAGTGTAATTCACTTAGCGAAAAATCCATCCTGTCATAGTAAATCAAAGCATATACCTATAAAGTACCATTTTGTAATACAGGTTATCACTGAATGGGGAGTCTCTGTTGAAAAGGTGCATACAAAGGAAAACCGTGCAGACATGTTCATGAAACTAGTTTTATTAGTGAAGCTACGATGGTGTTTGGCTTCTCTTGGTTTGCAAAGAAAAAAAAAATATAATAAACGAATAGGGTGTCAGGTTAATTGTTGTCAAGGTGGAGACTGTTGAGATTTTTCATATTGTTTTTGGAAAAAATCTTTTGGATAATGCCAACAATAGTGGTTTGTTACATAACTGATGGCATTAAATCAGCAAGTGGAGATTTTCTATCCTTTTTTGTTGTGATAGCATTTATTATTCAATCTCTTCTACATTTATGAATTGTATGCCTGTAGAGGAAAAATTAATGAGAGATGAGGAGGTGTGAGGAAGAGGAATTCCAGATGTGCAAATCTATTATTGTAATCTCCTATTGAGTAATAAGATTGCCGATAACTCTGTTTGGTGGATGTAGCCCAGATTGGTTGGGTGAACCACGTTAAATTCTATCTCTATTTTATGTTGTGTGTGTGTGATTTATTTAGTTTCTGTTGTGCATACTCTAACATTGTCAACATTTTGAATTTGTCAAATTACATAAAAACAAAAGTAAAAATAAATTAAAAAAATAGGATAAAACAAAATAATAACATTCATAATTATTATTTATTATTAAAAATTAACTTTGAATGTATTTATTTAATTATTATATATTCATTTTGATCAAATTACCATGTTATTTGAGTTCCACGTTTAAGAGAATCCATGGTATTGACCCATGATATAAAATAAAAATGAAAAAAGGAAAATAATGTTAAAATAAAAATAACTTCATGGTATTGCCCATGCTATGAGAACCTATTGTATTCATGTGAAATATATCCAATTTATAAGGGGAAATTAACCCATCCTAAGGGTTGACAGGGATCAAATTTATGATGCAAACCTCTTTTAGAGTGAAAAAATATTTGATCTCTCTCATGGCTTGATAGATCCAAAGTGAAGATTGCTCTAACTTTGTTATGATGATGATGATGATGATGATCAACATCCACAGAGACTAATGAGGTCTATTAAACCTTAGGAAAAGAGATTAATTGAAACTTTTTAATAATTATTTATATGATCAAATAGAAGCGAAAGAAGTGTTCATAGAACATTATAGTAGTGAGGTCTATTAAACCTTAGGAAAAGACATTAATTGAAACCTTTTAATAATTTATTTATATGATCAAATAGAAGGGAAATAAGTGTTCATAGAACATTATAGTGTTACTAACTCAACAAATCAAGAAGGTAGGTAGTGTTCTATATGTCTTGGAAATGAGAGTGGATGTGAGTAAGAGCGGAGAAATCAAAGAGAAAGTGCTTCTTATATTCAATCTCTTAGTATTGCATAATTTACAAATTCTTTCTTCCTAAGGTGTTTTCGGAATGGAACAATGCCTGGTTTCACTTAGAAACTCATGGGAGTTAGTTCTTATCTTTGCAATGTTTATTTTCTTCTTAGAATTGGGCAAGATAAAGAGGCAATTCTAGTTAGCTAGAGTGGGGTTGATCACCTCCTTATATCTTAGCTTCCTTTTCCCCTCTAGCTCCTTCTCATTCCATAATAGTATTTTTAATATTTTCTTTATTCTCCAAGATGATATCCTCCTTTAACCGTCAATATTTGAGCCAAGACTAGGCATCCTTGTGCCAACCCCACTTGAATTAGAAGTGGAGGTCTAGGCTAAAGGCACAAGCAATTTTGGGGAACTTCTTGGTTTCCATGTTGTAAAGCTTCTTCTTATACATGAGATAGCAAAACGTAACCATGATTTCAATGGGTTTCAGTGGGGGAAAAGCTAGATTCAGTAGGATTAGATAGGTAAAATTACCTTTACTCTGAAGGGTGTAGGTTATAAATTGATTTTGGATCAGCTTGATGGCCATGATTCTCTAGATATACTACAACATCAAACTTCACATCCATATAAAATAACATTGATGGCGAGAGTCTCAAAGGGGAATTTGTTTTACACTAAGCCTAGAGATTAGTCATCTTGTAATTGTTTTCAAGCTCATAATAAGTTTTTCAGCCACCAATAATTTTTTTTTCAATTGTATAGTTGAAATTGAGCTAATGATGAATGTTAATACCTTAATATTTTTATGGAGAAACCTTCTCCAAGTACAATTTTTATCATAGATGAAATTATCATGATTAATCTTTTTACATTTAATTATCATGACTTTTGTCTTATCGATATTAGAAGTCATATCCATCTCGTAGTAATAATGATGGAGGATTTTGAGTTGTTTATCGAGATCTTCATGGCTTCCGAATAGAAGAATAATATTGTTAGCATCTTGTAGTAATAATGATGGAGGATTTTAATTTTTTTGTCAAGATTCTCATGGCTTTTTGCTAGAAGAATAATATTGTTAGCATAAAGGAGAAGAGTAATTTCCATACCAATGAGATTGGGCCATTGCATCTCGCAGCTTCTAGATAATTTTCAATCTTATCAATGTAAATGGCAAAAAGGTCAGGGGATAGTGGACACCCTTTCTCAATGTGAATATTGCATGTAATTTCTTTATACCAACCCTCAGTGGCCTTAATCTTGGTGACAACATTCTCTTATAGTCTAATCACAACAATCTCTTCAAGTCTTTGCTACAACATAAATGTAGTTAAATATTTTGTAGTCAGGCTTTGTATTTCTTGTTAGGACCTTATTAATATTATCTAATTTGATGATATGCTAGTATTATTTTATTATTTTAAATGTGTAGTCTACCTAATAGACAAAATAGTCTTTTAAGAGCATTTTTTACTGTAAATTTTATCCAAATTTTGGTAGACATTTTTAACAATCATAAATTTAAGTTTTTTAATCTACAATGTTTGAGAGCATTTTCTATTGAAAAATTTATCCAAATTTTGGTAGATATTTTTAAGAATCATAAATTTAAGTTTTTTAATCTACAATGTTTGAGTGTGTCATTTTTCAAGGGTGTTGAATCTCCAAATTCAGCGTTTTGTGATCCATATTATGTATTTTAAAAATCTTTCTATAAAAAGTCACATTCAAAATTATTGTCTACTTGTTTTGAGCCACCTAGTATGGTTCATTATTAGGACTAAGATGGAGAGTCTAATCATAACATTTTAAACATGAAAAATTCACAATATTATTAGAAATTGTGTTGCTAATTTGTGGCCTCTATTAAGTAGTTTTGTCTTTATCTCCCAACATAAACATTATTAAATTAAACTGTTAATTGTGTGGTATTCTCCATCATTAGGACTAAGATGGAGGGTCTAATCATCACATTTTAAATATGAAAAAATCAAAATATTATTCGAAATTGTATTGCTAATTTGTGGCCTCTATTAAATAGTTTTGTCTTATCTCCCAACTTAAAAATTATTAAATTAAACTATTAATTGTGTGTTATTCTCCAGCCTAGCATGGTAGAGATGTTGTAACATAATGACATGTTTAACATTTAGAATAAGCCAAATAAAATAAAATAAAATAATAAAAAAAAAATTATATTATATTAAAAATCAGTGTAATGTAATCTAAACATTTCAACTCAATCAAAATGAAATAAATAAAAAATAACCCTCTAAAAGTAAAATAAAAAATAAAAATAAAAATGACCCATGGGTCATGCTATTCATGTGGAATATAGCTTATTCAAAGGGGAAATTAAACCAATAGAGATCCATCCTAACTCTGGATCTTCCAAGGACCAAGAGGGATAAAAAATATTGAGATGCAAACAATGAACATAGATTTAATCCCTCTCCACCTTTCATAGATTTAATCCCTCTCCACCTTTCATAGATTTGGATTTAAGATGGATTTAGGTTGGTTTTTAAAAAAATTATTTGGTATGGTGAATAAGTTGAAACCTAATGTCTTGTTTAACATGTTTACATAGTAAAATTACATAAAAATAAAAATAAAATAAAATAAAAAACATAAAAATAATAATTGTGCCAAGAGCTCTCTCCATCTTAGTATGGTAGATATGTTGTAATATAATGTTTGAAATTTTAACTAATTCAAATTACATAAAAATAAAGTTGAATTAAAAAATTAAATTAAATAAAAAGATTAATGTAATGTAAACATACAAAAAATAATAATAATAAAATTAAAATAACCCTATAAAAATAAAAATAAAATTAAAATAAAAGCGTCGTGTGGTATTTACTCATCTTACTGAGAACTCATAGTATTCACATGGAATGTAGTCTATTTAACTAGAGAAATTAAATCATCATACCCATCATATTGAGAACTCATGGTATTCATGTGGAATGTAGTCTATTTAAAGAGAGAAATTGAATCATCCTAGATCCATCTTAACTTCGGATCTACCAAGCACATAGAGAGATCAAATCTCTTATTTTTCAAAATTCTTTTAGAGTGAAAAAAGATTTGATCTCTTTGGAGACGTAGTAGATGTGAAGTTAAAATGGATCTAGGTTGGTCATATTTAAAATGGTAGAAATGTAACATAATCTTTAATATTCCAAATAATTCAAATTACATAAAATAAACAAACAAATAAATAAAGAACAAGGTAATGCAATATAAATCATTTAACTCAGTAAAAATAAAATAAAAATAAATAAATAAATAACCTCTAAAATGAAAATAAAACAATCCATGGTCGCATGGAATACGGAGTATTTAAAGGAGGAAACTAAACAGGCCAAGAAACATATTAGCCTTTGATCTACCAATCATCAGGAGGGATAAAATATCTTGACATGCAAATCTCTTTTAGAGAGAAAAGAGATTTGATCCCTTTCAATGTTTGGTAGATATAGAGTTAAGATGGATCTAGGTTGGTTATAATTAGAATTAATAATTAAATTATCCTAGGTCCATCTCAAATACATATCTATCAAACATGGACAAGGATCAAATCTTTGGAGATGCAAACCTCTTTTAGAGTAAAAAGAGATTTGATCAAGAGCTTGGTAGATACAGAGTTAAGATAGATCTAGGTTGGTAATGCTCTCCATCCCAATATGGTAGAGATGTTGTAATGTTTAACACTTTGAGTAGGTCAAAATAAAAAAATAAAATAAAAAATAAAAAAATTCTCATATTATTCTTCTCTATTGTAAAATATTTTTCCAAGGTAATTTTAACCAATGGTTTTTCCCATGGTATTCTTCTCTAATGTAGTCAGTTCGTATTTTTCTTTTTCAATAATTGGTAGATCCAGAGTTAATTTTTCTTTTTCAATAATTGGTAGATCTAGAATTAAGATACATCTAAAATAGTTTAAAACACATTTAAATCATTTTCATTATCTATTTTTATTTTCTTCAAAGAACTCTTAAAATTTTAAAATATTGATTCCAATCAACTTACACCTTACTGTAATCAATTTTGATACACGTAAATATTTAAATAGAAAGGTTTATTTTTATACATAAATTTAATTTTTCCAAGTAAGTTAATGATTTAATTTTTTTTTCTATATTTTTATTTCCAATGAAATAAATATTTAACTGCAATTTTTTATCTTTTTATATGCTTTTATTTCCTAGCGAGAAAAATATTTAATTAGAAATATTTATTTGTTTAAATTTTTATCATATTATTTTAAATTTTTATACATTTATTACATCTATTAAAGTTTTTAAAATGATAGAAAACATTTTTTTCCCTTACTTTTAAGTTTCAAATTTAGTAGATAAAATATAAGCATATGCTTTTATTAAATAATAATTTAATTTCGAAGATTATTATAAATATTAAAATGATATATATATATATATATATATATATATATATATATATATATATATATATATAAAATAAGGACTCTACTTCCATATAAGTTTCAAATTTAGTAGATAAAATATAAGCATATGCTTTTATTAAATAATAATTTAATTTCCAAGATTATTATAAATATTAAAATGATATATAGATATAATATAAGGACTCTACTTCCATATCACAATAGTCAAATTGGCCCCTAATCTTATCGTTTTAGATTTATTTCTTTTATGGTGCTTATGAATAGGATTTCCGACATCCAATTCACTATCTAATTTGCTTCCTTTCATAAATGTTCTTATCGACAGCTAACCTAAAGGTACCTTTTCCCACAAAATCTATTATTATTTTTTACCAAAACCTTGTTGTTCCCAAATATTTTAACCACTTTTCAAAACACAACCCCAATATTGGGAAAAAATAAAATAAATTATCAATATTATATAAGAAAAAAAAAAACATTATTGATACTATTTTAAAAGCGAGGAAACCACAAAATAATTTGATGTTTTAATAAATATAAATGAAATTATTATTATAAGCATTTCAAATATAAATATAGGAAAACAAATACATATTGTCCAATCCATTGACATTTCTCTGAAAGTTGAGCATAAAACAATAATGTATCTTAAGCGGAATAACTTATCCTTATCACCTGTCAAGCCATATTTTATGAAGTGTGTGGATACCTCACCACATACTCTCAACACTACTTACAACTCCATGGTATTATTATACAACTACAAATGACAATGCTTGTAACCTTCCTGATATTGTTTACCACGCCAAGCAAACTGTCCAGGCATGCCAGGGACATATCATTTATTCTGAGATTAAATTACCTGCGATGATATTTAAATTTAAAACCCACCCCCTAAGATGTTATTTCTTATTGAGAAATAAAATCTAGACGTGACGCAGGCTTTTCTCGGGTCGATTTGCATACCTAGCCTTGTAATCACTCCAAAGCTCATCCACGGATTTACCAGTGAGATCCTTGAAGTATCCGACGTCATATTTAAAATTTAGTTTCACATTCAGCTTGCCAACGAAACCAGGGGTAATGGTGTCCAGGTACGCGTAAAACCTGGCAGTGGTATCGTAGCCCTCGTCCCACTTTGTAGCGGCGCCGGGCTTGACCCATGTTTGGGGGGCGAGGCCGGCACTGAGGCGAACATAATCCGCGACGCCTTCGATCAGCCCCACTGGCGCAGTACCTTCGCCGTTCCACTGCCATACGTGCGTTTCCTCGTGGAAGAAAAGGCCGGTGATCTCACTCTTTACATCGCCGGCAACGTATTTGGCAACGTAGTCACTGTTTAAGTATATGTCGTTCTAGGCAATCTCGGTCAGGTTTTGCACATACAGAGTTATAGTCTTCACGTCCGGCTTCCTCTCACTGGGCGACTGGTCGAAGGTCTTCCAGATGAATCGGGCGGCTTTGGCCAATGTGTGCTTTGCATACTCAACCGCTATGTCATTGATGAATCTCCTCCCGCCGTCGCTACCATTGTTTGTAATTCGGATCTCGATGTCCAGGGCGTGGGCGCCTCCCACCGCCATACTCAAGCCAGTATAACATTCAACAAAGACGAATCGAGAATGAATAAAAAGATGAGAAGGGAGTTGATTGCTTCTTGTTTATGTACAAGGGACGCAGGAGGGGAGGTTTCCGATAGAAGGTGACAGGTGGTGCCTCATCCGAAAGTGTGGCCGTAAGATCAACTGGTTTCTTGGTGGGTGCTTCCGCCTTAGCCCAAATTTACAATTTGGACGGTGATGTCCAATAGTTCGGGACATCACTTGCGGTTATATGTTCCTCATCCTTCGTTTTCCTTTACCTAATTTCTCAGAGCTGAATTCATTTTTGTTGGATTCTTTCCAGATAAGATTTCGGCACATATATGGCCCATTTAACAGCTAAGAGTTCAATCACTTTACGTATTTGACAGTTTTAGGTTTTTCCAAGTTTGAAGTTAAAGGTTTTTCCCCCTTACGTATTTTGCAGGTACCTTTACCAATAATAATAATGTTGCTCATTTCAAATTCTTGTATGAACAAATACGCCTATACTGATCAGGCATGCCCTTTTCAAGGTTCTGACTTTTCTGGCTCAGAGTATTGGTAACCTCACGAAGATTTCCTCTGGGCTTTTCCTTCCATCGGTCCCATCTCCTTTTCCGGGGGTTCTGAAACATTGTTAGTTTAATGGCTCAGATACAGGCCTCTGCCGTATCTTTTACAGGGTTTAATCATGCTTTGTGGAACTCGTTTTGAGTCCTTCCGTCAATAGTTTGTCTTTGCAAATGGACTTATGGTTACCAGATTGTTTAATTGCTACTACCTCCACAGCTGTGGATTGATCTGTAGTTTTCGGTATCTCAATTTTTAATGGTTAAATAGCCCTTTGTCTGAGCGGAAGTGATACGGTTTGCTAAATAGTATGAGGTTAACTCATTTCTGAGTTCCATTTTATTTTGCTGTGAACGAACTTCTTTTGCCTATCTCTGTACCTAGATATTTCAATTATTATGGTGACTGTGTGAATGAAAGTAATGGTTTAATGATTTTGTTTCTTTTCTCTGGCATATGAGTTCAGCTATGTGTCTGTTATATTTTAGGAAATGTAATATCAGTTTTCCTTTTGCAATTTGCTAGTGTAGTCACTATTACTACAGATTGCTATAGCATATGTGTCGAATCTATTTTCCTGTTGTCATATATATATAAGTGGTTCTTCTTTTACTTCTCTTTCCTTCCGGGATGTTAATCAGCTCAATTATTAACTAACTCGCACCTCGAGTTGAGAGCCGGAATCCCTCCAGATTTCATGTTGGCCCATGAGGTTGATACCACCCGAGTGATAGTGGACTGTTCTACCCTCGATTCTCTAAGGGATGGAGTGCACTAACCCTATCCACATTTCAAGATTGTAGTATAACAACCCATATAATTGTGAATGGATATGAAGAACTTGTTTTCTTGGTCTTATGGATACCTACTATTCTCTTGGGCTCACAAAATATAACCATGTTTGCAATAATAATTATAATATATTTTCTATGAAAACTGTTATCACATAATTTACTTAACATTCTCAACATATTTTCATACGAGTAAAAACACTACCAAATGTACTTATCTCTTATAGATCGTCCCGAGAAATGCTCTCTTCCCTTCCAACCAAACCGGTAATTAGTATGTGTCTTCCCGAGCTCTTAATCTTCCAACAGTTCGGTGACAGTGATTTATGAGTCAAACATTCAGATATTAAGACTCCTCTATCCTGCCAAACAATTAGTTTTACTAGTTCCACCCAACTCAAGAACTAATACATCAAAGAGTAGCTTTGTGTTGCTTCCCTTGTCCAGTGTTAAATTTTATCACAACACATCAAAACATTAACAGATGCCACAGAATGTAAAACAGTGTCGGAGACAACACAATTTCATCAGATAGAGAAAATATTTCACTTATGGAGAATGAAATCACACTTTACATTTTAGAGAGGCCTTGGTCTCACTTGCATTCCTTGGCTCGGAAAATTACAAATTTATAGAAGCTGAAGGAGGATCTAGAATCCTACATGTGATTCACATGAAGATCTAGAAATGAATGGCAGTGTGGTAGGTTCTGAGCGAGTGTGGCAGCGACGGGTAGGACATCAAAGTTCGGGGAGTCGATGCAGGCATTAGCATAGTTTGTGTCGATTTGGCTTCATACTTAACATTCTCCCACTTGAAGCCAAATAAGAGTCATGAATCAAGTCACAATGAGTCCTACCATGCCTCTACATAACTCATGTTTATTTCTTGGTAGAATCATAGTGAGCATATCAACATGGTTCCTATCTGTATGGATATTTTCCAAGGATAACTATTCTTCCTCCAACACATGCTAGACCCAATGGTACCTTAAGTCAATGTGCTTGGTTTTTGAGGGAAATGCTGGGTTTTTTGTCAAGTCAGTGACACTCTCTGACTATCACAATATAACACATACTTGTCTTGCTTTATTCCTATCTCTCTTAGGAATCGCTGCATCCATAACATCTCTTTACAAGCCTCTGTTGTAGATATATGTACTCTGCTTCTGTTATACAGAGACCTACTATTATTTGTAGCCTTGACACCCAAGATATTGTTGCACCCACAAATGTATACAAATAACCTATAGTGGACTTTCTAGCATCCCTATCTCCAGCCATATCTGCATCTGTAGATCCTTCAAGAACGGTCTCATTATGACCAAAACATAAACAATAATAACTAGTACCCTTGAGATACCTCAAAATCCATTTTACTGCTTGTTAATGTTGTTTGCATGGATTGGCAAGGAACCTTCTTATTACTCCCACTGAATATGCAATGTCTGGTCGTGTGCATACCATAACATACATCAAGACTGCTGAAGCATAAGGAATCCTGCTCATCTCTTCCTTCTCCTTGTCATCACTAGGACATAATTTAGTACTCAACGTGAAGTGGGATGTAAGGGGTGTACCCACTGGCTTGGAATCCTTCATATTAAATGTTTCAAGCACCTTCTTGATATATTTTTCTTGTGACAGCGACAACCTTTTGTTTTTCCTATCACGCATAATCTGCATGCCCAATATTTGTTGTGTTGGTCGCAAATCCTTCATTGCAAATTTGCTACCCAAATCTTTCTTCAACCTATTGATCTTATTC
Organism: Pinus tabuliformis; assembly: GCA_031772625.1. Lineage (NCBI taxonomy): Eukaryota > Viridiplantae > Streptophyta > Pinopsida > Pinales > Pinaceae > Pinus > Pinus tabuliformis. The sequence goes on along the minus strand of CM062806.1, from coordinate 815,823,774 downwards.
TTATCATGTCCAACAATCAACATGTCATCCACATATAACAATAATATGATATACTTTCCTAATCATATCTCGATATAGACACAACCACCAGCTTCCAAACCGTGAAAACCATGTTCCAACATGAATGAATCAAATTTCTTGTACCATTGTCGAGGTGTCTATTTCAACCTATAGAGACTCTTCTTCAACCTGCAAGCAAGATCTTCTCTTCCTTTTTCTATGAAGCCTTCTTGTTGGTCCATATAAATTTCTTCCTGTAATTCACCATGAAGGAAAGCAATTTTAACATCTAATTGGTCACATTCTAAGTCTAAAGCAGAAAAAAGAACAAGAATGACTCTAATGGATGACATCTTAACAACAGGTGAGAAAATTTCAGTGAAGTCAATACCTTCTTTTTGGGAAAATCCTCTCACCACCAACCTTGTTTTATACCTCTCATTCTTTTCATCACCTTCATGCTTAATCTTGTAAGCCCATTTGTTTTGTATAGCATTTCTACCTTTTGGGAGGCTTACCAACTCTCAAATTCTATTTTCCAGCAAAGAGTTCATTTCTTCTTCCATTGCTTTCATCTATTCTTTATTGTGCTCATGTTTACAAGCTTCTTGAAAAACAATTAGGCTCACCTTCATTAGCCAACAAAATATAGTTTGAAGGAGGATACATTTGTGAAGGCTTATGAGGACTTGAAGATCTGCAAAGCAACTGTGGTGGTGCAATATCGAGTTGAATCTCTTCTAAAGGTTCCTGCAAGATTCCTTCTTCTTGGTGTTCTTCATTTTCCACTTGTTGTTCTTCCTACTCTTAAATTTGTTGTTCATTTTGTTGCATTGGTGGGATGTTTTCTTGCTGCTCTTCAAACCTATCATTAACCTTCATTATCTCTAGCTCACCTTCAGTCCTCTTAAACATTTCTAACTCATTAAATATAACATCCTTGCTTCTACTAATTTTATGTTTGAATGGATCCCATAGACGATAACCAAAATCTTCACCCACATATCCCATACAAATGCATTTCATATTTTTATGATCTAGCTTAGTTCTATTTTCTTTGGGAATATGTACAAATGCTTCACATCGAAAGATTTTGAAGTGAGAATAATTCAACTACTTACCAATCCAAACTTCTTTAGGCATACCACCATCCAAGGTTGTATTTAGAGATCTATTTATGAGGTAGCAAGCAGTCTTGACTGCTTCAGCCCAAAAATCCTTCTCCAAACAAAAATTGGACAACATAATTTGCACCTTTTCCATAATGGTGTGATTCATCCTTTCTATGACATCATTCTATTGAGGAGTACTAGGCATAGTCTTCTCATTATTTATTTCAAACCTGTTACAATTTTTCTTAAATGCATTTGAGCAATATTCTCCACCATTATTTGTTCTTAAACACTTGAGCAATCAGTTAGTCTCTCTTTCAACAACAACATGGAATTTTTGAAATATTTTAAACACTTCATAGTTACCTTTCATAGGATAGGCCCAAACCTTCTTGGATGCATCATCTTTAAATGTTATAAAATATGATGCTCCTCCTAATGACTTGATGTTAACAGGACCATACACATCTGAGTGTATCAATTCTAACACATTTTTCTTTCTGTCATGGCCACCTCTATGGAATGAAACCATTATTTGTCTACCATATATACAATCCTCACAAAGATCAAGACTATAGGATTTCAAATATGGCAATAAATTTTTACCAACAAGGATTTTTAAGCCCTTCTCGCTGAAGTGGGCCAAGCGTTTATGCCACAGATCTACTGAATTTCCTTCTTTTGTGATAGTAGCCAAATATGATTTTGCTATCAGTGCCTTCAATGTGTATAATGTTCCTGTCTTGGGTCCTTTGGCCACAACCAATGCTCCTTTGCTAATTTTCCAGCCCCCTTTTCCAAAGTTCTTGGAATAGCCTTCATCATTTAGTCGTCCCATAAAGATCAAACTCATGTGCATTTATGGTACATGCCTGACCTGTTTCAACAATATATCTTGTCCATCTTTCATCTTGATCTGGACATCTCCCACTCCAAAAATACTGCAAAAATGATTATTCCCCAAATTCTCTCTACCATAATCACCAGGTTTATATGCAACAAAACTATCTTTGCATGGGTTTACATGGTGAGATGCCCCAGAGTCAAGGATCTAATCAAAGCTACTGCTATATGTATATACACATGCATCCTCTATTGAAAAAATAAACAACACATCACCATCTGTGGCTACAACATTAGTCTCACTTTCATTTGTGCTGCACCACTTGTGATTTGTACTAGACGGTTTTTGATCCTTTTTTCCTTTCTTCTAGGATCAACATTCTTACATCATGTGCCTAGTTTTGCCACAATGAAAGAAAACGATCCTACCCCTCCTTGATTTTGATTGGCCTCTTAATCTTGATCGCGCTTGTCAGCCTCAATCAATTCTCATACCACGACCTGCTAGAGCTAGAGCTTCTCCTCCCCAGTTTTCCACAATTGACTTGCATTGCAACTCCTCATTCATTAAACTGTTGTTGACATCATCAAACGTTATGGTCCCAGTAGTTGTTGAATTTCTCATAGGTAAAATTAAATTTTCCCAGCTGTCTGGCATAGAACACCTTAACGATGGCTCTAATTTCATCATCTAAAATTATTTTAACAGAGGCAAGCTGGTTAGTAATAATATAAAAGGCATTCAAGTGCTTAGCAACTGAAGCACCCTCCTTCATATTGAGATTATAAATCTTCTTCATCAAGAACACTTTGTTTGATGTCGTTTTCTTCTCAATAGATCATGGAGCTTCTTCCATAATCCTTCCGTCATCTTTTTTACGGACACATTAAAATACACATTCTTTGCTAGATATTGGTGGATTTTTGCAATCACCTTTCTATCTAGTTTATTCCAATCTTTGTTGTTCCCTCAATCAGAAAATATTGAGGGTTTCTTTGTTGTTCCCTCAATCAGAAAATATTGATCTTTTAAAATCATTATATCCTCCATCTGTGATTTCCATAGGGAAAAATTAGCCCCGCTCAACTTTTCCATATCTGTAACTGTTGCCTTCATGGTCAATAAAATTCAAGTCCCAAAAACAAAAATTCTACTTAAAATGTAAACTTTAATTATCACCATTTTAGACTTTAATAATAATGACCTTTCCATTTCAAAATATCATATTCAAAATATCCATATAAAATTATATATGTTTCATAATAAATATAAAAACATATATATTATTTAAGCATCGATTAAAAACATAAACACTAAAAAAAATAAAGTCTTCAGAGTCCATATATAAGTGGCCTGTACATAGACATGTCCATTTGGAAAGCTTACAACATATCATCGAACTCCATGTTTCGCACTCCAACGACAACAGTCGTCCTCCCTTCCCTTTTGTTCCTCATCCAATTTGTGATGGTCCTTTCAAGCCAGGACCTCCACCCTATCCAGTGTATTTTCAGAACAAAGAAATCTAACCAATTCTTGCAAAGAACAGACAACATTTTGCTGCTAGTAACGGCTTCTTGCAGAGAAAAATTGCAGAGATGAGTTGTTGCTTCTCAATAACAACTTCTTGCAACGAGATTTGACTGGGATCTGGCAAGTAGAGAATAATTATATAGGCAAATTGTTGCTGCTCAATAATGGCTTCTTGCAATGCTACTCAGGAGGAATGAACTTCGACTGGAATCTGGCCCGCATGTTCAGGCAGACAACAATAGTGCAACAAGTCAGCAATTAAAAAATCCTATGACACATCCACGACACTATGTAAATCATTGGCTCCGATACTAGTTGTTAAATTTAGCACATCATGTCAAAACATTAACAGAGGCAGCAGGACGTAAAACAATGTGGGAGACAACACAATTGCATGAAATAGACAGAGAAAATATATCACTAATGGATAATGAAATCACACTTTACATTCCACAGACGTCTTGGCCTTACTTACATTCCTTGACCAAAGAAATTACAAATTTATAAAGGCTGAAGGAGGATCTAGAATCATGCATATGATTTGGATGAAGATATAGAAATGAATGGAAGTGTGGTAGGTTCGACGTGAGTGTGGTGGTTACGGCTGGGATGACAAAGTGTCGGGGAGTCGGTGCAAGCATTAACACAATGTGCGTCAGTTTGGCTTCACACTTAACATCCAATACTGATCCTGTTCCAAACTCTTTCTCCTCTTCCTTTCCAAGTATTTTTCCAAAAAGGACCAAAAGACCCAAAAGAGAAGAAACCCTCTCATGCACCAAGACTCCTTATCTCCATAATGAGAGCCAAGACTCCTAACTGTGACAGTTGTTTGCAAGTTAGGTTTTTCTCTAGAGCTCCTTCGAGAGTTCCATTTTTCTCAAAAGTATATTTTATTTTATTTCTTTTGAACGTAAAAAAATATTCACACAACCATATACATTGTTGTCCAAGGTTTATATAATTTAACTCTTTTTAAATGTCGAATTCACCTGTAGTAAAAGTTTTTTAAGTTTTTTTGTGTTTTTTTTCTTTGTTTTTTGTTTTTTGTTTTTTGTTTTGCTTTGCTTTGTTTTGTTTTGTTTTTTTTCCGAAATTTATAAGAGATAGACAGAAATATAACAAAAGAACATATGGCGAATGAGATAGTTCATGGAATGACAGAATCACCTCATATCCTTCCATCCATGCAAGGGAACTAGTAGATTTAGTAGTAGAAGACATATAAATATATACAGAAAAAGTGGGGAGGAAGAAATTACCCAGAGAAAGGAAATTCCCCAACATCTAGAATGTTGTGACCTAGAATTATATCGATGTGAATATTACCAAAATTACCTTGTAGTCCCCTCTTTGAAAGATCATCAGCATCTTTGTTATGTTCTCTTCCTATGTGCATAATTCTAGAATTGTTAAGCTATTTCCATAGAAGGTCAATTCTCCCTAACCATCCAAGGAGCAATGTATATTTGATATTTGCATAACCATTTACCTGTTCGATGATAATCCTGGAATCCCCATATATATGTATATCAGGGATATTCAGGAAACTGGTGAACCATAAAGAACCCCACAAAACCATTATTTCTGCCTTGGTATTTGTACCATTTTCAGCATTCCAGTGAATCCTGTATTCCAATTCATTTGATATGGCAATCCAAAATCCACAGCCAAAAGTATTCATTTGCACATCACATCAAAAAATCCCATTGGATACTCCATCAGTGTCATGGTCCGCTTGTGTTGCGTATTTTTGGTGCATGGATCAAGAGAAGTGAACATTGATAGATTTGATATAGTACGCTCATATACCATAAATAAGTCTTCAGTAGAATTCTGAAAAGTGCACTTGTTCTACCATTTTCATATAGCCCAAAAAGGAAAAGGTGGAATGATCCTCCCTGTAATCTTCTGAGTACTCCACCACTTCATACAGTCCATAATGCAATCATATTGTATGTATGGAAAACCAATAAGAGATGACAGTTTTTTCCATACCTGAATTGTGTGTTGACACTTGAGAAACATATGATTGTTGTTTTCCATGTCCATTCTATAGATAGAACAAACACTAGGACCATGCCACTATTGCTTATGTAAATTATCATATGTGAGATTTTTGTTATGATAGACCAGCTAAGAGAAGAGGATAATTTTGTTAGGAATTTTGGTCCTCCAAAAAGCATATAAAACAGGATGCTCCCCGTGCCGAGCTTCCTCACTGCAAAAAAAATGATAAGTATCAGCAACAATGAGGTTTCTAGACTTCATCTTCCCTCACCAAAAAATATTGTCATGCTGCCCCACACAACATATACCAATATGTTTCATGCCTATGACAATCGTGTTCCACTCCAGCTCCAAATTCCCTATCAGACCCATCTCCTATGCACTTTTCCACACAGGGAAATGACCTCGCCAATGTGATATAACTTGACTCCATAAATATATGCCACGACCATTTAAGCAATGTGTGAGCCTTCAATGCCAGTACCCATAATATGGTCAATGTCGATGAGGATTTTGTGACCCGATCCCATAGACCACACAAAATGTTATAGAAATATTTTAGCAACCTTATGAAAGTTAAGCGAGATTGTCAATCCGCGGAGGGAGCCAATTGTGCCTTTTTGATACCAAAACATAATATCTTGTTCCTTTACATATTTGTGACTAATAACCTAGCTCCAAGTGCGAGTCCCAAGTATACCCCTCTATAAAGATTTAATCAATAAATACCATCCAAAATGACGAAGATCCATGGCCTCCCAGCCACCCATGGCCTTTGGAAATGTAATGTGGGACATCTTAACTAGATGAAATTTCTTTTGCCCATTACTCCCCCCTAGATGAAATTTTCAATGATTTGATTAAGACTGTTTATAATGGTTGTAGGGATATGAAAAAGGTGTGCCCAGTATGCCCCCAGTTGATTGAGAAAAAGTTGGTTAAGGATAACCTCTCACCCCCCAGTGACAAACATCTAAATTCTCATCCAGATATCCTTTTAAGAAATTTGTCCACAAGCCATTGCCAAATGACAATCCTCTAACTACATGGCTTGATATGGTACCCAAGGTACTTCATACAATTTTTCATCATTTCTACCTCTATAATAAAAAGTATTTTAATATATGAAATTATTTCCATGTCACTCACACAATCCATGAAAAATAATAGACTTTTGAATATTCTTATGCAAACCAGTGGCATTAGCAAATTTCTTGAAAATATGGAAAAGAAACAACCATGCAAATCGATTTAACATACCCATGATGAGTACATCATCGACAAAGAAACCATGAGAAATTTTGATGTTGTTTCCCATATGCAGAGCTTGGAATTGATCATGCACCACCGCATTTTTGATATGCAAACTCAGCCCATCCCTCACCAAAATGAATAAAAGTGGGGAAAGTGAGCACCGTTGACGAAGTCCCCGACTAGCCCGGAACAATTGAGTTGGATATCCATTGATAATCACAACATAATTTACATTTGTTACACATACCATAATCCAATCTACATGTCTGGGTTGTAAGCCAATTTTATGAAGAACCAGTGTGAGATATCCCCAATCCATACAGTCGTATGCCTTCTGTTAATCCACTTGCATTATAACAGGATTTAGGTGTTTTGTGTGTATCAAATGCATACATTATTGCGCAATCGTGTCTGCATCATGAATTTTTCTGTCTTGAAGGAACCCATATTGTTCTAGAGATATATAGTGTGATAATATACTCTTCATGTGACCAACAATAGTTTTGGGTATGACTTTGTAGATGATAGAGGCCTGAAATCTGCGAAGCTAGAAGATGGACAATGCTTCGGGATAAGAGAAATGCATGTGGAATTAATGAACTCGTGTATATTCATGTGGTCCTCGACTCTACCATGTCTTGTAGGTCACGTTTAAAAAGATAAAAAAAAATGAGTCAATGGTTCCACCGTCCACCCATCCGGCCCCAGACTTTTATCGCCTTTGAAAGATTTTAGAACCTCATGGAGCTCATCTTTGGTGACCATCTTGTACAATAAATAATTTGATTCCTCATCATACATAGTAGGATATGGATCAACCCCCCATATAATATCTTCCACCTCTATTTCCTCGTTACAGCCATAAGCCATCTGGAAATAGGAGACGATAGCTTTACTTATATCGTCTTGCGTTTGTATATATTGTCCATTAGCATCTTTTATTTCCAATATGGTATTTATGTTGCGCCTGTGATTTTCATACCATTTAAATAATTTTGTGTTTTAGTTCCCCTCCTTGATCCATAAAGCCTAGCTGTTCAAGCGCCAGGTGGCTTCCTCCATAGATAAAAATTGTTTCTTCTTTAGCTCTAGCACCTAAATGTGATTTTAGGTAGATTCAAGTAGATTGTTAGTAACCATCAAAGGGCGTAGAGCATCCTATTCACATTGTATATCATTTAGTTATTTTCATAAAATCTTAGTCTTTTGCTTCTGCGATGATTTAACCTCCCCATGAAGGATATCCAGCTTTTCAAGGATGTGAACCATAGGAGATGGTCCTTTTACACAGTCCCGACTACATATAGTGTGCACCAATGTGTTAAAGTCCAGGTCATCTAACCAAGTCCAATTAAATTTAAAAGGCATGCCAAGGTGAATATTGCCCTCCTCCACTATAAAGTAATGGGCCTATGATCAAACATAAAGTTACTAATAACCCTGCATGAACATTACCAAGCCTTGCCACCATCTGCTCATGCATTAAAAACCAGTCGAGTCACTTTGCAACATACGCCACCCAAACTCTTCCATTGTCCCATGTTGGAGCCATTTTTGAAGGACTTATATCCACAAAGTTGTGCACCAACATCGTGTCATGGATCTTCCCCGCGAGTGGATCAATTTTCCTGGACCAACCCCATACTTCGTCCAGTCCAATTGTATAGTTTAAATCCCCGACAATGACGAGGGAGGCCAACTCCATAATCCCAAATGATATCAGCTTGTCCTAAAATACAACACTTTCCCTATATGGTGTATATATGTTCAGGATGTGGACATGCCCACCCAGTCCACAGATATTCCCTTCAAGTGGAGTGCCAGCGAAACATTTGAAAGCCTTGATCTTTACCCTCTGAGGGTCCCATAAGGCCATGAGACCACGAGATAGACCCACAACAGCAGTGGCAGCATGGTTTCCTGAAGGAGAACGATATAAGGATGTGAATAGAAGAAGATTCTCTTAAAAGCCAGATATTTCAGTGCAGCCCCCAAACCCCTAATGTTGAGTGAGATAACAAAAGTCATGATAAACCCTGTTCAGACAACTGTGCTCCAAGGGCCTGTGAGGAAGGAATGTCAACAATAGTTACATCAACCAGAGAGTGATCCATAGGAGAGGTAAGAGGGATAGGCCTAGGTTGGCCCCAGAAACACCGACTTCCACGGTTTTGTTTATGTTGAATAGTAATATTCCCAGCAGAGATCGGGCTAATGTGCGGAGATGAGGAGCCAAATGGCTTATGAATAGTGAGCGTGAGAAAGTCTGGTGTTTTCCTTTGTAGAAGGAAATCCAGGTCACTGCCAATAGAGTTTGTGGGGGAAGCAAGTGGTGAATTTGGTGGAGTAATGCTATACCTAGGCTCCTTTGCCCGATTAGGAAAATGAGAGGGTGATGGAGATGGTACCTAAGTAATGTGGGATGAGAAGGGAGCATCGTGCGATAGCCGAAAAAGGTGTCGGGATGTCATGGCAGGGGTGAATGGTTCCCGGAGAGGATTTTGGAGCATGCTTAATAGGACAAGTAGGGACCAGGATATTTGACTTCTTAGAGGACAAAGGGGATGATGGTACCGTGATGGGCAAGGAGCCATATATCGAGGAACCATTTGTAGGGGGATTGAAAGAATGAAAGCCATGAAAGGTACCTGAACTATGTCGCGTAGCAAAACCATGTTGATTGCTCATCTTAGGATTACCCTTGCCATATTGAGATTTCAATGATGCGCCAATACAGTTCCAATTGTGCATACGACCACCCGACTAACATGTGCATTGGGCCAAGAGGTGCCCAGTATGATCATAGTTTGAACATCTGAAAGGAATGCCCCAGAAATCCACTCGCTGAGATAAGTGATTCTTCCCCAGTGCAGTTCAATGTGATCCAGAAAACCACCCCGGTACTCCTTCTCAATCAGGATCCAAGCGACACATTTGTGAGGTGCTCCCAAACAACGTGGATCAACATAAACAAATTTTCCAATGGAATTACCAATATCCGTAAGGGCCTGCTTTGTCGAAAGTTCAATTGGTAACCCAGGCAATTTCACCGAGATGAGCTTGTTTTGCAGGCATTGTTGATTGGATTTAACCTAATGTACCAGGAGTCGAGTGCCAAAAAGTTCCTGCCATTTATCCAAGGAACAATTTTGGTTTTAGCCAAATCCTTCTTACTAAGAAAGTGAAAGCTATATCAACCCCTCAACAGTCGCACGATAGTCGGCATATACGCGAGGAAAGATTTCCATTTTTTCTCCACCCAAATTCTGATCTCAGAATCACTTAATTCCGTGAAATACCATCGACCGACGAGAGCACACTTCTTTAAACTGGAGATACAATCAATCAAAACAACATTGTTGAAAACTAAGCAGGTGGCAGTGTGCTGGTCTTGATAGAGCATTGTCATTTCGTGGATGGACGATCATAACCTACATGCTCGACTTGCAAATTAAAGGATTCATGATCACCATCTCACACCTATGTGTCACCAAGGATAGTGTGCCAAGCAAGCATCGAGGGACTGTGGATCACCTTGATGATCAACCCTAGATGATTGTAGCAGGTGTGACTCAACATCCATGATGGCCCAGATTAGAGCCTCATGGACTGACGTGTCAAAATCAAGAGCCTCTCAAAAAGGGAACATGTTTACAAATAATTTTACACGAGAGAGATACCCTTACAGATTATAATGAATATGACATAGAGTCGTTTAGAGAATAAAGGAATAATGTTCCATTTGTACCCACCCAAATCTAGGGATCGGGAAAGTCACCATTTACGAGAAATAAGTGTGTGGGGGAATAAAGCCCACATCCCGCCAAAGGAAAGAAACGCTGCCATAGTCGTCCAAAACAGGCAAAAAGGTGGTGTACAGACAATGGATATAAAAAGCCAGATGTCGAGCAGAGTACGAGGTCCCCAGATCACATGGGAATATGTCCGGATGACATCTGGGAGTAAATGACAAGAGATACAGGGAGATATTGCCACATACCTACCCCGGAAAAATTAATATTAACCAAAATAAGCAGGATTCCAGCACCGGGAAAACATCCAGAAACCAGAGATGAAGGCCAGTGAAAACAAGTGATTCAGTGGCAAGCCGAATGGATATCAACGACGAAACAAGCAGGAAGGAAGACACTAAAACCGCTCACAACGGCAACAACAATAACATCTCATGCAAGTCAACCAAAAATTGCAAATACTAAATCCAAAGTATTTGTAAGGTCTGGAAATATAGGAAGCGCTGATCCACTGGCTCCAAGCAAGGGGAAAAAGTTTGTATTAAAAAAGAACCTTCCCAAAAGAGATAAGAGAGCCTGCATCCCAAAAGGATTCGGATACGATGTGGCTGTGGATGGATGTGAGTAACGAAGATGCAGTAGGGAATATATACCGTTAGAGCAAATATCAACAAAATATGACAGAATTCCGACGAAAAGAATTCGAATATAAACATGCTATTCATACCCTATAAGGGCCAAATGGGACAATCAGAAGCACAAAGATACAAGAAGCGAAATATGAATCATCTTTGACAATACCATAGCCCCCAATACATAGAAAACCATCCAGAAATGACTGCCAGTCACAGGAATTGCCATTACCAGATAAAACAGTCGAAACAGTCCACAGCAAGCTTCACACCGCGAACCACTCGAAACGTACCTGGTAAACTATGACAGCCGATGATGGTGACTATTGTTGAGAAAGCTTCCTTCCGCTCGCCAACCCAGCAACGCAATCGACTTATCAACCCTGCTAAGCAATTGTAGTCAACAGTAATAAAAGAAATTACCAATTTGTTAAAACTAACTGAAGGTATTACACAGTCCCTCCCTATGTCGTCGTCGAATCTCTTCCCGTCGTCGCTAGCATTGGCTGCTATTCTGATCTCGAAGTCCACGGCGTTGGTGCCTCCCGCCGCCATGGCCAGAAGAAGTAGCGCAATACATTTTGCTGCTGTCATATCCAGTGAGAACAACAATCCACAAAATTCGTAAGTGAATGAATAAACGTTGGATTTCCCTATAAGTGAGATATTTTGAAAAAGAAATTCGTTTGTTTTCCGATCTAAATGGTTGCAAGAGGGAGTTGATTTCTTTCTTGTATAGGGAGGGACGTTGTGATGAATGTGACACGTGGCCCGTCTCTAGAAAGTGTAGCCACTAAATCAATCGTTTTCTTTTGCGGGTCGTTCATAACAATCAGCACTATTAATATTAAACTAAACCACGACAAATCATCAAAATTTAATATCACAGAGATAAATATTAAATAAAACCCGCATTTGTTATCTACTTATATATTTTAAGGCTTTTTCTAATTTTAGACCAGTGTTAGTTATCTAGCTATATATTTTAATATACTATCAAGAGTAGCTAGATATTTTATAGGGATATATTTTATTTTTAATTTAATTTTATTTTAATTAATATTTGTTATTTAGTTATTTATTTGATCGTTTTAAATAAAGATTTTGTAGTTTGTTTTTTTTACTTTTAAAGCAGTTTATATTTATTTTAATTTCAGATTTATCAACTCCAGAAATGAATTGAGGGGAAATTTCTTAATTTGAGTACAAAATTTGAGGTGGAAACCACTTTTTTGACTCTAAAATTTGAGTAAAAATTTGCCCCTCACAGAATTTAATATCTCTATAATTAAGATAGATCTAAGTTGGTTTCAAAGATATGATTAATTTTATCAATAATATGTAAATACATTTAATATTAATATAATCATTTTAAATATGCTAAAATATATCTGAAATTAATCCAATCATTTTAATTTTTTTTGGTAGGTAAGCCCTTATGGGGAATTGAATTAGTGGCCTATTGCAAGGAGTGCCTTAACCGTGCACCCATTCACCATGAATCCAAAACCCCATGGAATCCAATCATTTTAAATTTACTTAATTACCTTTTGATTTCGTTATTACTCATGACCCTGTAAGTTTATTCGGTTGCATGACCCTCTAAATTTATTCTCACCCGATTGTGCCTAAAAAGCATTGGATTTCTGACATGCCCACCTTCTACCTTGCAGGCCATTGTGCATTGCAACCAAGCTTCACTCCGGTTCTCAATTTCTGTCACAAAATTATTTGGGTATTGCTGGTCAATTTGGTTATGAGCAATGTGAATTTTCTCACGAGCTCATGGATTTTAACTAATATTCTTTTTAGATAGGAGGAATGACCTGTTGTAGAGTTCTAGAGAATCCAACGTTTTGGACTATCAAGTGAGTCCATCATCAAGGGATGCGTCATTCTTCAAATTTTAATGATGTATCCAGGAACTAGATTTAGATTATATAGATAGAAAATTGGAAAAAAAGATGTAAACTAATATTCAAAATACCATATGGTAATTTATGGCGAAGTTCTTAGCATCTATTGAGATTGTGAGCCATACTTGACCTGGTTAAAGTTTTAACAATTTCAAGTATTGCCATGGATAGCTAACTTTAGTTTCAGTCACCGTTACTAACTCTACGAACACTTATGATTATTTCACAGAACGTTTTATTTGCACTCGTGTACAATTTGATGGTTAGGTAGTTACAAGACTGGTGTCTATCTATTGTTTCTCTTGACTTTTACGTGGTAATTATGAGGTTCCTTTAATCATTCCCAATGAACCTCTTCCTTGCTTAGTTGCTAATTAAATTCTTTTCTTTTTCCTTCAAAAGCATTTGCTAATATTTGTGTTTGAAGAGAGGAAAGTATATTCTATTTTCCATATTTTTTTAAAAGAAAATTATCAGGGAGCTGTTACATAAAATTCCTCTTTACAATCGGCAGTATTCCCTCAACGCATGTATGTGAATGTCAGGATTATACTATCCTGCTTAATTTGTAATGCATATTTCGGGTTGGTTTTTTTGTTCTTTTTAGTTTTAGTTTTGCTTAATTGTCTCGAAATATAAGGACTGTTCTCATGTTGCTGGCTGTGTCGACTTGGCCTGAGAACTAACCCAAATGCCGGAGAGGGTTTTTCATATTCTAACCAAACAATAATTTCAGTTGGGTTGTCAACTTGTCTTGATGTTAATCTATTTTTACCTTCAAAATTATGACTGGAACATTTTTAAATTAAGATTTTGCAAAAAAACATTTATTATGGTGAAAAAGCTATAGTCTAGATGAAATTGTCACCTGAAATTGTCACCTGGTTAAACAACTATGTAATTTTATATAATTAATAATAATAAAAAATAAAGTTATAATTTAATTAATTCTTATAACTTTTTAATTTTAGCAACTTGAGATGTATGATGAAGTAAATGTTTTGATGGGTATTATAGATTGATATCTATCAACGTTTATTAGACATTTGTTACCTAATTACATTTTATTCTTTTTTTTTTAAATAAGGTATTTAATTATATATTTTAACTTTTTCTCTAATTGTGCCAAGAAGAGCTCTCCATCTCAGTATGCAAGAGTTGTAATGTCTTGTTAACATTTTGACTTTGTAAAATTAGATAACAATAACAATAAAAATAAATTAAAAAATAGGATAAAATAAAATAATAAAATTCATAATTATCATTTATTATTAACAAATTAACTTTGAATGTATTTATTTAATTATTATATATTCATTTTGATCAAATTACCACATTTTTTTGAGTTACAGGTTTACCAGAATCTATGGTATTGACCCATGATATAAATAAAAATGAAAAAATGCAAATAATGTTAAAATAAAAATAACTTCATGGTATTCACCTGTGGTATTGTGACTAGGTATGAGAACCTATGGTATTCATGTGAAATACATCCTATTTGAAGGGGGGGATTAAATGATCCAAAGTGAAGATGGATCTAGGTTGGTTATATTGATGATGATGATTAATGTCGATTGAGACCAATGAGGTCTATTAAACCTTAGGAAAATATGTTAATTGAGACCTTTTAATATTTTATTTCTATGATCAAATATAAGGTAAATAAATGTTCGTATATCACTATAGTTTTCCTAACTAGACAAGTCAAGAAGGTGCCTAGTGTGTCAATGCTTGGAAATGAGAGTCGATGTGAGTAAGAGAGGATAAATCCAATAGAAAGTGTTTCTTATCTTCAATCCTCATAGTATCGCATAGTTGACAAATTCTTTCTTCCTAAGGTGTTTTCAAAATACAATAATGCTCAGTTTCACTTAGAAGCTCATGGGATTTAGTTCCTTTCTTTGCAATATTCATTTTCTTCTTAGAATTGGTCAAGCTAAAGTGGTAATTATGGTTAGCGAGAGTGGGGTTGATCACCTCCTTATAATACCTTAGCTTCCTTTTCTCCTCTAGATCCTTATCATCCCATAATTTTTCCTTCAATTTTTAAGTAACAATAATTTTAATATTTTCTTTATTCTTCAAGATGATCTCCTCCTTTAATCCCTAATATTTGAGCCAAGACTTGACAACTTTGTGTCAACCCCACCTGAACCAGAGTCGAGGGTCTAGGCTAGATGTAAAAGCATTTTTGGGGAACCTCATGGTTTCCATGTTGTAAAGATTCTTCTTATACACTAGATAGCAAAAAGTAGCCCTGATACCAATGGGGGAAAGGCTAGATTCAATCAAGAGGATTAGATAGGGAGTATTACCTTTAATATTAAGGTTGTACATTATAAATTGATTTTGTATTAGCTTGATGTTCCTCCATGATGCTTTAGATATATTGTAACCTTAAACCTTGAATCCACATAAAATAAGAGGGGTGACGAGAGTCTCAAAGAACAATTTCTTTTTACTACAAGCCTAGAGATTAGTCATCTTATAATTTTTCAAGCTCATAATAAGCTTTCCAGGAAACAATAATCCTTTTTTTTTCTAATTTATAGTTCTAATTGAACCAATCATGAATGTCAATACCTAAATATTTGTATGAAGAAAATTTCTCCAAGTATAATTTTTATCATAGATGAAATCATCATGATTAATATTTTTGGATTTAATTATCATGACTTTAGCCTTGTCGATATTAGTAGTCATATCCATCTTGTAGTAATAATCATGGAGGATTTTAAGCTCTTTTCGACATCCTCATGGCTTCTGTCTAGAAGAATAATATTGTCAGCATAAAGGAGAAGAGTAATTTCCATACCAATGAGATTGGGGCCACTACATCTCGCAACTTCTAGATACACTTCTATCTGATCAATGTAAATGCCAAAAATAGTAGGGGATAGTGAACACCCTTTCCTTACATTGATATTGCATTAAATTTATTTATACCAACCCTTAGTGGTCTTAAGCTTGGTGACAACATTCCCGTATGGTCTAATGACAACAACTATCAACTCAAGCAGAACCATGATCTCTTCAAGTCTTTGCCACAACTTAAATGTGGTTAAATATTTTGTTGTTAGATTTTGTATTTCTTTTTATGACCTTATTAATATTATCTAATTTTATGACATACTAGTATTATTCTATTATTTTAAATTTATATTCTAACTAATAGACAAAATAGCCTTGCATTTTTTTATTGTAAATCAAAATTTTGTAGATGTTTTTAAGAATAAGAAATTTAGGTTGTTTAATCTACAATGTTAGAGTGCCAAATTTTTTAAGGTTGTTGAATCTTTGGATTCAAGATTTTCTAATCCATATTGTGTATTTTGAAAATCTTTCTGTAAAAAATGACATTCAAAATTATTATGTCCAATCCTTTTGAACCACCTAGTGTGGTTGATCATCGAGACTAAGATGGATGGTGTGATCATAGCTTTTTAAACATGAAAAAAATCACAATATTATTAGAAATTGTATTGCTCATTTTTGTCTTCTAATAAATATATTTGTCTTTACTTCTCAACAGAAACACTACCGAATTAAATTATTAATTTTGTGGCATTCTCCAACCTAGTATAGTAGAGATGTTGTAACATAATTTCATGTTTAACATTTAGAATAAGTCAAATTACATAAAAATAAAAATTAAATTAAAAAATAAATGTAATGTAATGTAAACATTTCAACTCAACCAAAATGAAATAAAACTAGCACAACCACATTTATATTAATATGATGTGGTTGATAAACATCGATAGACGTATATCAACCAATATCAATATAATTAATAATATAATATAATATTATTAATATTACATATTAATAGCTTATATAATAATATATATATATATATTAATGAATAACAATTTAAAATAATTTTAGAAATAAATAATAGCACACATAAGCAAACATTATAAAAAATAATTAAACACAATTTAATAAACCCAAGAGAGTAATATTAAACCCAATGGATTAATATTATAAACCCAAAGCGTATAAACATTAAGACAAATGAGACAATCTTTGTCACAATGTGACATCCAACCATGCTTGACCATGATTGATTTCATGATGAGACAATATTTGTCACAATCTGAAATTTTACCATGGTCGACCATGGTTGCCTATGATTGACCATGGTTGATCATGGTTGGTTATGATTGATGATAATTGACCATGATTGATATTATAAACCCAAGGGAATAATAAACCCAAGGGATTAATACTAAAACCCCAAGGGATTATGAACCGAAGGGAATAATAATATAAACCCAAGGTATATAAACCCCAAGACAACTATTGTAAACACTAAAATAAACATGGCTGACCATGGTTGATTTTTATACAACGACAATCCTTGTCGCAATGCGAGGTTAGACCACGGTTGAGCGTAATTGATATCATAAACCCAAGGATTAATATTATAAACCCAAGGGATTAATACTAAAGCCCCAAGGGATTATGAACCCAAGGGAATAATATTAAACCTAGGGGACTAATACTATAAACCTAATGTATATAAAGCCTAAGATCAATATTATAAACACTAAAATAAACATGGTTGACCATGGTTGATTTTCATATTCAGACAATTATTATCACAATGCGACGTTGGACGAAGGCTAACCATGGATATTTATCATATTGAGACAATCTTTGTCACAATGTGACGTTGGACTATGGTTCACCATGAATGTTTTTCATATAGTGACAATCTTTGTCACAATATGATGTTCGACCATGATTAACCATGGTTAACCATTTTTTATTCTATAAAACATGTTGACCATGATCAACCATGGTTGACCATGATTGTACATGATTTTCCACGATTTTCACATGGAGAAAAATTTTGTCACAATGTGACATTTAACAATGGTTAACCATGATTGACCATGTTTGATATTATAAAACCAAGGAATTGATATTAAATTGAAAAAAATAATAAACCCATGGATTAACACTAAAATATACCTAGGAGGATCTTGTTAGTCTAGCATGAGGAGATTCTTCAGTGGTTCAACATCAAAGTGGTCGTCAAATGATCATTGATCGATGAGGTCTTGAACTTTATCAGCTTCGCCAGTATTCATCATCAACATTCGGTGTTTGGTGTCTTCAGCTTTGACAATGATGTTTATGGTTCAGGTTGTCCAGTGTTGGTCTCAGTTCCATTGGTGATGTCAATGGTTGATATGGTTTACATGGTGTTCGCAGGATAGGGTTTTGTACTTGGTTGTCAACATGTGTTTGTTGTTAGTTTCGTTGGGGTTTGGTTGTTGACATGTCTTCATCGTCAATTCCGCTAGGGTTTGGGTTTCCAAAAATTATCCATGGTTATCATCATATGGGTTTGATGTTACATTGTGACAATTTATTGTAAAAGGGTTCTTTTAAGAACAATGTGATGTAAAGTCTTAAGGGCTAAAACCTAAGACATTTTACTAAAATCCTATAACTAAGACCTAGCATTACAAAGCTATGGTGGAAAAACAAACCCTAACCCATTAACCTAGAACCTAGAACCTAATCCATGCAATAAAATGTGTTAAACATAAAGTCTAAACCTATTCGGGCCATGGATTACAAAACCCATTGTAATAAACATTAAAATCATTGTTAAAACACATAAAACATTGCAAAACAGTTAAATTGCGGGTCCCTAATGGCTGGTGTTATGCTCTTAACCTGCAAAATGATACCCAAATATAGAATATGCGAAGAAAAGATACCCAGAACACAGAATAGCAATGATTTTATTATTGAGAGAGTAATGTTCACTTGCCTCTTCGAGGGGGCAACCTCCAATAGAGCAGAGCTCGACTACAAAATAAGACATGATGCTCCTCGCAGGGAGTCTCTATCCTTTATATATGACTCATACATGCAATAACACGGGCCAATACCGTGGGTTTTATTAATACCATCTATCTAATACTACGGCCCATTTGCAACTAACTGTGGTTCTGTCATTAATTGCGGATTAACCACTTACAATTATTAATATGGGCTTTATTTGACTCTTGACTATGACGTGATCCCATTACATAAATAAGGGGGTTAGGGTGGGACCCTAACATGCCCTCCCCCTTAAGACTAGCCTTCTCCTCAAGGCTGAAGCTGCAGAAACTGCTGAAGAATAGTGGCTGGTTCCCAAGTTGCATCTTCTAGAGAGGTGTCTTTCCATTTAATGAGGACTTCCTCAATCATGCGGCCGCGCAGTTGCTTGTCTTGTGTGTCAAGGACCTGTTCGGGTTGAAGCCAGATGGACCCTTCTTCGTCCAATTTAGGTAGACTGGTCTGAATTCTGCAATTGTTCCCAATCACTTTCTTGAGGCATGAGACATGGAAAACTAGATAGATTTTTGCAGTAGGTGGCAAGGCCAACTTGTAGGCCACTTCTCCAATGCGCTGAAGTACTTGATATGGTCCGTAGAATTTGGGAGAGAGTTTCTGACACCCCTTGTCTTTGAGTGATGTTTGCTTATATGGTTGGAGCCGTAAAAGGACCTGATCCCCTTCTTGAAATTGGTGCTCTGAGCGATGCTGGTTTACCTGTTGCTTCATGTGGTTCTGAGATTGATGAAGATTCTCTCAAAGATGGGCGAGCATGGTTGCACGGTTTTGTAGGAGTTGATCGACTGCTTGGACTTTTGAGCATCCCTTGAGATATGAAGTAGGTGAAGGCGGGAGTTGACCATATACTACTTCATAGGGAGTCATTTTGGTGGTGGCATGATAGTTGGTGTTATACCACCATTCAGCCAGAGGTAGCCACTGTACCCAAAGGTGTTGCTTTTCTGAAGTGAAACACCTAAGGTAGGTTTCTAGACATTTGTTGATGGCTTCAGTTTGACCATCTGTTTGCGGATGATAGGAAGTATTGAGTTTTAGTTGAGTGCCTTGTATTCTGAAGAGTTCCTACCAAAAATTACTGGTGAAGATTGGGTCGCGGTTGGACACAATTGAAGTGGGCATGCCATGCAATTTGAAGATCTGATCCATGAAAGATTGAGCAACCAAAGTTGGTGTAAATGGGTGGGGTAGGGCGCAAAAATGAGCATACTTCGACAGTCAGTCCACAACCACCATGATGACTGACTTGTTCGCTGACTTTGGAAGACCTGTAATGAAATCCATAGAAACCTCCGTCCAAATTGATGCCGGAATGGGCAATGGTTGTAATGTGCCTAGTGTGTTGACGGTTTCCCCTTTGTGGCGTTGACAGACGTCTCATTCTGCTACGAAAGTAAGGATGTTCTTTTTCATGCCTGTCCAAAAAAATGATCTTCTGGTGCAAGCATACGTCTTCTGAAAGCCCGAATGTCCTGCAATGGGAGATGAGTGCAATTCTGCCAAAATGTGACTTTTGAGGGTGGATGTTGGTGATATTACGACTCTGTCCTTGTAGTGAAGAATATCATCCTGCCATGAGTAGCCCTTGGTGGAATTTGGATCTACCTGCAATTGAGAAATGAGTTGGGAGAGCCCGGGGTGTGAAAACCATTCCCTGCGAGCCTCTTCAATCCATTCTGGAATGGGGAGGGAAATTGCTAGTAGAGTACTTTCCTCCTCAAATTGGCGAGATAATGCATCTGGTACACTATTGTCTTTCCCTTTCTTGTAAATGATCTCATAATCCTATCCCAACATTTTGGCTAGCCATTTATTTTGCTGTGTGGAGGATAGGCATTGCTCCAAAAAAAATTTAAGACTGTGATGATCTGTGTGGATTTGGAAACGTCGCCCCAATAAGTAAGGTCGCCAGGTCTCGACTGCATGTAATATGGCCATCATTTCCTTCTCATAGGTAGATTGGCCCAGATTCCTCCCACTGAGTTGTTGGCTTATGAAGGCCAATGATCGCCCTTCCTGCATTAAGACCACCCCAATACCTGTACCCGAAGCATCACATTCAATGACAAAATATTTGGTGAAGTCAGGTAGTGCTAAGACTGGAGTGGAACACTGGCATTTTTTAGAGCTTTAAAGGCCTGTTGTGCTTCCTCATTCCAGAAGAATGATTTTTTCTTTAGGAGTTGGGTGAGGGGCTTTGCTATGCGACCATAGTTGCGGACAAATTTAGGATAATAGCCTGCGAGACCCAAAAATCCTCTCAAGCTCTTCAAGGTCTTAGGTTGAGGCCATTCCTGCATGGCCTAGATCTTTTTGGGGTCCACCTTGACACCTTCACGCCCCACAATGTGACCCAAATACTCTACTTCTACCATGCCAAACGAACACTTGGACATCTTGACAAATATTTTATGCTTGCGGAGCAATTGCAAGAGTAGATCTACATGCTGAAGATGTGCGGCCCAAGTGCAACTATAGATGAGGATGTCATCGAAGAAGACAAGGACAAATTTCCTGAGATATGGTTTGAGAATGTGGTTCATAAGGCTTTGAAAAGTAGAGGGGGCATTACAAAGACCAAATGGCATGACCAGGAATTCATAATGGCCTTCATGAGTTCGGAAAGCAGTCTTGGGGATGTCGGCTTCCTTCATGCGAATTTGTTGGTAGCATGAGCGAAGATCCAACTTAGTGAAGAATTGAGCCCCATTGAGTTCATCCAGCAAATCATCAACCACCGGGATGGGAAATTTATCTTTGACTGTCAACTTATTGAGGGCCCTGAAGTCGGGACACATCTGCCACTCCCCATCTTTCTTGAGCACCATGACCACTGGGGATGAATAAGGACTAATGCTAGGACGAATGACACCTGCTTCCAAAAGTTCCTTGATGATTTTTTCTATTTCATTCTTTTGGGTGAATGGATATCTGTAAGGGCTCACATTTGGGGGTTGGGCCCCTGGAACCAAGGTGATGCTATGATCATGTTCCCCTCGCGAGGGTGGAAGCTCATGAGGCTTGTCAAAGATCGACAGATGGTTATTTAAAATCTGTTGCATCTTAGGATGAATTGATAGAGGCTTGGTTTCGACTGCCTGGATGGCATTAAATTGAGCTACAACTCCATGATTTCCCTTTTTTAACAATTTTTCCATCCTATGTGAGCTGATGATAGAGGGGGCTCTCGCCTGGAGTCCACGGAGGGTATGTGTGTAGTTGTTCTACTTAAAACTCATATATAACTCCTGGAAATCCATTGTGATTGCCCCAAGAGTGCGAAGCCATTCAGCGCCGAGGACAATGTCACAACCCCCCATGTGTATGGAAAACATGTGAGTTTTCAACTGATAATCCCCCATTTGAAGTTTGACATTTTGACAGTGGCCTTCACATTTCATTGTGCCTCCATCCGCAATTTGAACTTGGAAGTTAGAAACTGCTAGGACAAAACAATGCACTACTTCTGTGACTTTTTGATGGATGAAATTATGTGTACTTCCACTATCAATCAAGAATACTACTGGGCGATGTTTAATAAAACCTCTAATTTTGAGAGTTTGAGGGGAAGAAATCCCTGCCAAAGCATGCAACGAAATAACTGGTTCATCAGAGACATTGTCCTTTTGGTTGTCTTCTTCTAGCGGCTCATGTTCCTCCAGTGGTGGATCTTCCTCTGTTGAGCTGTAGTCAGTGGCATCAATTTGAAAAAATTTGGGATCCTTGCATTTATGACCTGGGGAGTATTTTTCATCACAGTAGTAACATAGGCCTTTCCTTATTCTTTCGGCCATTTCTGCAGGTGACACCTTTTGGACCTTAAGTGTTTGAGTTGTGTTGTGAGCCTGTGGGGAGCGACCTTTAGCGGAGAAATTTGGGCGACTGTATTGCGCTGCTAATGCACGTTCCACGTTACGAGCGACCTTGCAAGCCTCTGTCCATGTGGGAGGGTGGTGCAGTAGGACTTGGGCTTTGATAGCTTCTTTAAGACCACTGATAAAACATTCCGTGTAGAACACATCTGAGAGACCCCAAGTGCGGAAGGCTAAGGCTTCAAAAGCTGTAATATATTCATCCACTGTACCAGTCTGTCGGAGCTTAGTAAGACGACCCAAAAAAGATGATTCTTGGTCAAAGCGGTCTTGAAGAGCTTTGGTGAATTTGGTCCAAGTCTTAAAAGGTCCAGTGCAACGTTGATGCCATTCCCACCATTGCCACCTTTCATTGTCCAAGTACATGCTCCCCAACAGAAGCTGAGTCTCATAATCGAAGATGCGATTTAGTTTGAAATACTGCTCCATTTGTGCTATCCATGCCGATGGGTGAGAGCCGTCAAATTTATGCATATCCAACTTGGGAGGTCGCTGACTGGGTGGTGAGTGGGTGTGCCAGACGTGAGGAGAGTGGCTAGACTCACCCTCATTGTGTTCAGTGCCATTATACTCCTCCTCGTGGGCTAGCTCCTTGCCCTTCGGGACTATTTTCTCGACCATGTTACATAGTCCGGTAAGTTGAAGGTGGAGGTTGTGCATTGATTCTTCAAATTTTTCCATCGTTTCACTGGCCATCGCTTGAGCTCTAGTTTGTACCATACACCAACCAGGTTTTTTGAAAATTGGGACCGCCTATAAAGTTTTTCACTAAGAAGTGAATGGTACCACCGTGCTCAGCTCTTCGTTCTGATTCTGATGGGCCAAATCCTCAAAATGTCAATGCGGCCAAAAGTCCAGTGAAAATTATACCCAGGTATAAGAACCCTTCACAACGACTCCAATCTGGGGGATCTGAGAGATTTGAATGGCGGATCTGATGGCGGAATAGACTGCTTCTGTGGATCTGATGGATCTAATAGATCGAAATGGCTGATCTGCGAACTCGAGACTGATGTCTGCTGCTGCTGCACCCCTTTGCACAGGCGGATCTGGAAGAGATGTTATCTGATCCCCCGATAGAAAAGGGAACTAAGGTCTTGAGGAGTGTCAGGTGCTACAGATTGCAATATACATAAGGGTCTGGCAGTAGTACTCGGCCCAATGTTTCAGGGCTCTAACTAAGGAGGATCGACTGTACCCTTAGCCGTACAACCCGACTACCCTATTGTACAGGCGAGTAATCTCCCCGAGTGCTGTTCTCGGTGTATTGTAGCCGCAAGACGACCGACGGTGTAGGTTTTAACCCTGTATAGAAATTACCTGCATACGAATTCTTAAACAAAGAAAATAAACAATGCGAGAGCATAACCCATAAAACACATATGCACAGAGATTTTTCCCTGGATCCCAAAAACGGGACTACCAGCTTGATTTTTCATTATTTTCCTTTCAATGTTACAATACATATTTATACATGCCGAAGCATCCAATACCATGGACCGAAAAACCATCGCGTCCAATACCATGTGTGAAAATCATGCACAAAACCATAGGTAGGTTCGCCCAACCTAATATAGGGTCAAAAAAAAATTTTCCCGGGGCGCTGCCCCGGACCCCGTAGAGCGGGGCTACCCGCCCCCCTCAAACCCCCTAGACATGGGGGGCTGCCGCCCCCTCGCTACGCAATCGGTGCAACGAAGGGGGGCTCCCGCCCCCCTCTAATCCCCCGTTAGGTTAGTCGTGGAAAGAATATAACACAACCCAACAGACGGTTTATCTATGGCGAGGTTTCAAGGGAGCCTAGGGGGCTTCCGATATACCAAGAGGGTATGTGGAAGACAATCAATGCGCTACTACTCGAAGGGGTACCCACAGGGGTTACAAGCGAGTCCAACAGACGTGACCACCTCTTGTATTTCCTGCATGCATGCCTCCCCAAATCCACAGGTTTATGCGCTTAACAACAGATCCCGTGGTTTAAAGACGCCAGAACACGTCTCTAGCCAAATTTTTTTTTTGCTAAGAAACGGAGATCCCACCGGCCCTGGAAAGTGCTCTAATACCACTTGTTATGCTCTTAACCTGCAAAATGATACCCAAATATAGAATATGCGATGAAAAGATACCCAGAACACAGAATAGCAATGATTTTATTATTCAGAGAGTAATGTTCACTTGCCTCTTCGAGGGGGGAACCTCCAATAGAGCAGAGCTCGACTACAAAATAAGACACGATGCTCCTCACAGGGAGCCTCTATCCTTTATATATGACTCATACATGCAATACCATGGCCCAATACAGTGGGTTTTATTAATACCATCTATCTAATACTACAGCCCATTTGCAACTAATTGTGGTTCCGTCATTAATTACGGATTAACCACTTACAATTATTAATATGGGCTTTATTGACTCTTGACTATGACGTGATCCCATTACATAAATAAGGGGGTTAGGGTGGGACCCTAACAGTTGGTCATAACCACAGCAGGACCGCAGCATGTGAACACTGAGCAGTCAATGCCATTTAGACCACGCGGAGATATCAATTGTAATTGTAGGTTTTAACCCCGTATAGAAATTACCGGCATATGAATTCTAAAAGACATAAAATAAACAATGTGAGAGCATAACACATAAAACACATATACACAAAGGTTTTCCACTGGATCCCAAAACCAGGACTACCAGCTTGATTTTTCATTATGTTCCTTTTAATGTTACAATACATATTTATACATGCTGAAGCATCCGATAGTCTGGACTGAAAACCATCGTGTCCAAAACCATGGACCAAAAACCATCACGTCTAAAACTGTGTGCAAAAAACATGCACAAAACAATAGATAGGTCTGCCCAACCTAATATACGGTCCAAAACCAAAATTTTCTTAGGCGCTGCCCCAGACCCCATAAAGTGGGGTTACCTACACCCCACAAACCCCATATGACCCCCTCCCTCCCCCAAATCGCCCGCTATGTAATCGGTGCAACGAAGGGGGGGCTCCGCCCCCTTGTAACCCCTCGGTTAACTACGTGGGCTAGTTGAGGAAAGAATATTACACAACCGAACATTCTCCCACTTGTTGTTTTCTTCCACAGGGAGCCACAAGATATCTTAGTCATTTAGCCAGCCCTAGAATGCCCATTGTTTCTCTACACCAAGAGAACTTCTCAGAGCTCATAGCTTTTGTTAATGCATCTATAATATTCTTCAAAGTGTCCACCTTTACCAGCTACACCTTTTTGTCTTCTATCATATCCCTCACAAAGTGATACTGAAAATCAATGTGATTTTTCTTTGAATGATATGCAGGGTTCTTTGCCAAGAAAATTTCACTTTGGCTATCACAGTCTATCCTTACAGCTCCCTATTCTAACCCCATACTTGAACACAATCGCTGCAACCAAATTGCTTCCTTGCTTGTGTGAGTGGCTGCCATGTATTCTGCATCTATAGTTGATAGTGCCACTACAGACTGTTTCTTACTCATCCAAGTGACTTCACCTCCAAATAGGTTAAACACATACCCACAAGTAGATCTTCTATGATCCAGATCTCCAACCTAGTCTGCATCAACAAAGAGATGAATATCCAACACTCTATCCAATCCTGGTCTTCCTTGGTAGAACAAATCATAATCACTAGTGCCACGGAAATACCTAAAAACCCACTTCACTACTGTCCAATTCTCCTTCCTTGGTTTTGACATAAACCTGCTCAATACTCCCACCACACGTGCAATGTCTAGTCTAGTACAGACCATTGCATACATCAGGCTACCGACTGCACTTGCATATGGAACATGGGACATGTCCTATTCTTCTTCTTGTGTCTTGGGACATTGTTTAGCAAATAACTTTACACCTACAAGAATAGGAACCTTCACCAGTTTACTATCCTGCATATTAAACCTCTGCAATATTGTCTCGACATACTTCCTCTAGTTTAACTAGAGCATCCTCTTTGTCTGATCTCTTTTAATTTCCATGCCCAAAATATAGTTTGCAGCACAAAGATCTTTCATGTCGAATTTTGAGGACAAATGGGTCTTCAAATCTTGGATAATTTCTTTGTCATTTCCAACCAAAAACATATCATCCACGTACAAGACTAGATAAATAACATGGTCACCAATAAATTTAAAATACACACAGTGATCTGCTTTGCTTTTGGTGAAGCCAAGTCCATGTACAAATGTATCAAATTTCTGATACCACATCCTTGGTGACTATTTTAACCCATACAGGGACTTCTTTAACTTGCATACCAGTTCTTCCTTACCCTTCACCGCAAAGCCTTCAGGTTGCATCATATAGATCTCCTCTTCCAGATCCCTATGAAGAAACGTTGTCTTCACATCCATCTGTTCTACCTCAAAATCAAAGGCAGCAACAATAGATAAAAGTAATATAATACAAGTTACCTTGGCAAGTGGAGAAAAAATATCATGAAAATCAATTCCCGGCACTTGGCAATAACCTTTTGCTACCAACCGAGCTTTGTATTTCTCCACCTTTCCTTCTACATTTGTCTTCTTCTTGAACACCCATTTGCTACCACTGGGTTTCCTTCTAGCCGACAACTCCACTAGATCCCAAGCATCATTTTGGTGCAATGATGCCATTTCATCAACCATGGCCTCTTTCCAGAGTTTTCCATCCTCTGAATCTACTACTTCCTTCATAGTTCTGGGGTCATCATCAATAATAGATAAAGAAAAATTTGAACAGAAAGTAGATGGATTATACCTCTCTGGCTGCCTTCTTTCTCGAATTGATCTTTTCACTCCTGGAGTTTGTGGCTCTTCATCTTCTGATTCCTCCTCTACTGTAGAGTCTGATTCTTCCTCCTTTAGCTCAAACTCTATCTTCTTAGGTTCCTTTGGTTGAACTTCATCTTTAATAACATCTTTTACCTCTCTGAACTCCACATCTCAAATGTACACAACCTTCCTTGTTACTGGGTTCCAAAGCTTATAACCCTTTAAACCATCCTTATACCGAATAAAAATGCACTTTTCAAATTTACTATCCAATTTCATTCGTTTCACCTTTGGAACATGTACATATGCATCACGTCCAAATACCCTCAGATGTGAAAGAGAGGGTTTCTTACCAGTCCATACCTCTTGTGCAGTCTTATCCTCCAACGTTGATGAAGGTGATTTGTTGACCAGGTAACATGTTGTCTCCACTGTCTCTGCCCAGAATTCCTATCCTAACCTGGCACCACAGGGCATGCTTCTTTCCCTTTCCATCAACATCTTGTTCATTCTTTCTACAACTCCCATTTTCTCAAGTGTGTATAAAGTAGTCTTTTACCATTGTACACTACATTTCTTATAGAATTATTCAAATTCCTTTCTGCAAAAATCTCCATGTCATCTGTCCTCAACACCTTTATCTTATTCTCTGTCTGGTTTTCCACCAGAGCCTTAAATTCTTTAAACCTGTCAAAGACATCAGATTTCTTCTTAAGGAAATATATCCATGTATTCCTTGAGAAGTCATCTATAAAGGATACATATTACATAGACTTACCCAGTGATGGAACCTTCATAGGTCCAACCACATCATTGTGCACAAGCTCTAATATCTGTTTCGCCCTCTTACCACCAGAGTAGAAACTCACCTGATTCTACTTCCCATATACACAATTTTCACATAAATCAAAATCTAGAGAGCTATTACTCATATGTTCTACCATACCTTTACCATGAAGTATTTGAAGGTCCTTCTCTCCAATATGTCCAAGCCTTTTATGCCAGAGCATGGTCTTCTCTTCAGAGACCACTATATTTTCTGCTCCACTTTCATGAACCACAGAATTGTTGCACCCATCAACAACAGTGCTACCTTGTAGCTTGTACAAAGTTCCAATTTTAACTTCCCGCATCAATACCAGTTCGCCCCAAACCATCTTGCAAGTTTCCTTGTTGAACATTGCTTTTGCACCTGCATCATCCAACTTGCTTATAGAAATCAAATTTCTAGCTAATACAGGAATATGTAGAATGCTTGGAAGTGTTCTAACCCTTCCACCTTGCAACTTCAACTTTACTTTTTCGCGACCAACGATTCTAGCCTTCCTATCATTCCCAAAGAAGACATCACCACCATCATATTTCTCATACTTGCAGAACCACTCTCTATGGGGAGTGAAGCAAAATGATGCACTTGAGTCAATCAACCATGCCTCGTGATCTACATGTGCATTTAAAGAAGCCAAGTACACATCCCCACCTTCATCTGAGGTGGCTTTCGCCTCTGTAGAAGGAGCATCATCAGATCCCTTTCCTTTATCAGGAGCTTTAGATTTACAGTCCTTTTTGTAGTGCCCTTCCTTTCCGCATTTCCAGTACACCACCTATACGGGTTTTCCTAGAGATTTAGATCTCCCTCTAGATTTAGACCTCCCACTCGATGACTTTTTTTTGTTTTTGTTTTGAGATTTCCCTCGTACAAACAAGGCATCACCATTCTGGCTCTCCATATTTTTCCGTCTTGTTTCCTCCATCAACAAGGATAAGACTATTTCATCAAACTACAAGGTAGTTGCGTTGCTACCTATTGCAATAACTAGACTATCCCACGAATCTAGTAGAGAACACAACAAACTGATGCACTTATCTTCATCTGAAATTTTAATATCAACAAATGATAACTGACTTACCAAAGTGTTAAATGTGTTTACATGCTCTGTCACCGAGTCTCCATCTTTCATCCTCAGGTATAAAGTACCTAACTTGTCCCACAAATCCTTCGTCGTAGATTCCCCTGATACATTTAGCAATACTGAATCTGAGACACACAATCGTATTGTGCTCTTTGCCTTCTGATCCAACTTCTTCCATTCTTCATCGAACACTCTCGTTGGTTTAGTACCTGGATATACTGCGATCTACTGATCTTTATCCACCAACAGATCCTCTAGCTTGAGTTTCCGTAACTCAAAACTCTAACCATTAAATTTCTCGATCTCTATCTTTCCACTGCTCGCCATCTTCTTTCACCACCAGAATTGATCCCGCATATCTCCCACTAAACAAGGTATACCATAGCCCCGAGTGAAACCCCTCAGCAGCAAAGGCATCCCCTTGAAGCCAAAACGGCTTCGATACCAAATGTAGGTTTTAACCCCGTATAGAAATTACCTGCATACGAATTCTAAAACACAGAAAATAAACTATGCGAAAGCATAACACTTAAAAGACATATACACATAGATTTCCCCCTGGATCCGAACCAAGACTACCAGCTTTATTTTTCATTATGTTCCTTTCAATGTTACAATACATATTTATACATGCCAAAGCATCGAATACCATGGACCAAAAACCATCGCATCCAAAACCATGGACCAAAAAACATCACATCCAAAACCATGTGTGAAAAACATGCACAAAACCATAGGTATGTCCGCCCAACCTAACATAGTGTCCAATTTTTTTTTTTTGCAGGGAACTTCCCTGGACCCTATAGAGTGGGGTTACCTACACCCCTCAAACCCCCTGTGACTCCCCCCACTATGCAAACAAGGGGGTGCTCCGCCCCCATTCTAACCCCCTGGTTAACTACGTGGGCTAGTTGTGGAAAGAATATAACACAACCCAACACTAAGCGTCGGGGATATAAGTCGTTGTCATGTGAGCGGTGGAGATAGCTGCAATAGTGACAGAGTTGTAGTTAAATGTAGTGGAAACCGCGACATATGAATGCAGACGACAGACCACCCTTTGGAGGTCTGTCACAGTCAGATAGGGTTAACAGTGGCATATGAGTGCCGGATTAACCTCCAACTACTTCTATCATGGAAAATAGTCAGCAGAACCATTAGAGACCAAACCGCAAGGGTTATCTGCCTGTGCACATGCGCTGTTAGTGCCTTCGCTCGGTTAGCTAACTGCTAATAGTCCTCAAGCTATTATAATGTCAAAAGTGGGTTTTTGATTTGGAAATGTGTTGTTTAATTACACCTAGACCGAATATCATTAACTCAATAACCAAAAATCCTAAGTTGACCCTAAGGAGAAGTTGGTTCATTCCTAAACTTTGCAAGAGGGAGTTCGAATGCATATGGAGGGTTATAAAGGAAGTTTGGTGCTTTGAAGAGAATTAGAGTGGTTTTGAGTTTTGTATGCATATTTTGGAAGATATAGGTTATTTTTGTTTTCATTGTAACAGGAGCATCGGGAGTCAGAATTGGGAACTGAACGAGGCATTGGAAATCTAATTCAGAGTGATTTCTTGTGATAGTAATGAGAAGTTCCTTCATGAAAAATAATTCTATTTAATTTGTTGTGTAATTGAACTTCTCGGATTCAATCTTAATAAAGCAGATGCCCATCTTGCAAGCGAACCTAGAGATGTAGTCCATCAAGGAAAAACTCCGTAATCAATATTGTTGTCTAGTATCTCTGTGTTTTTGTTTCTTTTCACTTCTGTTTAAATCTTTCTTATGTTTTAATTCTATGGTCAATTCATCCCTTTTTAGTTGATTCTCACGGTTAAAGCACTTTAAGTTAACATTTAGTTCATTGTTGGCATTAATCAATTATACTTCAGTTTAACATATGATCATTTCAGATCATATAATTTGGTATTAGAGCAAGTTTTGTTTGTGGAATTTTTCATTGAATGTTAACGAGGTCAAAGTCGCAACGTGGAGAAGGAACCCTCGAGGAGATTGATCTAGAGATTGGAAAGCGAAGAGTCACTCATAAGATGACCATGACATGATCTGATGTAGGTGAAAATCCTGAATCTAAGATGAGTGAAGAAAAGTTCCAACAAGCAATCTTAACCATGCAATAGATGTTGGGAGAACTTTACGAAGATAAGAAGGTGAGAGATGTAAATTATTCTTCAAAGACATCGAAGAAGGACAAATGTAAAGGCAAGGCTGATAAGCCTCCTTCACCTTCATCATCTCTATCATCATCATCTTATTCTTCTTCTTCCAGTGCAGAATCTGAAACAGAAAAGAAACCTAAGAAAACATATCTTTTGAAACTTGATGTAAAATTTGAGTTACCTATTTATGATGGTGAAATGAATCATAAAAAGTTAGATAACTGGATTAAGCAGTTAGAAGTGTATTGTCGTATTCAGAACATTTCTGACAATAAAACAGAAATGTAGCTGGCTACACTTAGAATGGGGGGAACAACTTTAACCTGTGGGAAGGTAAAACTCAGATAGATGTAAAGCAGAAAGGTAAAGTCATCTCTTCATGGTTTAAGTTTTTAAAATCTCTTAGGAAACAATTCTATCCTTTAGGATACATGAAACAAGTTGTTATTGATTAGCAACACTTGAGGCAAGGTAAAGGGCAAAGTGTTCAGGAGTCTACTCAGGAATTCAGAAATAAACCTTTTGCGCTTGGTATTTCATTGGATACACGTGAAACTTTATTAAAATACATTAATATTTGCAACATACATTATTGATGTTTAATCCTGATGATTTTGGGGAAGTGTGTGTTCAAGCCATATATATTGAATAAGGTGGAAGACCATTCAAGTTTTCACCGCAATCATCCAAAGAGTTGGAAATCAAGGATTCCAATGACACTAAAGGGAAGAACAATTTCAAGAGAAAGAAATCAGTGACAATTCAGAAGGAAAGACCTACTTGTTCTCATTGCTAGGGAATTGGTCATGATTAATCTAGGAGTTGAAAACTTCATCGAGAACTTAAGACCAAAAAGTTCCTTAAGGAGAAGGAGGAAAAGAAAGCAAATGCAGCAATCCAACAAGATCTAGGCTCCAATTCAGGTGATGAAAGGAGGATAATTTCCATAGTTTCGACAGGTAAAACGTCTGACACTGGTTCAAGTTCGAATACTATTTCATATTCATCAAACATGAATCCTTCAAATGAGGATAAAAGAGTTGAATTAATTAACATAAGGATAACTTCTAAGCACACAAAGATAGATACAATGTTTGACAGTAGATCAAAGGCAAATTTGATATCTGAATATTTAGTTAATAACTTGGGTTTGGAGACACCGAATCATCCAATACCTTACCCATTAGGATGGCTAAATAAATCAAGTCAGATAAAAGTCAGAAAACAGTGTTGATTAAGATTTTCCATTATAGCTAATTACATTAATGAAGTGGAATTAGATGTGGTTCTCGTAGACATATGTGGAGTTGTCATAGGAAGTCCTTATCTTTATGATCATGATGATGCCTTTTATAGGAAAGAGCATAAATATCACCTTATGAAAGATGGGGTTTAATTTATTTTCAGGGAACATCAAAGTAAAAATCACTTGAATTTAGTTGTTGCTAATCAGATGAAGCAATTAATAAGTTCAAATAAGATATTTGTAATCATGTGTGTAAAGGAACAACATAAGAATCGACATGATGTTTGTTCAGGTTATGAGTCCCAATTTAATGATAGTTTGATCAAAAAGGTAGAAACGTTTTTAGTTCTATTTAAAGAAACCAAATATCTTACTCATAAGAACGGAATACAACATGATCTATAGTTTATCTCTAAAGCTCGTCTTCCTAATGTTAGAATGAATCAATTCAGTCCAAGTTTGGAAGTTATAAGTTACAGGGATACAAGTCCATATTGGGGACATTCAGTGTTACATTTCTCTTGTATTGTATCATCATTTCATGTTTCAAAAATTTTGAAGCCTCCTTTCAAGTGGATAGGAAGCCTATTTGTTTTCATATCAAAACCTTTTCTAAAGCAGTGTCAAAGTATCCATTACATCTAAGGGAAATTTATGCATTAAGGGAAAGTCTTAATCAATGGAGACAACATTTAATAAACGAGGAAAGAATTATTTAAACAAATAAACAACCACTTCAATACTTTCAAAATCAAACTAAGTTGCAGCAATTTTCACCTTACAATTTGATGATTTTATTGTAGCAAGTTCACTTAGTACTCAATAATCGGGAAAGTATATCAAATCAAGTAGCTGGTATGATGTCCAGAATGTCTTTGAATGTTTCTATTATTCCACAAAATATATTGTTAGTACATGTCAATAGTATTGAACAATATTCTGCAGAGATTGTTTTCAAATATGTTTATGAATAACTAATTCATGGTACCATGGAAAGAAGTCAATTTCCATGTTCATAACAGGTTATTTGACTATCTTTGCAATTTGTACATACTGCAGATGGATGGAACAGGTCACAAATTCAGTGGATGTCAAGATAAACATCATCAAGGTCATCACATTTAGGTGATTTATCGAATGTATTGGTACATCTTTCGGACAAGGTGGAGAGTGAGCGAGCACTACCCTCATCTACAATCTGTTTAAGTCAAACTTTTGTGGTCCAAAAGCTTTCAAGTGGAGAGGATTGATCCAAGAGGATATTGTTAGTCCAACATGAGCGGAGTATTTAGCGGTTCAACATCGAAGTGATTGTCAAATGAACATTCGTCGATGAGGTCTTGAACTTTATCAACTTTTTCAGTATTCGTCATCAGCATTCAGTGTCCGATGTCTTCAACTTCGACAGTGACATTTATGGTTCAGGTTGTCTAGTGTTTGTTTCAGTTTTGGCGGTGATGTCAATGGTTGATATGGTTTCCATGGTGTTCGAAGGATAGGATTTGTACCTGGTTGTCAACATGTGTTTCTTGTCAGTTCTGTCGAAGTTTGGTTGTCAACACGTCTCCATCGTCAGCTCTGCTAGGGTTTGGGTTTCCAAAATGATCTATGGTTATCATCATATGGGCTTGATGTCACATTGTGACAATTTATTATAAAAGGGTTTTTTTAAGAACAAAGTGATGTAAGGTTTTAAGGACTAAAACCTAATACATTATACTAGAATCCTATAACTAAGACCTAGCATTACAAATCTATGGTGGAAAAATAAACCTTAATGCATTAAACTAAACCTAGAACCTAATCCATGTAATAAAGTGAATTAAACCTAAAGTCTAAACCTATTCGGGCCATGAATTACAAAACCCATTGTAATAAACATTACAAACCTTGTTAAAACACATAAAAATTTGAAAAATAGTTAAACTACAGGTCCCTAGCCACTGGTAATAATCGTAGCATGTGAACACTGAGAAATCAATACCATTTAGACTGCGCGGAGATATCAATTGTAAGAGTCAATGATATAATCTGTTGCCATGTGAGCAGTGGAGATAGCTGCAATGTTGTTGGAGTTGCAGTTAACTGCAGCGGAAATCGTTGCATATGAACGCAGACAATAGAATGTCGTTTAGAGGACCGTCATGGTAAGACAAGGTTAACGGTGGCATGTGAGCACCAGATTAACTGCCAACTGTCACCGTCATGAAAAATAGTTAGCGGAACTGTCAAAGACCAAACCACGAGGGTTATCCACCTGTGCATATGCGCTGTCAGTGCCTCTGCCCAGTTAGCTAACCATTAACAGTAATCAGGCTATAGTGAGGTCAAAAGTGGGTTTTTGATTCAGAAATGTGTTGCTTAATTACACCTAGACCGAATATCATTAACTTAATAACCAAAAACCCTAAATTAACCCTATGGAGCAGTTGGTTCATTTCTAAACTCTGTAAGAGGGAGTTCGAATGCATCTAGAGGGTTATAAAGTTAGTTTGATTCTTTGAAGAGAATGAGGGTAGTTTTGAGTTTTGTATGCAGATTCTAGAGGATATAGGTTGTTTTTGTTTTCAGTGTAACAAGAGCATCGAGAGTCAGAATTGGGAACTGAAACAGGTGTTTGAAATCTAATTCGGAGAGATTTCTTGTGACAGTGATCAGAAGTGCTTGTGTGCACAATCAGTCTGGTTAATTTGCTATGTAATCGACCTTATCAGATTCAATCCTAATGAAGCATACACCCATCTTGAAAGCGGACCCATAGACATAGTCCATCAGGGACAAACTCTGTAATCAATATTGGTGTCTGGCATCATTGTGTTTTTGTTGCTTTTCACTTCTGTTTACATCTTTCTCACATTTTAATTTTGTCGCCAATTTATTCATTTTCAGTCGATTCTCATGGTTAAAGCACTTTAAGTTAACATTCAGTTCACTGTTGGCATTAATCAATTCTACTTCAGTTTAACATATGATCAATTTAGATCAAAAACCCCAAGGGATTACGAAACCAAAGGAATAATATTAAACCCACGGGACTAATATTATAAACCCAAGATATATAAACCCTAAGATAAATATTATAAACACTAAAATAAATATGGCTGACAATGGTTGCCTATGATTGAAGATGGTTGAGCATGATTGATATTATAAACCTAAGGGAATAATAAACCCAAGGGATTAATACTAGAACCCTAAGGAATTATGAACCCAAGGCAATAATATTAAACCCTTGGGACTAATATTATAAACCCAAGGTATATAAATCCTAAGATAAATACTATAACATTAAAATAAACATGGTTGACCATGGTTGATTTTCATATTGAGACAATCCTTTTCACAATCCTTATCACTAAAATTTGTAGGTAGGGGGATTTGATCTCTCCATGTACTTGATAAATCGACAAATAAGATAAATTTAGTATTTTATCTATAAGTTAGTTGTGTGATACTCTTTCAACATTCTTATATGTGGAAATATCAAAACATTTTTATAATAATTTAAATACCCACATACATAGAATACTTAAAATTGGAAAATCTTATTTTATTCACAAATTTTTTTAGATCTCAATCTCAATAAACCTCTATATAAAAAACATGCGTTATTTTTTTGGTTCTTAACCTAAAATATTAAAAAAATTATTAGAATAAAAGAATATTTCAATTATCTTCCAAAAACTTCAACTTAATTATTTTTCTCTTTATACATAAAGCATTTGAATATTATTGTGAAAAAAGTTAATACAATTAACATATAACATTTAAAAAAGATTTTAATGCTTAACCTATATAAATTATTTTAATATTCACATAACAATAGCGCAATTAATTTATATATAGTTATATTATATACATTGAGTAATACACCATATTCTCGACTCCGATCACATATCTCAAATATATATAATCCCATAAGCATAAGTTTATTAATGAATTTGTGAATATTATATTGAGGCTCTTGATTTAGCTTAGTTAATATGTTTTGATAATTGTTGTCTATCCATCAGTTAATTATAATGTTGCAAATGAATTTTCTTTAAAAACCTTCTCGGAGGCCAGTTGTCACACGTACTTATAATATTGAAGTTAAATTTATTGCACACATTTGTCATGAGCTCCACCTCAAGATCCTATTGTGTTTTTATCAGATGGCCTAACATTTTGCTGGTTGGTTAACCGTAAGTATTATTTGCAATGTTTCCAGTCCAAGTCAATGGGTCTGTCATCTACAACTAACCATAGACACGCTGGACATTACTGGCACCTTGTGATCACTTTAGGTATGTATCGAAGTTCATGCCTAATCCAACTTCCAACCTGTTTTCTTTTGAACTAAACCTCATTTCTAATTCCCATTTCTTTTTCCATTTCCAGATTTTGTGGTTAGTGGCTATAATGGTGTCATTGTCATTTGATAAATCAACGAGTAGGAATTTTTCCGTGTTCTTATTACAAGGTGGCTTGAGAACCCTACCATGTGTCTTATTACAAGGTAGCTTGAGAACCCTACCATGTGTCTCAATAGAGGTGTTCTATTGAACTTAATTACGTCGATAGGTTTTATACTTATTAGAATTGGCAAGTTAATCATTTTCTTAATTAATCTTTTTGATTGGATGGCCTGAATTGAAAGATGCCAGTATATTCTTGTAGTCATCACTAAATTAATGAATGAAATTCATTACAGTAACTTTCTTGCATTTCTAGAACACATACTTAGACCATACTTAAATTATTTTTTTACAAAGCATGATTAAAAATTTACCGTGCCTCTTGTTGTTAACCACGTATATAGGATTAAGAAAAAATGAAATAAAAAAATTAGTGTCGAACACCCATCTTTCACAATGCCTTTGAAGGTGGTCTCTTTGCATTCTGAAACATATGCATGGTTGAAGCATAAGGACACGTTTTGATCCATTACAGTGATGGTTGAAGGATTTATGCTTGAAAATCATCCATAACCATGACAATGAGGTATGTAGGCATAAATTCAAGTAATAAGGACACGTTTCATGCATTACAATGATGGTTGAAGCATTTGTGCCTGAAAATCATAAATAACCACGACAATGAGGTATGTAGGCATCGATCGATGAAACATTTCTTTAATTCAGTTAAGTATAGTCGAAATATGAAATGTTCTGCCTATTCATATTCTCCTCCACTAAGGGTTTTGAGTTTTGAGTTACATTACAAAAGTTTGAACCTCATAGTATGGCCCATTCGATATATTATAATCAAACGCTGCGTGGATGCATGCATTTCTTTGTTAGCACTTAAGGTTGTTGGAATTGTTGAAGGATAATTGGAGTGTTGGCTTCTCTCAGCTTCTATCTGGTACAAAAGGTGGCAAATATCATTGCGTTTTAAATTGTTTCCAAGCTCTCATGGCTGTCTCTAATAATTTGGTGTAGTGCGTGTATGATTGAATTGTTCCCTACTATTTTTTCAGGTTTTAGCATTGGATAAATGATTTCTCAGTGATTGTCAAATGCTCCGTGGATGCATGCATTTCTTTGTTAGCACTTAAGGTTGTTGGAATTGTTAAAGGATAACTGGAATGTTTGCTTCTCTCAGCTTCTATCTTGTAAACAAGGTGGCAAACCTCATTGCATTTTAATTGTTTCCAAGCTCTCGCAGATGTCTCTGATAATTTGGTGTAGTTTCTATCTGATTGAATTGTTCCCTACTATTTTTTCAGGTTTCAGCAATGGAGAAACATTTTCTCAGTGATTGTGACTTTAATTGTTTCCATGCTCTCGCGACTGTCTCTGATAATTTGGTGTAGTTCGTGTGTGATTCAATTATTCCCTACTATTTTCTCAGGTTTCAGCATTGGATAAACGCTTTCTTAGTGATTGTCAAATGCTCCATGGATGCATGCATTTCTTTGTTAACACTTAAGGCTGTTTGAATTGTTGAAGGATAATTGGAATGTTGGCTTCTCTAAGCTTCTATCTTGTAAACAAGGTGGCAAATCTCATTGCATTTTTAATTGTTTCCAAGCTCTCGTGACTATCTCTGATAATTTGGTGTAGTTTCTGTCTGATTGAATTGTTCCCTACTATTTTTTTAGGTTTCAACAATGGAGAAACACTTTCTCAGTGATTGTGTCTTTAATTATTTCCATGCTCTCGCGACTGTCTATGATAATTTGGTGTAGTTCATGTGTGATTCAATTATTCCTTAATATTTTTCAGGTTTCAAAGGCATTCAGAAATTGATCTTATAGGTATGTACATTTTTTCTTTCCGTGATATTATCACTTAAAACCTTTACAAAACCACTTCACAACCTTTACAAAACCTTAAATCACACATATATAAGCTTCCCCTTACAAAACCACTGGTTACATATGTTTTTAACACATAAATCTCTTATCGGCGTATATTTCCTTATAAACCATTTACAAAGGAAAATGCCCACATAAACATACCTTTCCACCCTTTTGTGTAGCCTTGTCGCGTTTCATGAGGTTTGACCTCATCACAATCGGCCATTGGTCCTTCCAAGGTCATATATATATATATATATATATATCTTCATCGGCCCTTCCGCTTCGATATGTGATATGGGAGCATTAACATATGTCTTAGCATTAAACCACTTTAACATAAATATATGGATTACACAGGAAACCCAGTCTGAGTGATATATATAGTGGATCTCAAACTTGATACATTCGTCACTATACACCCATCGGTTCCGGGTCTCCAAGTCTTTCCATTGTGTACTCCAATCTGTGCCTTCTCCGATTGCGATTTGCAATCAAATCTTGATTGTTGATCCGATCCGCGATCTGGCACTTGAGATTAAGTCGCGCAATCGCATATCACTCAAGCTCAATGGCAGACTCATTGTGCTTCCATACGCTGATCCAATATCTTTATGGACCTGATAGCGATATAAACCATTCCCTATAATATTTCAAGTCTGGGATTTGATTCCTACCGTGTTTTTCCCCATTTGTTTGTGTAATTGGGTTTTCCACTTGCGGGAGTTAAACTATATAATGAGCCCGCCGATCCGATATTTTTCCTTCTTGATTCGATCTTCGATCCTACGGTTCAAATAAACTCACGCAATCGCATATCGCTCAACCTCAATTCCAGACTCATTCCGCTTCCATGCGCTGAACCAATATCTTTACGCACCCCATAGGGATATAAACCTTTCCATATGATATTTCAAAGTTCGACACTTGGTTCTGACTGTGCTTTTCACTGTTTCTTAGTGTAATTGGGTTTTCCGCTTGGGGGGGTTAAACAGTATAATGACCCTGCCAATGTGACATATCACCTTCCCAATTTGATCTCAGCCATTGATCTTCCTTGATCTAATGGTTCCTAAGCATCAATCTTCCCTCCTCCGCTCATTCCTTTTACTTAAAATTTATGCTAAGTCTTCATTTTTTCTCTTCTTTAAAGGTTTCCTCCCATTGTTATTTTGTCATGCACTCTTCCTCCTGAGCTTTGATTGGTCCTTCTAATGGATTCAA
The DNA here is from genome assembly GCA_031772625.1 of Pinus tabuliformis. Lineage (NCBI taxonomy): Eukaryota > Viridiplantae > Streptophyta > Pinopsida > Pinales > Pinaceae > Pinus > Pinus tabuliformis. Next base: position 815,783,375 of record CM062806.1, on the reverse strand, counting down.
CACCCCATCTCGATCCTCCTCTTTATGTATTCTCTGTGTGATTTTTTCACTTCACCCGCACACACACACACACACACACACACACATACAAAATGATATAGTTCACTCATATTCTACCATTCGATGCTTACACTTATTCAATTTGGGATTAAATCTCTAGACATATATATGAATCAATACATAATTACAAAGTAAGTGTAAGCAATGCAATTTCTCTATGACACTTGATAAGTATTTCACCATTACTTATGTTTCCTACATTTACACACAATTTATTAGTTTGGAAATCATAAGGTTAAACAGTCTCAACTCTTGCTTCACGTTTCCTGAGGTTTAACCTCATCGCAATCGGCCATTGGTCCTTCCATGGTCATACATATATATATGTATCTTCATTGCCCCTTCCACTCCGATATGCGATATCAAGGCGTTAACGTATGTTTTAGCATTAAACCACTTTAACGGAAATATATGGATTACACAGGAAACCTGCTCCGAATCATATATATATCGGATCTCAAGTTTTATAGATTCACTGCTATACGCCCATCGGTTCTGGGTCTTCAAGCCTTTCCATTACGTAGTCCGATCTATGCTTTCTTCGATTGCGATTTGCAATAAGATATTGGCTGTCGATCTGATCCGCGATTCGACTCTTGAGATTAAGTTGCGCGATCACATATCGCTCAAGCTCAATGCCAGACTCCTTCCACTTTCATACACTAATCCGATATTTTTACGGACCCGATAGGGATATAAACCATTCCCTATAATATTTCAAGTCCAGCATTTGATTCCTACTGTGTTTTTCACCATTTGTTTATGTAATTGGGTTTTCCACTTGTGGGATTTAAACTGTATAATGAGCTTGCCGATGCGATATTTCGTCTTCCCGGTTTGATTTGCAATCCAACAGTTCAGATTAGCTCACGCGATCGCATATCGCTCAAACTCAATGCCAGAATCCTTCCGCTTCCATGCATCGATCCGATATCTTTATGGACCCCAGAATGATATAGTTCGCTCATCATCCACCATTATATGCTTACACTTATTCAGTTTGGGATTAAATCTCTAGACATATATATAAATCAATACATAATTACAAAGTAAGTGTAAGTAATGCAATTTATCTGTGACACTTTATAAGTATTTCATCATTACTTATGTTTCCTGCATTTATACACAAATTATTAGTTTGGAAATCATAAGGTTCAATAGTATCAACTGTTGCTTCGCATATCAACTCCTCAAATTGAAATTCATCTCCTTCTTGCACAACAACTTGTTCCTATGTTGTCATAGTTTCAAATATCAATGTATTATAAAATTCTTTCCGCTGCAATAAATCATTGCTTCTCTCATTTAACAAACATTCTCCATCCTCCTTTAGTTCAGAGTTTTTTATCTTCTGAAAGATACTTCTCCATACTTTTGACAACTTCAAAAGATTGGTCATCCTCTGTAAAACACTCCTCTGTTACTATTCCTTTTCCCAAGGTTAAATTTTCTGCATAGGTTCCTTCCTTCTTAACATCTTTTAGTAGATGTCCTTCCTTCTTAGTGATTATCTCAACAGCTTCCATGGATATTTTCACCGTGTCTATCATCATGGTCGATTCATGATCCTTTGCTATGTTTTCAGTTAACATAGTCTCAACAAAATGGAAAATTGTGTGTGGTAAATTATGTATTCATGTTACTTTTAATTTTATTCAACCTTAAATTGTTTTGTTGATATCAAATGCATATTTTTTTACTGTTAGGTGATTTTACTGTTTCATCATGGATCCAACTATTTGGAGTTCTCTTCCATTCGAAGTTCTTGAACTTGTCTTGTTGTGTCTCCCTTTATCGGTTGTGATAAAGTTTGGCACTGTATGTAAAAAATGGAAGAATGGTTTGCAGGAACCTTATTTCTTTTTACATTTCAAGAATGTCTCCACGAACCAATTTGGATTTCTCATTCGTTTCATCAATAGTGAAGACAATTGTTTTGTTGCCCAATATCATAATCAGAATGGCCACATATATCAATTTCATTTGGGATTCATAGATTCAAGATACAGAGTAGAGTGCATTGTTGGACCAATGGTGGTTTTATCCTTACCAACAAAATGCTCCCAAACACACAACTATTTTGTAGCAAATCCATTCACAAAGGCATTTAAAAACATAGGGCCAGTACGAATTTGAGACTCGGGGTTCATTTCATTGTTGGAAAATGTAAGCAGCAGAAAATATGACTCGGTTGTTCTAAAACATATCTATAATGGAATGCGATCTGAATTTTATGTTTGTAGTAGTCTTGATAGGGTATGGCAAAGGGTCGTTGTTCCATTTGGTGGCACTTCACCCCCCAAGAATGTGGTCTTTTATAAAAGTAAATTGTTTCAGTTGTATCTCGACAAGGAGTATGAAGATTATCCTTGGTACGAGTATACAATCTACTGGTTTGATGTAATAAAAAATGAGTGGGGTTTTTCATGTGTTCCAATCAATGACATACATTGTATGTCGTTAGAAATATACATGAATTAGTCGATATTCCTTGTCAATGATGGGTGCACTTCTGTATGGTAAATTGAAAAATTAGATCATTTCCAATTTGGTCAACCGTGTTTTGAACAAATAATTGTGTACTTTGAAGATGATTGGGGTTTCAGATGGAAGTTCTTGGAAGAAATTTCTCCAGATATAAACAGCAAATGTCCTAGCTATCTTCTGTTTCGAACAATCCATGGTCTGGTTCTTATGTGAAACCACAGCGAAGTTCCTTTCCTATTATATGAGATGGTAACTCACATCTGTTTTCCAATAGATATTGATAATTCAACTAATGAGTAGATGTCTCAGTTTTGGTACCCAGCACAAGAGGACTGCAACGATCTGATTGAGTATGGAGATGTTTTTGCAATTGCTGCCTGTACAGATTTTGTTGATGAGATTCCAACATTGGATATGGTGATGGATTCTTAGGATATTAGTATTCTTAGGAGTTCTTATAAATATTTCCATTTGATATATTCTTTGTGGTTGCGGAAAATATTTCCATTTTTCCATCTATACATACTATGTGTCTTTATGGTAATACTTTAAAATTATGCTTGTACTGATCTTTGTGATGTAAAATATTTAATATTGTTTTTGCTAAAGTTTTCTTATTTACATGTAGATGTTTCTCGATGTTATGGTTTTTTCTTTGTTTATATAGTTATAATTTCTATGATTTATGTTATACATTATATTTGTAATGGTTTTTGTCATTGTTTCTCAAATAGTTTTATATGTTTATGTTCATTTTAATATTTATATTTATATTTTGATAGTATATATAGTTCCAAATTTTCAGATTCTTATGTTGCAATAGTATGGGTTCCATTTTGATTATAATATGATACATGGAACTTAGAATTCTTTTTTTGTTTAAGCTGTTTGGAAGAATTCATTTGTTTTTTTTGCCATTTTGAATTTTTTTTTTTGTTTTCAAGCATTTGGAAAAATCCTTATACATTTTCATAAGTTTATATGGTTGGAAAAAAAATAAGATATACACTTTTTATGTTCCGTGTTTATGAATGGATAATGAATAATTATTATTCATTGTAGACATGTCATCTAAAGGCACAAGCATGCATGCAAGGAAAAGAACATTGTCATCACAATCACGTGAGAGGCCTAATGAAATTCATCGTTTGTGGTATCAACAAAATAAGGCTGTGATAAATGAGCATAGGAGAGCTGCATATAAGAGAAAAATGAGTGAAGCCACTCTTCAAAATGATTCTATAGTTCCTTGTAAGTATCATAGTATGGACGATATAATGGAAAGAAAATTTCTTGTTGATAGTTCATTATCAGGATATGCTCCTCCTCAACATAGTCTTGTTGTTCAATGCTCTTCTAAAAATGTTCAAAACATTGGGGAAACATCTTGCAATCAGGAAGAATGCCATATCGATATTGTGCATGAAAATGTGCACCCTAACCCTTTCGTGTGTCCAATTTCATGTTCTGATGGCCAAAGGTTGTGAATAAGCCATGGTCAAGGTAATGATGACATTTTATGTGATGATTTGAATGATAGTTTACTTTGCCATTTGTTTGATAATTTAGATTCAACTGCTCGAAACAAAAGACCTTCAAATCCCGCTTCTCAGAGTAATGTGGTCCCACCAAGAGAATCAATCATCCCTAATAGCATTTTGCGTGGCACAATGGAGGACACAATTATATTTTGGTTTTGCTGCAATAGTGGTTGTTCAGCTACATTCCAGACTAATGTAAATTTTTGGTGTTTTTGATTTTATTTTCGTTTTTTAAATTTCTAATTGCTCAGACAATAAATTTTATGGAATATTTTATTTTCTTTGAACAATATAGAAGCCATTCCAATAGAGTCATAGAAATTAACTTCGTAGATGTTACATCTACTAATGTTATAAGTGAAGAGGAAATATCTCATAGTGTTCATCCACACCACCAAACAAATGTAAATGTTGAGTGGATTTGATATTTTTCTCATTTTCTCATTTGCAGTTGCCTTAAAATTGTGTTTTCTAACATTTCATGGAGAAATTATGATGTCACCTCATTAGGTTGGCCAATTGGAATCCAAAAGATCAAAATTGTAAAACTATTGTAGATGTATTTGATTTATTTTCAATTTTTGAATCTTTCTATTTTGGACATTTAGTTTTATAACGTATTTTATTTTTTGAAACAGGAAAAAACTCATTTGAATATAGGCAAAGAAACTACATGAAAAAATGTTCCATCCACTGTTCTTAGAATCCAAGAGCAACCATCTCATAACCCTCATCCACGTGAAGACAGAAATGTAAATTTTGAATGCATTTGATTCTTTTTCATTTTCTTCATTTATATTTAGTTGCAAATTAAATTTTAAAGTCTTTTATGACAGAGAGACCTTTACATCCTCTCAGATTCGCGAAATGCACACCATAAATTTGGAAACACATTCTCATAGATGCCTTCCACGTGCTTCAAATTTGCGAAGGGAGTCTCATGTTCTTGAAGATGAAGTAAATGTTAGAAGAGATTCTACTCATTGAAATGGTTTTCAACATGGTTCAATGAGTAGAGATCATATTCATTTTGATGAAAACATGATTGCATTAAATAAAAGGTTTCGAGCAAAGATAGATAGCTTGTCAATTGTCTAGATGTGCCACATTTTCCAAGAATCATATCTGGGAATCCTTGTTGTGAGACATTCTGATGGACCTATTTGTAGATTATGTAAGAGTGAAAGAGGATCCCATCTTTTTTCTCGGTATAATAACATGGCTAGGTGAGCAACCTCATATTTTAAGAGTTCTTACTCAAGTTGAAGAAATGCTAATAGCATGTGTGAATCCCATTTTTCAAGTGACACATGCTCGAGGTGGGAAATATAAGTATAGTGGTCATACAATTAGCTTTCCTCAAGATATTTGTACAATTGTACGAAGCATTCCCTCACGTGTTGAAGATATTGACTTTATAATTGTGAGGAGACATGGCGTTAAGTCTAAATATCATGAATGTTATGTCAAAATATCTCGAGTGATGGATGCATTGCTTTTCAAAATCTAGCATGATCAATACTATTAAGATGTTGTAATTGATTATGATTCAGTGAATGCTCTGCCCGAAAGATCAACAAATGTCTCCTCCAGGCTTAAATTTGTTGATTGTCATATTGAAGAATCTGAGATCAATGAAACTAATAATGAAGTGTTTCATGCTAAGCATTTTCCCTCTCATCCTTCTTCCTTTGTTGCTCACCTACCAAATGAACGCAGAGAAGGGGAAGAAATTAGAGCATTTCCTGATAATTTTGATTCTTCACATGTTCAAGACATGGATTGGCCCACTATTGGAACCTATCTAGTGAATGAATATAATACATAGGGGTTGTTCGATATGGCATTCCCAACATTGTTCCCCGCTAGTGATGCTGATTGGTTGCAACCACATATTTGTAGTGTTGAAGCTCATGAGTATGCATTGCATCTTCTTAGGTACTATGATAAGAGATTTGGAAGCCATCATTGGTTTTGATATTACCTATTAAACATGATAATGTGGCATCGGAGCGAAGCAACTGCTGCAGTTTTTGCAAAGAAACATTTACATGATAACTCACCTACAACAGTTAAGGAGTTGCGTCACCAACAATTTGATTTACCAGATAATAATTTGGCTGAGAATCTTATGCCATTTGGGTCTTCTTTGAGAGGTACAAGGGCATACTAGACTAAGTGTCAATCTGAATTGATGGACATGATTACTCAGTTATGATGTCCATCTTTATTTTCTACTTTGTGTGCAACTGACATAAAGTGGCCAAAGTTGCATAACCTCATGCCCATACATTCACATTCTTGTTCTTCAAATGAGAATTGTATGAAAGTTGAGAATGTTATCCAGTACCATCATATTTTTGTGGCATTTATGCACCACAGATTCAATATTTTTCAAGAGGAAGTTATCCAAAAATGCCTTAAGCTAAAGACTTTTGGTATGGGTTTGTGTTGAATTTTTTTTTCTATACTTTTTCAACTTTTATTGTGATTCTATTTATATTGTTTGTAGTAACTATATGTTCATTTATTTCAGATATGGGTGGAAACACAAAGTTTCAATGCATATCCATGGTTTCCTATGGTTAGAAGGTGCTCCTGACATGGAAATACTTGATTGGTCAAATAGTTCTAATGTACAACTTGCTAAGATGTTCTTTGACAAATATGTAACTGCATGGAATCTGCGTGACATACATCATCACAACACAATGGTTCCACGAAGCCTTAATGATGAACCTTGCCTGTTGAACACTGGCCAGATTTTCTCTTGTAATACTCATAATGATTATGAAGAATTGTTATACCATGTCCAAAGGCACACAAAGTGTACTGTGGATTCTTGTTTGCGCAAAAAGGGCGCTATTCTAACATGTCGGTACAATGCTACATGGGATATTTGTGGTGAATCAAGATTGTTCATAGATGATCGAGGAAGAAAAAAATATGAGCCATCAATAAATGATGACAGGCTTAATGTACATAACATTTACCTTCTAACAATGTGGCGTGCAAATGTTTATTTCCAGCCAATCCTTTCTAGCTATACTGTGTTGAAATACATTGCTAAGTATGCATCGAAAGCAGAAAAAAATTCTAAAAGTTATCATCATATGTTAACTAGAATTTCAAATTCTATTGGCTCTGAGGATTGTGCTTTATGTGCATATAGAAAGTTTGTTGCAGAAACGATTTTTGATCGTGACATTGGAGCACAAGAAACATGCCATATGTTGCTTAAGCTGCCTCTTGTTGTTTGTAGTCGGAAATTTGTTTCCTTAAATGTTGGAAGAAAGGTTTTTAGGAAAATATCAAGGGATGGCTTGCAATGTTCATCTAAGAATACTTTCGTTCAACATTACCAGAAGAGACCTTTTTCCTTGAACATCTATCTTTGATAGAAGCAACAAGATCTTGGACATTTGATAGCAAGTGTAAACAAGATCCATGGAAGGCTAGATATGTTCATGCTATCGTTTGGGTTTGGCCATGGTTTTATTCTATTCCCAATGAGGCTTCAGAGGAATTTGAAACCTTTGCTGCTCAGAACTGTTATCTTACAAGCCATTTCATGACATTTCTGAAGAAATTGGCCTTTCAGCTGAAGTTATTATTGAAAGTTGGAGGAATTTTTGATATCGAGCATGGCGTGTTGATCGAAACCCATCAATTATAGACAATATTGAAGATGAAGAGCATGGTGATTTTTCTAACCACGAAATGAATGTTGAAGATGATTTTCAAGAATGGCAGATTTTCTCTCGTTTTGTTCCACCAAACGATGTGAATGTTTTTGATCTTCACACCCTTGGTTGAAGGAACATTGATATATCCTTTGACTAGGAAAGTACAACTATTTCTGATGATGTTGTAGAGGAAGCTACTATTTTATAAGGAATGAAAAATCAACAGGTGATATTGTTGACCTTTCAAATAGAACATTTTCATCTCCAGATTCTTTGTTGGAGGAACAATGACTTGCTTTTGAGATTGTGTTAAGGTACTTTGCTAAATATGAAATTCGTGAAGCTCTTATTACGATTATTTAGGGAACTGCAGGCACTGTGAAGTCTTTCCTTATCCATTGTATTTTTGAAACTCTTTCTAATTCGTCAAGTGATGGAAGAAGCACTTTGCTTCTTCTTGCGCCAACAGGAATAGTTGCTTTTAATATATATGTAAAAAAAATACACTTGGCTCCAAAAATCCCAATTAAAGATATGCAACCACTATAGGGGCAGTCACTTGCAGTATTCCAAGAAGAAATGCGACATGTTATATATATATATATATATATATATATATATATATATATATATATATATATATATATATATATATATATATATATATATATATATATACTGATTGATGAAATGAGCTTTGTGGGATCAAGGTTCTTTATGAAAATAGATGCTCGGTTACGAGAAGCATTTACAGAGAAAAAGAATTGTCCTTTTGGTGGGAGATCCATCATCCTTGTGGGTGACCTTGGCCAACTGCCTCCTATCAGAGATAAGCCTTTGTATGCAGGTAATACAACAGGGAAAGTATTGTGGAACAAATTCAACATTGTTGTTACTCTTGACAAAGTCTTTCGCGAACAAGGGAATAATGAGAAACAATCTTGTTTTCGTAGAGTCCTCAATAATAAGAAATGTAGAACCCGTTCTTGAAGATTGGGACTTTCTTATGTCTCAGGCTGATATGCGGTTGCATCCTACAAAAAGAGATTTATTTAACGCAACCGTTCACATGTTTCCAACAATTAATTTGGTGTCCTTGCATAATAGGCATATGTTAAAATCATTAAATTCTCTAATTGCACGATGTGTTGCTGAATATTCAAGGCATTTAGAAATCGATGGTGTTGATGATGATCAATTGGACTGTGAAGTTTTGTTGTGTCGTGGTGAGCGCGTTATGTTGACATGTAATTTATGGGTTGAAGCTAGCTTGGTCAATGGTGCACTTGTTTTTTTAAAGGATATATTCTATTCGCCTACCTCTAAGCCATCTCGACTTCCAATGTTCACAACTGTTGGTTTTGATAAGTATGTTGGTGTTCCATTTTATGCAAGCAATCCAAACATTGTCCCTATCACCCCAATGATAAGAGGAAATTGAAAGCAAATTCCTTTGAAGATCGCATGAGCTCTTACAATCCACAAGTCACAGGGATTGACTTTAGAATGAGCATCAGTTGATATCACGAATAAAGAGCAGCAAGGACTTACCTTCACATCCATGTCAAGAGTGAAATCAATAGATGGTTTACGCATTGCATCACCTTTTTCTTTCCAACGTTATGCCAATACGAAAGATAGTGCATATGTTACAATTAAGAAGGAGGAAGAGGAGCGATTGAAGTCCATATCACTATGAAATACAACTAATAACATTGTGGCCTTCTTTATAGTTTTGAACTTCAATTTTGTATTGGATTATTTGATGTAGACAAAACAAAAAATATATGTTAAGACTCAATGTTCTTTCTTTGGTTGCAATGATATAAATATTCTTATCTAAGCCGGGTAATTTATAAACAATGCGATCTTTGATTATTCCTAAAAGACAAATAATCATATAGATCGATTAATTATCAAATAGAAAGATGCATTCATATAATGATTGCTTTGTTTAATAAATTAAACACAGAAATTATAAAAACATTATCACATTCATCAAAATATATATATATATATCACTGACATATATTCTTTGAAATATAACAATTTTGAATCCTCAGAAATGATATGATAAAGAATTATTTGAGAAAAAATACATATATCAATTTTTAAAGAAGTGTTAATTCACATAAGGAAATAAGACAAAAATAGTGATAGAAGTACTAAATGCATTTGAATCCTTTCGATGTGAAAAAAACTTTGATTCCACTTTCCTATTTGAGAAAACCTCCAGAAGATGCAAAAGTGCAAGTCTTGAAAAAGATTCTTGGTTTGCAATGTGGTTCTTATATTGGTCTTGGTTTAGATCACAATCAAACTAATCTATTCGGACTCTTCTATACGAAATATTAATATTGCTACAAGCATCTTAAACATTAGAGTAACATTTACTTCATTTTCAAGAACATGAGATTCGATTCACAAATTTGAAGCATGTGGAATGGATCTATGACAATGTCTTTAACCCAGAACTTGAAAATATATAAATATTCTTATCTAAGCCAGGTAATTTGTAAACAATGCGATCTTTGATTATTCCTAAAAGACAAATAATCATATAAATGGCTTACTTATCAAATAGGAAGATGCATTCATATAATGGTTACTTTGTTTAAGAAATTAAACAAAGTAATTATAAAAAAATTATTGCATTCATCAAAATATATATATCGCTAACATATATCCTTTGAAATATAACAATTCTTAATCTTTAGAAATGATATGATAAATAATTATTTGAAAAAAAATACATATATCAACAATAGCAATTTTTAAATAAGTGTTCATTCACATAAGGGAATAAGACAAAAATAGTGATAGAAGTACTGCATGCATTCGAATCCTTTTGGGGTGAACAACCCTTCGATTCCACTTTTCTATTTGATTAAACCACCAAAAGATAAAAAACTGCAAGTCTTGAAAAAGTTTCTTGATAAAAATGTGAAACCTTAATGCACCTTTTGATAAAAAAAAGTATTTAGAACTAGAGTAGTGTGAATTCCCAAGTCAAAATTTTATACAAATTGAGGACCCTTTCTAAATACATGAACGGGTCTTAAATAATAAAAATAAAAGCTACTGTCAACAAAAATTGCTATAAACTCTTCAGCATGTGACATAAAAATTTTGGATTTCTTATAAAATTAGCAGTGCGATGGTGGTTGAACTAATTCATTGAAGCGACTTCTTCTCTTGTGCTTGTAGCTCACAGATTGCTAGCATTGGCCGTATTTCTAGAGGTTGACTCATCCTAGAATGTAGCTGGGCTGTATAGGTGGAATCAGAGAGTTCGGGAACCATGCTGTTGACCGCATCAGAAAGGCATTTAATGGCCATCTACTGGCTATGATGCTTGACTAGAAGAAACCAGAATTCATCCCATGTCAAGTTTTAAAGTTCTCTGATCTGTTTTTCTTTGCTTGCCAGCTCCTATCTCCAATGATGTTCCAGTGCCTTCATTTTCGGGAATTTACCTGGAGAGCAATCAGAAATCAAAATAGACATATGTAAACTATTATTTACTAATAAGATTACACCATTCATTGTAGATCTGGCTCTAGAAGTTGCTCTTTCAGATTTCATTAGCTGAGATTCCCATTCCAAAAATAGGTTTTCCTTGTGCAATTCTTGTATTTTTGGTAGATTTACAAGTGTTCCTTCCTCTGAATTTTTCCAAGAGAGAAAGTTTGATATTTTTTCATCTGCTTTCTCCAATTATAATCTTTTGTCAATTGAGTTCTCAACCAATGATCTAGAGATGTCGCACAAGGGGCTAGCCAACGATATATTATGGGAAAGGATGTTCAATTTCCAGAACAAGGCTTTGGTTATCTCCAAGGCTTCTTTTTTGAATCCAGTAACCTATGGATAACCCTTGTATTTTTTTATCTGTAACTGTACTTATGCAATTTGATCATCCTTGGACTTATTTTCTTGCTCAATCACTATCTGAAGGCTGCTTAGTTCTTGAGACAACTTCTGTTGTTTCTGGCGATCTTGCTTATCAATTTCCTATTTCTCTAGATTCAACAGTTCTTTAAGTTGCTCATTCTGTTTCCTTTGTTCTGCTAGCTGTTCTTCTAGTTGATTAGTATTTTTCTATTCTTCTGCCAATTGAATCTCATGTTGAGTGATCCTTTGATCTTTATCCCTGATTAGTTGACTGACCTTTGAGGCTTTGTCCATTGTTGCTGCGATATAAGCTCCTGCATACTAAGATAATTTAGTTAAATCCTCAGAAGGATTGACTTCTGACTTCCATACCACATTCATCATTTCATCATGAGGAGTTAAAAGAGGTCCTTGATTGGTTTTCCTCTTTTTCCTCTGTCTTTTAGCTACAGACTTGTGCTTTGGACTATAGAATACATCAAGGGGTGGTATTTCCTCTTATTTTAGTACAGTCGCTTCTGTGGGATTTTTGGGAATGATTTATATATCATGCTGCATTTTGGGTAGGCCACTATCCCTTCAATCGGAACACTAATAACCTTAGACTGTTGTGCTATGGGTTGTTTTGGTGTAGTGAGGTTTTAGGAGTCCTTTTGCTTTGTCCTCTACCTTTTAGGCCTCTTCTGCTTTTCAAGAATCTTTTGGGTAGTTTTTCCTTCACTTTGGCCTTCATGTTGCAGCACAGGGGTGGTATTTAATAAGTCTATCGGTAGAGTTTGCAACCTCATTGTTCTAAACTTTAGAAATGCTTCTACTCCCTCTGCTCCCAATTTGATTTTTGCAAGTTGTTTTACTTGAGAAAATAACTCAGTTGAGGTGAAACAATCATCATAATCATCTTTCTCATGTTCAAACTTGGAAATTTTGACATGAGAGGTGAAGTTATAGGCTATTTCTTTTGGATCATATTGACTATTTGGAATTACTGCTAATTTTAGCACTTTTATTTTCTCTACTTCTTCCTTTGCATGTTTGAAGTCATGCAGTGTGAAAGTAGCACATGGGAGGGGGAATGAAGGCCACATTTTCTTTTAGGAGTCCTTTAGGTTTCTGGACATCCCTTCTTTTGTGATTTGATAAGTTGTTTCCCTGGAAAATAGTTTATCGGGAATGTATAAGGGGAGAACATGTGGAACAAGAGTGCTTCCAAAAAGTCTAATGTAGGTGAACTTTTCTTCACCAAACCGATTACCAATTGATGTTAAGTTGACACTGGCTTCATCAGATAGTCGAGGAGCAGATTTATTGAATATAGCATAATGAACAGGCAAGACAAAACCATGACAGATTCTATAAAGATGGTTTTATAATGGGTTTTCCACAATTCCTTATGATAGATGTGAATGGGGTTTGGGTCTTGTGGAGTCCATTTCTAACCTAGAATGGGGTAATCAGATTGAAATAGATAGTGTCCATAATGTAGGCACTCATATAAAACAGGGGTATTACCCAGGTAGTCACAAACCTGTTTCTTCTATAATCAAGGATATGGTTGGCCATTTTATCAGAGAAAATGGTTGCCCAATCGATGATATACAAGTTAAATTCTGCCTCCATTAAAGGAACCATCTCAATTGAAAACCTAGTGGAATTGGAGACTCCAAAGAGTCTACATATCATAGCAATAAGGAGATGCTAAGGAGTCAACGAAATACATACCCGATGATTCATGCTTGTGTTCGTTTGGATCATTCCTCCACTGCCTGATAGGATCCGATTCCACGTCATTTTTTTTGGCAAAGACTTCGATAAATGCCTTGTTGTAATGCTTCTCTGGTTCAGCCAAATGGTATATCATTTTGATATCTTCTGCTTTGAACGACCCAAACATGCTTCCATCAGTCGTAAAAAAATGCTTTATCTGTTATGTTGATGCTCGCAATTACTCATCTAACTAAGTCATTGTACGGTAATATTCTGGGATGGGCATCTATTCTGTGGAGAAAAGAGCAGGCCTAATCCTTAAGAGTATTCTCTGATTTGTCAGTGGAATCATTTGTTCCCTTTTCTTCTTCAATTACTTATGGATCTTTAGCTTCCAATAAATAGTATATGCTTTCCCATGAATCTTTGCCCACACTAGCACAAGTAGTATCATGTATCAAGACCTTCTTTACTGGTTCCTCTTTGGTTAAGATTGGAATCTTTACTTTCTTTGATTTCTTCGACATTTCTCCTGAATTGATGAATTCAAACTTACTTTTCAAAAGAAACAGATGACTGTAACAGAGGAGAAAATCTGTTCCAAGATAATGCACAATACACAAGATTAACAACAATTAAGCACAATAAGTGATATGAATTTGATATATTATGTTACCACAGTTGAAATCCTCGAAGGATTCAACCATAACTGCTTTATTAATGATTTCAGCAACTACTAATCGTGATCATTAAATTCCATAATGATATGTCTCATCGTACATATTCATAATGGTTCTTTAAAGTAAATATCGAAAGTTTCTTGATCAGTGATTAGCAATAATCGCATACCACAGATCGATATGCCCAAATTTATGCTTTATTTGTTTTCTCCTTATAGATCTGATTGCGATAAAGAGTGAGTTGTCATAGGGAGGTGGGATAATTTTTAAGAAATCAATAAATGGTTTATTTCTCATTTACTAATGATTTATGCTCTTGAAACCCACTAGAATTCATTTAACCATAATATTTCCACTTTATTGAAAAGCGTGCCTTTATTTATGATGATGAAATCGCATCGACGGATCTCAAATGGGCATTTGTTATGTGTTTTGGGACCTTACTGATGTGTGATTTAGATCGTCTTGTCGCATCGGCGAAGTTGTATGACCCCATGGAACCTTAAGAAATTTTTGATATGCGCTTTCCAATTGTATTATCGCATCGGGGAATGCAAAAGGAAACGTTAAGTCCATCTTTTAGCCAAAGGATGTGCATCATGTGATATGTTTCATTTATAGTTTATCTTATGATAAGGTTTTGTTTCACATTTACATTGAATCAGACCTCATCATAAGGATTTTCATGTATCATATGGATTTTTTGTAAAATGCATTTGTTATTGAAGTTATCCTAAAAGAGAAAAGACTTATTATTTAGAACTATTGATTTTAGCTAAGTTTATTAAAAAAGGGACCCATTTCTTGTTAAAAATTTTATATAAAAATTTTGACATGGGGAGGGGTGTTGTATAGCACAACAGGTTTCTAATATTTTTCCCTTGGGTTTATTAATTCCGAATGGTTTATAATATCAAATTATTGGTTTTCTTCATTCTTCAACTTTTTAATATTAATAATTCCTTGGTTTTATAATCCCTTGAGTTTTTATTGTTAATCCCTTGGGTTTATTATTTGTTTGGGTTAATTATATCAATCCCTTGGGTTCATTATTCCCTTGGGTTCATTATTCCCTTGGGTTTATATTATTAGTCCCTTTTGTTTAATAATATTGCCTCAGGTTCATAATCGCTTGGGGTTTTAGTATTAATCCCTTAGGTTTATAATATCAATCACTTGGGTTTATTATTCCCAAGTCAAACATGGTTTATTTTAATGTCAACCATGGCCCAACATGGAATTGTGATAGGAATTTTCTCAATATGTAAATCAATGCTGTTCGATAATGTTTATTTTAATGTTTATAATATTAGTCCCTTGGATTTAATATTATTCCCCCGGGTTCATAATCCCTTGGGGTCTTAGTATTAATCGCTTCGTTTTATTATTCCTTTGGGTTTCTCATATTAATGCCAAGGATTTATTATTCCCTTATGTTTATAATATCGATCATGGTAAAACATGGTTGACTCTTGCATTCTGAGAATGATTGTCTCACCATCAAACTAAATCATGTTTATTTTGATGTTTGTAGTATCTACATTTTGGTTTACCAATGTTGGGTTTATAGTATTAGGTCCTTTGGTTTAATATTATTCCATTGGGTTCATAATCCCTTGGGATTTTAGTATTAATCCCTTGGGTTATTGTTCATTGGGGTTTTAGTATTAATCCCTTGGGTTTATTGTTCATTTGGGTTTATAATATCAATCCCTTGGGTTTATTATTCTGTTTGGTTTGTAATATCAATCATTGTAAATAATTTCCAATCATAGCCAAACATGGTCAATCATGGTTGAATATCGCATTGTGACAAGGATTGTCTCACCATCAAAATAAACCATGTTTATTTTAATTTTTGTGGTATTTATATTTGGGTTTACCACTTTTGGGTTTATAATGTTAGTCGCATGCTTCAATGTTGTTGGGTCTATAGTATTAGGCCCTTCGGTTTAATATTATCCGAATGGGTTCATAATCCCTTGGGATTTTAGTATTAATCCCTTGGGTTTATTGTTCATCTGGGTTTGTAATATCAATCCTTCGGGTTCATTATTTCATTTGGTTTATAATATCAATGACTATAAACCATTGTCAATCATAGCCAAACGTGGTCAATCATGGTTGAATGTCGCATTGTGACAAGAATTGTCTCACCATCATTTTAGTGTTTGTAGTGTTTATATTTGGGTTTACCAATGTTGGTTTTATAATATTAGTCCCTTGGTTGAATGTCACATTTTGCCAAAGATTGACTCACCATGAAAATAAACCATGTTTATTTTAGTGTTTGTAGTGTCTATATTTGGGTTTAACAATGTTGGCTTTATAATATTAGTCCCATGGGTTTAATATTATTTCCTTGGGTTCATAAACCCTTGGGGTTTTAGTATTGCTCCCTTTGTTTATTATTCCTTTAGGTTTATAATATCAATCCCTTGGGTTTATTATTCCCTTTGGTTTATAATATCGATCATGGTAAACCATTGTCAATCATAGCCAACCATGGTTCAATGTCACACTGTGACAATGATTGTCTCACCATGAAAATAAATAATAATCGCTTGGGTTTATTATATCGATTTTTTGGGCTTTTAGTATTATCCCTTGGGTTTATTTTTCATTGGGGTTTTAGTATTAATCCCTTGGATTTATTGTTCATTTGAGTTTATAATATCAATCCCTTGGGTTAATTATTCTCTTTGGCTTATAATATCAATCATTGTAAACCATTTCCAATGCTTGAATGTTGCATTGTGACAAGAATTGTCTCACCATCAAAATAAACCATCTTTATTTTAGTGTTTGTAGTATTTATATTTTGGTTTAGCAATGTTGGGTTTATAATATTAGTCCCATGCTTCAATGTTGTTGGGTCTATAGTATTATTCCCTTCAGTTTAATATTATTCGATTGGGTTCATAATCCCTTGGCCTTTTAGTATTAATCCCTTGGGTTTATTGTTCATTGGGGATTTAGTTTTAATCCCTTGGGTTTATTGTTCATTTGGGTTTATAATATCAATCCCTTGGGTTCATTATTGCATTTGGTTTATAATATCAATCATTGTAAACCATTGTCACTCATAGCCAAACATGATCAATAATGGTTGAATGTCGCATTGTGACAAGAATTGTCTCACCATCAAAATAAACCATGTCTATTTTAGTGTTTGTAGTATTCATATTTTGGTTTACCAATGTTGGTTTTATAATATTATTCCCTTGGTTGAATGTCACATTTTGACAAAGATTTATTTACCATGAAAATAAACCATGTTGTGTTTATATTTGGGTTTAACAATGTTGGGTTTATAATATTAGTCCCATGGGTTTAATATTATTTCCTTGGGTTCATAAAACTTTGGGGTTTTAGTATTGATCCCTTTGTTTATTATTCCTTTAGGTTTATAATATCAATCCCTTGGGTTTATTATTCCCTTCGGTTTATAATATCGATCATGGTAAACCATTGTCAATCATATCAAACCATGGTTCAATGTCACATTGTGACAACGATTGTCTCACCATGAAAATAAATAATAATCCCTTGGGTTTATTAATCCTTTGGGTTTATTATATCAATCCCTTGTGTCTATTCTTCCCTTGAGTTAGATTTTAGTATTAATCCCTTGGGTTTATTGTTCATTGGGGTTTTAGTATTAATCCCTTGGGTTTATTATTCATTTGGGTTTATAATATCAATCCCTTGGGTTCATTATTTCGTTTGGTTTATAATATCAATCATTGTAAACCATTGCCAATCATAGCCAAACATGGTCAATCATGGTTGAATGTCGCGTTGTGACAAAAATTGTCTCACCATCAAAATAAACAATGTTTATTTTAGTGTTCGTGGTATTTATATTTGGGTTTACCAATGTTGGGTTTATAAAATTAGCCCCATACTTTAATGTTGTTGGCTCTATAGTATTAGGCCCTTATTTAATATTATTCCATTGGGTTCTTAATCCCTTGGCCTTTTATTATTAATCCCTTGGGTTTATTTTTCATTGGGGTTTTAGTATTAATCCCTTGGGTTTATTGTTCATTTGGGTTTATAATATCAATCCCTTGGATTCATTATTGTGTTTGGCTTATAATATCAATCATTGTAAACCATTGTCGATCATAGCCAAACATGGTCAATCGTGGTTGAATGTCGCATTGTGACAATAATTGTCTCACTATCAAAATAAGCCATGTTTATTTTAGTGTTTGTAGTATTTATATTTGGGTTTACCAATGTTGGTTTTATAATATTAGTCCCTTGGTTGAATGTCGTATTTTGACAAAGATTGACTCACCATGAAAAAAAACCATGTTTATTTTAGTGTTTGTAGTGTTTATATTTGGGTTTAACAATGTTGAGTTTATAATATCAGTCCCATGTGTTTAATATTATTTCCTTGGGTTCATAAACCCTCGAGGTTTTAATATCTTCACTTTGTTTATTATTCCTTTAGGTTTATAATATCAATCCCTTGGGTTTATTATTCCCTTAGGTTTATAATATCGATCATGGTCAACCATTGTCAATCATAAACAACCATGGTCAACTATGGTTGAATGTCACATCATGAAAAGGATTCTCTCACCATGAAAATAAACCATGTTTATTTTAGTCTTTCTAATATTTATATTGGGGTTTACCAATGTTGGGTTCATAATATTAGTCCCTTGGGTTTAATATTATTTCCTTAGGTTCATAATCCCTTGGGGTTTTAGTATTAATCCTTTAGGCTCATTATTAACTTGGGTTTTATAATATCAATCATGATCATCTTCATTAATACCTTGTATTTGTAATATCAATCCCTTGCACTTCTTGATCCCTTGGGTTTTTAATATTTATCCGTTGGGTTCAATAATTCCTTGGGTTTATAATATTAAAGCATTGGGTTTATTAGTTCCTCAGGTTTATAATATTAGTCCCTTTTGTTTATCTTAGGTTTTTGATGAAAAGAGATCTTGTAGGTTAACCAAAATCCCTTTCCTTAAAAAATTGTCGATCTTGAGGCCTGTGGGTTATGACCCACTAAGCCTATCAGAAGAATTTCTTTAGGCCTTGAGCCTTTCAACCGTGGACTTACATTAAATTGGAGCCATATGACTTTATCAGGGCTTTTAAACTATCGAAAGCATTACATATATGCCTTTAAGCCTTAAAACTTCTGTAAAGCTTAACTTATGCATGTGAACATAATAACTATGAAAATATTTGGAATTATGCATATAGCTTTTATAAAAAAGAATATATAATAAAACATGCTTTTTCGCTTCCAATACAGGCTCAACACCATTCCCAAGGTGTACTTCCCACCGATTCATCCCTGCCATTGGTCTACGCCTTTCAGATCAGACAATCTAGAAAGTTTTTCGGGAGGGACATAAACTCGAAGAATACCTGCCCGAAATGGGCGATTTCCACTCTGCAACTGATTGCTACGTGTTAAAGTCTGAGTGGAATCCGGTTGATTCCATTAAAAACCATCCATCACTTTTGCTCCACCCAAAAACTACCTTATAACTTAAAACGTACCTTTTTGCATGCCTTGCGGACCCACCAGATTTATATAACATAATATATATCTCTATCGGATCTGGCCCACAATCGGCATGTTGGATATATATATATATAAAGTGTTATATGATGATTGCGGACCCACCGAGGCTTTAAAATATAATACATATATGCTTTAAGTCTGATCTTTTTATTATAATCTTTTATAACAAAAATTCATATAAAAGAGCGTAAACCACAATATATATTTTCAATAAAAGTCTTTCGAACCCGCGATAAGACGGACATGTCGAGTCATATAAAATATAGCGTATGAAATATCGAGTCCGGAACCGAATCACGCATCATAATCGGCGCTTTCATATATATGTGTGTGTGTGTGTGTGTGTTGTCTTATGGACCCGCTGCAATTATAAAACAATAATACATATCATTTCGGGTTCATCATCGCAAATCGCGATTAGTGGAACACATATGCATGCATATGAAGGGTTTTCAATACAGTGGACCCGTCAAACTTTTAAACACGCTGTGTATATTATTCGGGTCCAGTCCACCCATATCGCAATCGGTGGAGTCGTATACGCATAATATAAGCGGTTTACATTGTTTCAAACCCGCCGTCATTATAAAATATGGCATATATATTATCGGATCCAATGTTAATGTTCTAAGACTTGTTCCTTTGTTTTCCTCTGTAAAATTCGATATATTTCTCCATTTCTTCTATATTTTCATTTCCGATATACTTGCCTTATTCTTTTTTCAAAATATTTTTCAAATAATTTTGAATAAAACAATGAATATATTATTATTATAATAATAATTATATTTGTATATTATTATAATAATATAATATTATTATAATATTATAATCAAATATTATTATTATTATTATTATATTTTTTTATTATAATAATATTACAATATAATTGTTATTATTTTTTATAATTTTATATTATTAGATTTGTTAAATAATATAATGATAATCTAATATTATTATGAGCTATTTTTATTATTAATTAATATATATTAGGATTTTATATAATTATTATAATTTTTATAGAATAATATATATATAAATAATCCGATTGTTAATATTTATATAATTATTAATAATCCTATATATTTATTTATATAATTATTAATATCCTAATAATAATTAATGCTATGTATACAAATCCTATGATAAATATTAAAAATACTAAAGCATAATACTAATAATAATAATAATAATAATAATAATAATATTTTGAGTTTGTATTATTATAATAATATCAATATAATAATCATAAATATATAATTATATAAGAATATGGTTGCTATTATTTAAATAGTTATTAATTATTATAAATAATTGGTCTTATTATAATAATATATTGTAATAATATTGATTATATTATTATGATAATATGGTAATTATATTTTTATATTATTATAATTATATAATAATAATATAATACTATTATAATATAATATTATTATTATTATTATTATTATTATTATTATTATATTTTATTATTATAATAATAATACAATATAATTGTTAATTTTTCTTTTTATAATTTTATATGATTAGATTATTTAAAGAATATAATGATAATCTAATATTATTATAAGCTATTTGTATTATTAATTAATATATATGAGGAGTTTATATAATTATTATAATAATATTAATATAATATTTATACAGTAATGGTGGTTAATATATTGGAGTAGTTATTAATAATTTTATATAGTTATCTATATAGTTATTAATATTCCTAAATACCCATAATAATTATAGAGTTTAGGCTTCTGTGATCCATATCAAGTTTACAAAAGATTTTTCGGCGAAAATCACATGAAATGTCATTTGTCGACGCGTTTCGAACCAACCAGTGTGGTTCATCGTCAGGACAAGTTGAAGAACAGATCCAGCTTAGCATGCTTAAATAGCTAGAGTAGAGACACCAACGGTTACCTGGGCAAAAGGTTTACTCAAGGAGCAAGGTCAAATTTAGTTAAATTGGGTAAAAATAAATAAATAAATAAATATATAAATGATAAATTATAATATAATAATAGAAATAAATAAAATTTTAATATAAAAATATAAATTCAGTTATATTAGGTGTAAGAAAAATAATAACAAATTATTTATTTAATATATAAATGAGGAATAATAATAAACTACTTATTTATTAATTAAATAAAATAAAAAATATATAAATTAATAAATATAATAATAGAAATAAATAAAAATATATAAAAAAATTTATATATAAAAATATAAATTTAGTTATATTAGGTGTAAGAAAAATAATAAAAATAAATTATTCATTTAATATATAAATGAGGAATAATAATAAACTACTTATTTATTAATTAAATAAATGAAAAAATCTATACATAAAAATATATAAAATTTTATATAAAATATAAATTTAGTTAAATTGGGTGTAAGAAAAATAATAATAAATTATTTATTTAATATATAAATGAAGAATAATAATAAACTACTTACTTATTAAGTAAATAAATAAATAAATGAAAAAATATATAAAATTAATAAATATAATAGCAAAAAATAAATTAATTATTTAATTTAAAAATGAAAGGTATCATTAGTAAGGTAAATACATTCATATTTAGTTATATTAGGTATAAGGTAAATAAACAATTGAAGAATAATAAAACTAATAAATTATTAAATTTAAATAAATAAAAATATAAACGAAGAATTAAAAAATAATAAATTATTTATTTATTAATTAAAAAAGAATAAATATAAAGTAAAATAAAAATAAATAAATAAAAGTAAAAATAATAATAATAATAATAATAATAATAAATCAATAAAATAATGAATAAATAATAATAAAAATAAATAACAATAAAATAAAATAAATAATAATATAAATAACAATAAAATAAATACATAAATAAAAATATAAACCAAAAATAAAAATAATAATAATAATTAAAAATATAATAATAATAATAATAAAAAATAATGAATAAAAAATATAAAAATAAATAAATAAATAAATAAATAAATAAAGTAAAATAAAATAAAATAAATACAAATATAAAAATAATAATAATAGATGAATAAATAAATAAATATTATTAATAAAAATGCAAACACAAGTAAAAGGTGAAGGAGGCGGAAAAATGACTAAGAAAGGAGAGCCGGGACCCAACACCTACTGATTTTCCAGCCATCATCTCTGTTGAGATTGTTAGGCCTCTTTTCAATCTCAAGCGCTTCCCTAAATTTTCGATGATGGAAGTGCGCAACCCTTGCAATAACACTAGCCTCCTCAATACAGACATGATGATTGGTTTTCTCAGCATTCTCAGCTAAAGCGGAAGACTTAGTTCTTCTATGTCTAAGGTCCGCTGAATGCTCACTAGTCCTTTGATTAATGGAGCGACCCGTCTCCCCAATATAGGGGGTCCCACAGGAACAAGGGATCAAATATACACCTTTCATATCTTTAGGGTCGATAGGATCCTTCACTGATCTAAGGGATGCTCGAATGGTGTTCAAGGGCCTAAAGGTCACAGGAACATTATGCCTCCTAAGAATCCTTCCAATCTTATCAGTAGTCCCTTGAACATATGGAATATGGACACCTGGGACCCGCTCCTTATGTTCCCTTTTTGACAAAGAATTCTGGAAAGCTTTACGGAAAGCCAGGCTTTCCGTAAAGCTTTCCAGAATTCTTTGTCAAAAAGGGAACATAAGGAGCGGGTCCCAGGTGTCCATATTCCATATGTTCAAGGGACTACTGATAAGATTGGAAGGATTCTTAGGAGGCATAATGTTCCTGTGACCTTTAGGCCCTTGAACACCATTCGAGCATCCCTTAGATCAGTGAAGGATCCTATCGACCCTAAAGATATGAAAGGTGTATATTTGATCCCTTGTTCCTGTGGGACCCCCTATATTGGGGAGACGGGTCGCTCCATTAATCAAAGGACTAGTGAGCATTCAGCGGACCTTAGACATAGAAGAACTAAGTCTTCCGCTTTAGCTGAGCATGCTGAGAAAACCAATCATCATGTCTGTATTGAGGAGGCTAGTGTTATTGCAAGGGTTGCGCACTTCCATCATCGGAAATTTAGGGAAGCGTTTGAGATTGAAAAGAGGCCTAACAATCTCAACAGAGATGATGGCTGGAAAATCAGTAGGTGTTGGGTCCCGGCTCTCCTTTCTTAGTCATTTTTCCGCCTCCTTCACCTTTTACTTGTGTTTGCATTTTTATTAATAATATTTATTTATTTATTCATCTATTATTATTATTATTATATTTGTATTTATTTTATTTTATTTTACTTTATTTATTTATTTTATTTATTTATTTTATTTTTTTTGATATTTTTTATTCATTATTTTTTATTATTATTATTATTATATTTTTAATTATTATTATTATTTTTATTTTTACTTTTATTTATTTATTTTTATTTTACTTTATATTTATTCCTTTTTAATTAATAAATAAATAATTTATTATTTTTTAATTCTCCGTTTATATTTTTATTTATTTAAATTTAATAATTTATTAGTTTTATTATTCTTCAATTGTTTATTTACCTTATACCTAATATAACTAAATATGAATGTATTTACCTTACTAATGATACCTTTCATTTTTAAATTAAATAATTAATTTATTTTTTGCTATTATATTTATTAATTTTATATATTTTTTCATTTATTTATTTATTTACTTAATAAGTAAGTAGTTTATTATTATTCTTCATTTATATATTAAATAAATAATTTATTATTATTTTTCTTACACTCAATTTAACTAAATTTATATTTTATATAAAATTTTATATATTTTTATGTATAGATTTTTTCATTTATTTAATTAATAAATAAGTAGTTTATTATTATTCCTCATTTATATATTAAATGAATAATTGTTTTTTATTATTTTTCTTACACCTAATATAACTAAATTTATATTTTTATATATAAAAATTTTTATATATTTTTATTTATTTCTATTATTATATTTATTAATTTATATATTTTTTATTTTATTTAATTAATAAATAAGTAGTTTATTATTATTCCTCATTTATATATTAAATAAATAATTTGTTATTATTTTTCTTACACCTAATATAACTGAATTTATATTTTTATATTAAAATTTTATTTATTTCTATTATTATATTATAATTTATCATTTATTTATTTATTTATTTTTACCCAATTTAACTAAATTTGACCTTGCTCCTTGAGTAAACCTTTTGCCCAGGTAACCGTTGGTGTCTCTGCTCTAGCTATTTAAGCATGCTAAGCTGGATCTGTTCTTCAACTTGTCCTGACGATGAACCACACTGGTTGGTTCGAAACGCGTCGACAAATGACATTTCATGTGATTTTCGCCGAAAAATCTTTTGTAAACCCATAATAATTATTAATGTGGTTGTATCAATTATATTTACCTTGGTAAAAATGACTCTGCTAGTTGATACCCATTTGTGAAACTCGAAGAATGACCATGGTGACTCACTAATTTCAATATCTTGAGCTCTATTGTATACCCATTTAAGTATGTATAATTAAGTTTATGGAAGTTGTGTATTTGTTACTTTCAAGTTTCTGACCTTACTTGACATGTGAGGCTTACCTACAAATTTTCTTTTACTTTTCGCTAACAAACTTGATAGCTCAGGTACATGTGTCATTTAATGGTAAGTTTATTTGGGCGAAGCTCAAGAGACCACAGTGTCATTTAATGGTAAGTTTATTTGGGCGAAGCTCAAGAGACCACAGTTCAAATCTCATTGAGGACAATGACCTACTATGGTGGCTGCAGTTGAGTCTACTCTTGCTAAAATCATAGAACTTGATAGCTCAGGTACATGTGTCATTTAATGGTAAGTTTATTTGGGCGAAGCTCAAGAGGCCACAGTTCAAATCTCATTGAGGACAATGACCTACTATGGTGGCTGCAGTTGAGTCTACTCTTGCTAAAATCATAGATTCCCTCTTGCTAAAATCATAGAGTGTGCGCTTGCTAAAATCATAGATTCCATCTTGCTAAAATTATAGATTCTGCTCTTGCTAAAATCATAGATTCCCCACCCCTGTTTTGGCGCCACGTGAGTCTGCTCTTGCTAAAATCATATATTCCCTACCCGTTTGGCTCTGCTCTTGCTAAAATCATATATTCCCTACCCGTTTGGCTCTGCTCTTGCTAAAATCATATATCATAGATCATAGATTCCCCACCCCCACTTTGGCTCTGCTCTTGCTAAAATCATAGATCATAGATCCCCACCCCCGCCTTGGCATGGATTCCCCACCTTTGAGTCTGCTCTTGCTAAAATCATAGATTCCCCACCCCCACTTTGGCTCTGCTCTTGCTAAAAGCATAGATTCCCTCTTGCTAAAATAAAAGACTTTGCTCTTGTTAAAATCATAGACTCCCAACCCCTGCTTTGGCAGCACGTGTCATAAGATCTTAGTATATCCAACTTGCAGGTAGTTAGATCTATTATTGGTATTAGAAAGCTAAGAGGATTGATCCCAAGTCTCCCATAAATTAGATGTGATAATTACCGATTCACCATGTGTTTAAAGCAAAAACAAACTTAATAACTCTATCTCTAAACGAGTATCCATAGCACTGAATTAATTCCTTAACATTCAACTCTCAAGCCAATTTTATTTCTTTCTTTTAATAGAGTTTATTTTGATTAAAGGTGAATACCCATTTTGCAGTGGCTCTTAACTAACAATATAATCCCTGTTGTTTTTCCAAAGTGGCATCCGAAAGCTTACCAGAAGAAATCTTTTAAGGTAATTAATTCCCTTTGTTTCCATTTACTGTATCTCAATCTCGCACCGGCGAACATTTTATATATATATATATATATATAACTTAACATTTTCCTTGTAGGTTAGGGTGTATGAAGCTCCCGTTGTTGGAATTGAATTTATTATTTAGTTCCAGAGTTTGTCCCAGCTTGTAACAAGTTTTACTCATTTCCCTCTTTTCCAAGTTTTTCATAGGTTGTTTCCAAGTTACGTTATGGTTCGGTTATTATATTCAACAAATTACACAAATTTGGCATACGATATTTCAATTGTTAGCAGCCAATTTGCATGTCTGACAGGATGCAAGGGTGAGAGACGTACTTTATATTTCACAGTGCAAAAAGGAAAGGGTTTAAGCCGCCCACCACTTGACTGATGGGGCAACAAACAACACCAACAATGGACGAAGGCAATGAGCGACGGACAATGGAGTTTCAAAAATACTCTCCGCAAAACACTTGGTTTCAGACTGAAAAAAATCGCCTATATTGACATTCAGTCCACTCCACCCATGCTATACAAATTCTAGCATTGGCTAATGCTTGAGGAAGCATATTCCCAGCCCATTAAATATTTACCTTTAATTCAAAAGTGCACGAAACTTTATTCACTTTACATATTTATTTTATATATGGGAATAAAATAAAAAATAATTCTCCAAAAAGAATGATTCATAATATTTACTTATGTTATTAATCTAGAATATAGTTTATTTAAAGGGGAAATTAAATTAGCCTAGATTCATTCTAACTATGGATCTAATCAACAAGAGGGATAAAAAAACCTTGAAATGCAAACCTAGTTTAGAATGAAAATAGATTTAATCTCTCTCAATCCTTCATATATTTGGATTTAATATTGATCTACCTTGGTTTTTTATTTTTTTTATTGTGCTAGGGCCACTCTCTAGTCTATGGTAGATATGTTGTTTAACATTTTCACTCAATCAAATTACATAACAATAAAATTGAATTAAAAACAAAATTAAAGAAAAAGATTAATGTAATTTAAAGATAAAATGAAAAAATAAATGAATAATAAAATAAAAAAGACCCTATAAAAATAAAATAAAAATGGTCAAATTACATAAAAATAAAATTGAATTGAAAAATAAAATTAAATAAAAAGATTAATATAATGTAAACATAAAATGAAAAAAAAAATTAATAAAATAAAAATAACCCTATAAAAATAAAAATAAAAATGGCATATGGTATTGCCCCATCATATTGAGAATCCATGCTATTCATGTGGAATATAGTCTAGGATCAAATATGTGAACCACTTTTAGACTGAAAAAAATATTTGATCTCTCTTGGGGCATGGTAGATCAAGAGTTAAAATGGGTCTAGGTTGGTTATATTTATAATGGATCTAGGTTGGTTATATTTATAATGGTAGAGATGTAACATAATCTTTAACATTCTAAATAAGTCAAATTACATAAAATAAATAAATAAATAAGAATGTCATGTAGTATAAATTTTTTAACTAGTTAAAAAAAAAATGACCCATTGTATTCATATGGAATATAAAGTATTTAATGGAGGAAATTAAACCAACCTAGAGACATCTTAGCCTCTAATAATAATTAAATTAGCGTAGGTCCATCTCAAATAGATATCTATCAAACGTGGACAAGGATCAAATCATCTACCAAATGTGGAGAGAGATCAAATCTCTAGAGATGTAAACCTCTTTTAGAGTGAAAAGAGATGAAATCTCTAGAGATGCAAAGTTCTTTTAGAGTGAAAAGAGATTTGATGAGGAATCAAATACATATCTATAAAACGTGCGCAAGGATCAAATCATCTATCAAAGGTGGAGAGAGATCAAATCTCTAGAGATGTAAACCTCTTTTAGAGTGAAAAGAGGGATCATATCTCTAGAAATGCAAACCTTTTTCAGAATGAAAAGAGATTTGATGAGGAGCTTGGAAGATACAAAGTTAAGATAGATCTAGGTTGGTCATGCTCTAAAGATACAAAGTTAAGATAGATCTAGGTTGGTAATGCTCTGAAGATAGAAAGTTAAGATAGATCTAGGTTGGTAATGCCCTCTAGCTCAATATGGTAGAGATGTTGTAATGTTTAACTCTTTGAGTAGGTCAAAATAAAATAAAATAAAATAAATTTTCTCATGTTATTCTTCTCTAATGTAGAATATTTTCTCATGGTATTTTTTTCTACTATAATCTATTTGTATTTTTCCATTTCAATAATTTGTATTTTACCATTTGAATAATTAGAAAGTGAATTAAGATGGATCTAGGCTAGACTAGGGTAGTTTAACACTCATTTAAATTATTTTCATTATCTATTTTTATTTTCTTCAATATCTTATAACTCCTTTTAAAATTTTAAAACATTGGTTTGAATGGACTTACACCTTACTTGATAATTTATTTTTTCTCCAAACCTAAATGTATTTTTTCCTTACAACTTACTTATTATATGTTTTTATTTTTGAATAAGATAAATATTTAATTAGAAAGATTTATTTGTTTAAATTTTCAGCGAGTTATTTTATTTATGAATTTTAAATTTAATATATAAAATATAAATAGACCATATAATTTTATTATTTAATTTGAAAATTATTATAAATATTAAATTAATTTATGATTTTTCTTTATTTATGGGATAGGAAATCTACTTCCATATAACAATAACCAAATCGGCACCTAATCTAATCACTTCAGATTTATTTCGTCTGGTGATTATGAATAGGATTTCCCACAGCCAATTCATTATAGAAATTCAGCTATCTAATTTGTTTTTTTTTTTAAATGTAACATCCAATTCGATAGCTAATTTGCTTCCTTTCGAAAATGTTTTTATGTTCTTATCTCCAGCTAATCTAATAGTACCTTTTCCCACCAAATCTGATTAAAAAGGACCTACCGTGACCAATATCTCCGTGTAATCACTTTTTCCGAATGCTTTAACGATTTTTGCAAAACACAACCCCAATATTGTGAAAAAAATAAAACAAATTATCAATATTATTTAAAAACAAAAATAAAATCATTATTGGTACTATTTTAAAAGCAAGGAAATCACAAAATAATTTGATATTTTCATAAATATAAATAAAAATTATCATTGTAAGCATTTCCAATATAAATATAAGAAAAAAAATACATATGGTCCAATCTGTGGACGTTGCACTGAAACTTGAGCATAAAACAATAATGTATGTTAAGTGGAAAAACATATCATTATCACCTGTTAAGCCATATTTTATGAAGTGTGTGGCTACCTCACCACATACTCTCAACACTACTCACAACTCCATGGTATTATTATACAACTACAAATGATAATGCTTGTAACTTCCCTGATATTTTTTACCACCTCAAGCAGACTGTCCAGGCATGCCAGGGACATATCATTTATTCTCAGATTAAATTACCTGCAATGATATTTAATTTTAAAACCCACCACCTAAGATGTTATTTCTTATTGAGAAATAAAATCTAGAAGTGAGGCAGGCTTTTCTCAGGTGGATTTCCATACTTAGCCTTGTAATCTTTCCAAAGCTCATCCACGGATTTACCAGTGAGATCCTTGAAGTATTCGACGTCATATTTAAATTTTATTTTCGCATTGAGCTTGCCAACGAAACCAGGGGTGATAGTGTCCAGGTACGCGTAAAACCTGGCGGTGGTATCGTAGCCTTCGTCCCACCTTGTACCGGCGCCAGGCTTGACCCATGTTGGGGGCGCGAGGTCGGCACTGAGGCGAACATAATCCGCGACGCCTTCGATCAGCCCCACCGGCGCAGTACCTTCGCCGTTCCACTGCCATACGTGCGTTTCCTCGTGGTAGAAAAGGCCGGTGATCTCTCTCTTTACATCGCCGGCCACGTATTTGGCAACGTAGTCACTGTTCAAGTAGATATCGTTGGCGTACTCGTAGGCGATCTCGGTCAGGTTTTGCACATACAGAGTTATCGTCTTCACGTCCGGCTTCCTCTCACTGGGCGACTGGTCGAAGGTCTTCCAGATGAATTGGGCGGCCTTGGCCAATGTCTGCTTTGCATTATCAACCCCTATGTCGTTGATGAATCTCCTCCCGCCGTCGCTACCATTGTTTGTAATTCGGACCTCGATGTCCAGGGCCTGGGTGCCTTCATACTTCGCCTTGTAATCCCTCCAAAGCTCATCCACGGACTTACCAGTGAGATCCTTGAAGTATCCAACGTCATATTTATATTTTATTTTCGCATTCAGCTTGCCAACGAAACCAGGGGTAATGGTGTCCAGGTACTCGTAAAACCTGGCAGTGGTATCGTAGCCGTCGTCCCACTTTGTACCGGCGCCGGGGTTGACAAATGTTGGGGGGGCGAGGCCGGCACTGAGGCGAACATAATCCGCGACGCCTTCGATCAGCCCCACCGGCGCAGTACCTTCGCCGTTCCACTGCCATACGTGCGTTTCCTCGTGGAAGAAAAGGCTGGTGATCTCAGTCTTTACGTCGCCGGCCACGTATTTGGCAACGTAGTCACTGTTCAAGTAGATATCGTTGGCGTACTCGTAGGCAATCTCGGTCAAGTTTTGCACATACAGAGTTATCGTCTTCACGTCCGGCTTCCTCTCACTGGGCGACTGGTCGAAGGTCTTCCAGATGAATCGGGCGGCTCTGGCCAATGTCTGCTTTGCATAATCAACCCCTATGTCATTGATGAATCTCCTCCCGCCGTCGCTACCATTGTTTGTAATTCGGACCTCGATGTCCAGTGCGTGGGCGCCTCCCACCGCCATGGCCAGAAGAAGTAGAACAATACATTTTGCTGCTGCCATTCTCAAGCGAGAATAACATTCAGCGAAGACGAATCGTGAATGAATAAAAGATGAGAAGGGAGTTGATTGCTTCTTGTTTATGTAGAAGGGACGCAGGAGGGGAGGTTTCCGATAGAAGGTGACTGGTGGTGCCTCATCCGAAAGTGTGGCCGCAAGATCAACTGGTTTCTTGGTGGGTGCATCCGCCTTAGCCCGAATTTACAGTTTGGATAACGGTGATTTCCATTAGTTCGGGGCATCACTTGCGGTTATATGTTCCTCATCCTTCGTTTTCCCTTACCTAATTCCTCAGAGCTGAATTCATTTTTGTTGGATTCTTTCCAGATAAGATTTCAGCACATATCTGGCCCATTTAACAGCTAAGAGTTCAGTCACTTTACGTATTTAACAGTTTTAGGTTTTTCCAAGTTTGATGTTAACGGTTTTTCTCGCTTACGTATGTATTTTGCAGGTACCTTTACCGATAATAGTAATGTTGCTCATTTTAGATTCTTGTATGAATTACCTGGATAGGGGTTCGAGCAAATACGCCTATACTGATCAGGCATGCCCTTTTCAAGGTTCTGACTTTTATGGCTCAGAGTATTGGTAACCTGACGACGGTTTCCTTTGGGTTTTTCCTTCCATCTGTCCCATCTCCTTTTCCGGGGGTTCTGAAACATTGTTAGTTTAATGGCTCAGATACAGGCCTCTGATGTAGCTTTTACAGGGTTTAACCATGCTTTGTGGAACTCGTTTTGAGTCCTTCCGTCAATAGTTTGTCTTTGTAAATGGACTTATGGTTACCAGATTGTTTAGTTGCTACTAACTGCACAGCGTAGGATAGATCTGTAGTTTTCGGTATCTCAATTTTTAATGGTTAAATAGCCCTTTGTCTGAGCGGAAGTGGTACAGTTTGCTAAATAGTATGAGGTTAAGTCATTTCTGAGTTCCATTTTATTTTTCTGTGAACGAACCTCTTTTGCCCATCTCTGTACCTAGATATTTCAATTATTATGGTGACTGTGTGAATGAAAGGAATGGTTTAATGATTTTGTTCCTTTTCTCTGGCATATGAGTTCAGCTATTTTAGGAAATGTAATATCAGTTTCCCTTTTGCAATTTGCTACAATGTAGTCACTATTACTACAGATTGCTAGAGCATATGTGTCGAATCTATTTTCGTGTTGTCATATATATGTATGTATGTATGTGTCTCTCTCTTTTACTCCTCTTTTCTTCCGGGATGTTAATCACCTCGATTAACTAACTCGCACCTCGGGTTGTTCCGGGATGTTAATCAGCTCGATTATTAATTAACTCGCACCTCGAGTTGAGAGACGGAATCCCTCCGCGATTTCATCATGGCCCATGAGGTTGATACCACCCCAATGATAGTGGAGTGTTCTACCCGGGATTCTCTAAGGGGTGGGGTGGATTAACCCTACCCACATTTCAAGGTTGTAGTATAACAACCCATATAATTCTAAAAGGATATTAAGAACTTGTTAACTTGGTCTTATGGATACCTACTATTCTCTTGGGCTCACAAATATAACCGTGTTTTCAATAATAACTATAATATATTTTCTATGAAGACGGTTATCACATAATTTACTTAACACTAAATGTACTTATTTACAGAAAAAAAACACTACTAAATGTACTTATCTCTTATAGATAGTCCAGGGAAGTGCTCTCCTCCCTTCCAACCAGATCGGTGATTACTTTTGTGTCTCCCTCAACTCCTAATCTTCCAACAGTTTGGTGACATTGATTTCTGAGTCAAACATTGAGATATTAAGATTCCTTGAGTCCAATGTGAATAACTCCAAACCTCTGCTTGCCAAACTATTAGTTCAACCGGTTCCACCCAGCTCAAGAACTAATACATTAATGAGTAACTTTGTGTTACTTCCCCTGTCAAGTGTTAAATTTTAGCACAACACAACAAAACATTAAGAGAGGCTGTTGAATGTAAAATAGTGTGGGAGACAACACAATTGCATTATTTCACTGGTGATGAATGAAATCACACTTTACATTCCATAGAGGCCTTGGCCTTGCTTGCATTCCTTGGCTAGGGAAATTACAAATTTATAAAGGCTGAAGGAGGATCTAGAATCCTACATGCAATTCACATGAAGATCTAGAAACTAATGGCGGTGTGGTAGGTTCAGCGCGAGTGTGGCAGTGATGGCTGGGACGACAGAGTGTTGACAGTTGATGCCAGCATTAGCACAATTTGCGTCGATTTGGCTTCACACTTAAAATTCTCCCACTTGGAGCCAAATAGGAGTCATGAATCAAGACACACTAAGTCCTACCATGCCTCTACATAACTCATGTTTATTTCTTGGTATAATCTTAGTGAGCATACCAACATGGTTTCTATCTGTATGGATATTTTCCAAGGATAACATTTCTTCCTCCAACACATGCTAGACTTAATGGTACCTTAAGTCAATGTGCTTGGTTTTTGAGTGAAATGTTGGGTTTTTCGCCAAGGCAATGGCATTATAACTATCACAATATAACACATACTTGTCTTTCTTTATTTCTATCTCTCTTAGGAATCACTGCATCCACAACATCTCTTTACAAGCTTTTGTTGCAACTATGTACTCTACTTCTGTTGTAGAGAGAGCAACTATTCTTTGTAGCCTTGACATGTAAGATACTATTGCACCAAATGTATACAAATAACCTATAGTGGACATTTTGGTGTCAATCTCTCCAGCCATATCTACATCTGTAAATCAAATCCTTCAAGCACAGTCTTATTATGACCAAAACATAAACAATAATGACTAGTACCCTTGAGATACCTCAAAATCCATTTTACTAATTGCCAATGTTGTTTGTGTGTATTGGCAAGAACCTTCTTACTACTCCCACTGAATATGCAATGTCTAGTCATGTGCGTACCATATCATACATCAACCTAACGACTAATAAAGCATAAGGAATCTTGCTCATCTCTTCCTTCTCCTTGTCATCACTAGGACATAATTTAGTACTCAGCCTGAAGTGGGCTTCAAGGGGTGTACCAACTCCCTTGGAATCCTTCATATTAAACCTGTCAAGCACCTTCTTGATATATTTTTCTTCTGACAGCCATAACCTTTTGCTTTTCCTATCACGCATAATCTACATGCCCAATATTTGTTGTGTTGGTCCCAAATCCTTCATTGCAAATCTGCTACCCAAATCTTTCTTCAACCTATTGATATTATTCTTATCATGTTCAACAATCAACATGTCATCCACATATAACAATAATATGATATACTTTCCTGATCATATCTCTTGATATAAACACAATGGTCAGCTTCCAAACTGTGAAAACCATGTTCCAACATGAATGAATCAAATTTCTTGTACCATTGTCAAGGTGTCTATTTCAACCCATAGAGACTCTTCTTCAACGTGCAAACAAGGTCTTCTTTTCATTTTTCTATGAAGCCTTCTCGTTGCTCCATACAAATTTCTTCCTCCAATTCACCAGGAAGGAAATTAGTTTTTACATCTAATTGTTCACATTCTAAGTCTAAAGTAAAAACAATACCATGAATGACTTTAAT
This sequence comes from Pinus tabuliformis, assembly GCA_031772625.1. Lineage (NCBI taxonomy): Eukaryota > Viridiplantae > Streptophyta > Pinopsida > Pinales > Pinaceae > Pinus > Pinus tabuliformis. The sequence continues at coordinate 815,748,598 of CM062806.1, read as the reverse complement.
GGATGACATCTTAACAATAGGTGAGAAAACTTCAGTGAAGCCAATACCTTCTTTTTGGGAAAATCCTTTCACCGCCAACCTTGTTTTATTCAAATCATTCTTTTATCACCTTCATGTTTAATCTTGTAAGCCCATTTTTTTTGTATAGCCTTTCTACCTTTTGGGAGGTTTACCAACTCCCAAGTTCTATTTTCCAGCGAAGAGTTCATTTCTTCTTCCATTGGTTTCTTCTATTATTTACTGTGCTCATGTTTACAAGCTTCTTGAAAACAATTAGGTTCACCTTCATCACCCAAAAAAATATAGTTTGAAGGAGGATGCATTTGTGAAGGATGATGAAGCCTAGAAGATCTGCGAACCAATTGTGGTGGTGCATTATCAAGTTGAATCTCATGTAAAGGTTCCTACAAGATTCCTTCTTCTTAGTCTTCTTCATTTTCCACTTGTTGTTCTTCTTGCTCCTGAATTTGCTGTTCATTTTCTTACATTGGTGGGATGTTTTTTTGCTGCTCTTCAAACTTGTCATTAACCTTCTTGATCTCTAGCTCACCTTCAATCCTCTTAAACATTTCTGACTCATTAAATATAACTTCCCCACTTCTAATAATTTTATGTTTGACTAGATCCCATAGACAATAACTAAAATTTTCATCCACATATCCCATAAAAATGCATTTCATAGATTTATCATCTAGCTTAGTTCTATTTTCTTTCGGAATATGTACAATTTCTTAACATAGAAATATTTTCAAGTGAGAATAATTCAACTTCTTACTTATCCAAACTTCTTCAGGGATACCGCCATCCAAGGTTGTATTTGGAGATCTATTTACGAGGTAGCAAGCGGTCCTGATTTCCTCAGCCCAAAAATTCTTCTACAAACCAAAACTGGACAACATACTTCACACATTTTCCATCATGGTGTGATTCATCCTTTCTGTGACATCATTATGTTGAGGAGTACCAGGCATACTCTTCTCATGCTTTATGCCAAACCTGTTATAATATTCCTTAAACACATTTGAGCAATATTCTCCACCATTATCTGTTCTCAAACACTTGAGCAATTTTTGGTCTCTCTTTCAACAACAACATGGAATTTTTGAAATATTCCAAACACTTCACTTTTACTTTTCATAGGGCTAGCCCAAACCTTGCTCGATGCATCATCATTAAATGTTACAAAATATGATGCTCCTCCTAATGACTTGATGTTAAGAGGACCAAACACATATGAGTGTATCAATTCTAACACATTTTTCTTTCTGTCATGGCCACCTCTAAGGAATGATACCCTCCTTTGTCTACCATATATACAATGCTCACAAAGATCACGATTATAGGATTTCAAACATGAGAATAAAATTTTACCAACGACGATTTTTAAGCCCTTCTCGCTCATGTGACCCAAGCGTTTATGGCACAGATCTGTTGAATTTCCTTCTTTTGTGACATGTTTTTGTTATCAGTGCCTTCAATGTGTATAATGTTCCTGTCTTGGGTCCTTTGGCCGCAACCAATTCTCCTTTGCTAATTTTCTAGCTTCATTTTCCAAAGCTTGTGGAATAACCTTCATCATTCAGCCGTCCCATAGAGATCAAATACATGTGAATTTCTGGTACATGCCTGACCTGTTTCAACAATATATCTTCTCCATCCTTCATCTTGATCTAGACATCTCCCACTCCAAAAATACTGCAAAAACGATTATTCCCCAAATGAAGTCTACCATAATCACCAGGATTATATGAAACAAAACTATCTTTGCATGGGGTTACATGGTGAGATGCGCCAGAGTCAAGAATCGAATCAAAGCTACTGCTAGATGTATATACACATGCATCCTCTATTGAAATAGTAAACAACACATCACCATATGTGGCCACAACATTAGTCTCACCTTCATTTGTGCTAGATGACTTGTGATTTGTACTAGACAGTCTTTGATCCTTTTGTCCTTTCTTCTAGAATCAACATTCTTACTCCATGTGCCTGGGTTTTCCATAATGAAAGAAGATGATCCTGCACCTCCTTCATTTTCATCTTCTTCTCAATCTTGGTCACCCTTGTCGACATCGATCAATTCTCCTACCACGACTAGCTAGAGCTAGAGCCTTTCCTCCCCAGTTTTCCGCAATCGACTTGCATCGCAACTCAACATTCATTAAACTATTGTTGACATCATCAAACTTCAGGGTCCCTGTAGTTGTTGAATTTCTCATAGGAACAATTAAATTGTCCCAGTTGTCTCGCTTGGAACACATTAACAAAATGGCTCTAATTTCATCATCTAAAATTATTTGAACAGAGGCAAGTTGATTAATAATAAGATAAAAGGCATTCAAGTGCTCAGCAACTGAATCACCCTCCTTCATTTTGAGATTTAAAATCTTTTTCATCAAGAACACTTTGTTTGATGTCGTGTTCTTCTCATATAGATCATGGAGCTTCTTCCATAATCGTTTTGTCATTTTTTTATGGACACATTGAAATACACTTTCTTTGCTAGATATTGGCGGATTGTTGCAATCACCTTTCTATCTAGTTTATTCCACTCTTCACCTGTGCTTGATGAAGGTTTCTTTGTTGTTCCCTCAATCAGAAAACACTAATATTTTAAAATCAATATATTCTCCATCTGTGATTTCCATAGGGAAAAATTAGCCCCGCCCAACTTTTCCATATTTGTAATTGCTGCCTTCATTGTCAATAAATTCACACCCCAAAAACAAAAACTCCACATAAAAATAAAAAATTAATTATCACCCTTTAAGACTTTAAGAATAATGACCTTTCCCTTTCAAAATATCATAGTCAAAATATCCACATAAAATTATATGTGTTCCATAATAAATATAAAAACATAAATATTATTTAAACCTTGATTAAAAACATAAACACTAAAAAAAATAAAGCCTTCACAGTCCATATATAAGTGGCATGTATGTAGACATGTCCATTTGAAAATCTTACAACATATCATCAAACTCCACGTTTCACACTCTAACAACATCAGTCATCCTCCCTTCCCTTCTAATCCTCATCTAATATGTGATGGTGCTTTCAAGGCACAACCTCTACCTTATCCAGTGTATTTTCAGAACAAAGAAATCTAACCACTTCTTGTAGAGAACAGGCAACTTGTTGGTGCTTAGTAACAACTGCATGGAGAGAAAAATTGAAGAGATGAGTTTCTGCTGCTCAATAATGGCTTCTTGCAACGAAATTTGATTGGGATCTGGCGAGCAGAGGACAATTCTAGAGGCAAATTGTTTCTCCTCAATAACATCTTCTTGCAATGCTGCTAAGGAGGAACGAACTTCAACTAGAATCTGGCCAACATGTTCAGGTTGACAACAACAGTGCAACAATTCAATAGTTAAAAAAATCCATGACACATCCACGATGCTATGTATATCACTGGCTCCGATACTAGTTGTTAAATTTATCACATTGCATCAAAAAATTAACCGAGGTAGCGGAATGTAAAACAATGTGGGAGACAATGCAATTGCATCAAACAGAAAGAGAAAATATATCACTAATGCAGAATGAAATCACACTTTACATTCCATAGGTCTTGGCCTTATTTGCATTAGAATCGTGCATGTGATTTAGATGAATATCTAGAAATGAATGGAAGTGTGGTAGGTTTGGCGTGAGTGTGGTGGTGATGGTTGGGACGATGGAGTGTCGAGGAGTGAGTGCCAACGTTAACACAGTGTGCATAAGTTTGGCTTCACACTTAACATCCAATACTGATTATGTTCCAAACTCTTTCTCCTGTTCCTTTCCAAGTATTTTTCCAAAAAGGACCAAAAGACCCAAAAAAGTAGAAACCCTCTCATGCACCGAGACTCCTTATATCCAGAGTGAGAGCCAAGACCCCTAACTATGATAGTTGTTTGGAAGTTAGGTTTTTCTCTAGAGCTCCTTTGAGAGTTCCATTCTTCTCAAAAGTATATTTTCTTTTATTTCTTTTGAGCGTAAAAAAATATTCACACAACCATATAGATTATTGTCCAAGGTTTATATAATTTAAGTCTTTTTAAATGTTGAATTCACCTGTAGTAAAAGTAATTTTATTTATTTATTTATTTATTAATTTTGTAAGAGATAGATAGAAATATAAAGAAAAAGTATACAGCCCATGAGATATTACATGGAGCGACAATCACCAGATATCCTTCCATTCATGCAAGAGAACTAACCGATTTAGTAGTAGAAGACATACAAAAATATACACAAAAAAGTGGGGAGGAAGAAATTACCCAGGGAAAGGAAACTCCCCAACATCTATAACACTGTGACCCTTAATTATATCGATGTGCATATTACCAAAATTACCTTGTAGTCCCCTCTTTGGAAGATCATCAACATCTTTGTTCTATTCTCTGTTATGTGCGTAATTGTAGAATTGTTACGCTATTTCCATAGAAGGTCAATTCTCCCTAACCATCCAAGGAGTGATGGATAGTTTATATTTTCATAACCATTTACCTTATCCATGATAATCTTGGAATCCCCATATATACGTATATTAGGGATATTGAGGAAATTGGTGAATGATAAAAGACCCCACAAAACCGTTGTTTTTGCCTTGGTATTTGTACTACTTTCAGCATTCCAATGAATCCTGTATTCCAATTCATTTGACATGGCAATCCAAAATCCACATCCAAAAGTATTCCTTTGAACAGCACATCAAAAAATCCCATTGCATACTCCATCAATGTCATGGTCTGCTTGTGTTGAGTATTTTTGGTGCATGGATCAAGAGAAGTGAACATAGATAGATTTGATATAGTACGCTCATATACCATAAATAATTCTTCAATAGAGTAATGAAAAATTCAATTTTTCTACCATTTCCATATAGCGCAAAAAATAAAAAGTTGAATCATCCTCCATGCAATCTTCGAAGTACTCCACCACTTCATGCAATCCACAATGAAATCATATTGTATGTAGGGAAAACCAATAAGTGATGACAAATTTTTCCATACCTGAACTGTGTGTTGACAGTTGAGAAACATATGGTTGTTGTTTTCCACATCCATTCTATAGATAGAACAAATACTAGGACCATGCCACTATCGCTTCTTCAAATTCTCCTATGTGATATTTTTGTTATGATAGACGAGTCAGGAGAAGAAGATAATTTTGTTACGAATTTTGGTCCTCCAAAATAATATAAAACAGGATGCTCCCCCTTCCAAGCTTCCTTACCGCAAAGAAAATGATAAGTATCAGCAACAATGACATTTCCAGACTTCATCTTCCCTCACCAAACAAGAATTTCATGTTGTCCCACACAACATATACCTAGATGTTTCATGCCCACAACAATCAGGTTCCACTCCAGCTCCAAATGCCCTACGAGACCCATCTCCTATGCGCTTTTCCACACAAGGAAGGGACCCCACCAATGTGATATAACTTGACTCCAAAATATATGCCATGACCATTTAAGCAGTGTGTGCGTCCCACAAAGATGTTACATTTGATTCCAACAACCATAATATGGTCAACACCAATGAGGAATTTGTGGCCTGATCCCATAGACCACACAAGATGTTGTAGAAATATTTTAGCAACCTTATGAAAGCTAAGCCAAACTGTCAATCCATGGAGGGAGCCAATTGTGCCTTTTCAATACCAAAATATAATATCTTCTTCCTTTAGATATTTGTGACTGATAAGCTAACTCCAAGTGATAGTCCCAAATATACCCCTCCATAAATATTTAATCAATAATGACCATCCAAAACGACGAAGATCCATAACCCCCCCATCCACCCATAGCCTTTCGAAAAGTAATGTGGGATATCTTAACTAGATGAAACTTATTTTGCCCATTACTCCCCCCTAGATGAGATTTTCCATGATTTGATTGAGAATGTTAATAATGGTGGTAGGGATATGAAAAAGGTGTGCCTATAATACCCCCAGTTGATTGAGAACACCTTGGGTAAGGATAACTTGACACTGTTATGAAACTAGCTCAAGAAAAGATAGAAAAGATAGATCAACGCCTTAGAATTTAGCCTCTTCAAGGGGGAAACCGCCTTTAAGTTACATAAATGAACAATTCTTGGATGATTCAAATGACAAAACCTTCTTTCTATATATAGGAGTCTAAGGTGTCACAATATAACCCAACCGACCTAACAATAAAAATATAAAGCCACAAAAATAAGAATAGAGGGATTCTATGGGGCACAGTAATAACAATATGGGGGCAATAGGGGCACAACAATATTACTAAGGGATACAAATATAATAGTAGTGGGGTAATCACTAGTATTATAGGACCCAAAAGACCCCGTAGTGACAAACATCTAAATTCCCATCCAGATATCCTTTTAAAAAAATGGTCCACAAGCCATTGCCAATTGGAAATCCTCTAACTACATGGTCTGATATGGTACCCAAGGTACTTGTGGAAGACTAGGGGCAACAACACTTCCATCTTTATAGTTGTGAGTGGTATGCTTCCTGGTTGCCATAATTTTGCTTTCCATTTTTCTTGCTAACATGAATGCCTTCTCTAATGAATCAGGTTCCCAAAGGTGAACATCATGTTGGATATTATCCTTTAAAGTCCCTATGAACACATCAATCCTATGCTCCTCTGGAATATTTTTTACCCTTATGTTCAATTTTTGGAACTCCTCAATGTGCTCCATTATTGAACCCTTTTGTTTGAGACTTATCAATTGGCTAAAAAAAGTGTTGCTTTTTGTATCCTCATAATGTGCTATCAATTCTTCTGTAAAAATTGCCCAAGTGATAATTTGTTTATGAGATCAAAGCCATTATTACCATACAAACTAATTTGGTTCCAAATATAAAGTTGCAATACGTACTTTTTGTGTGTTTTGCACATTATTGAGATCAAAAGGTTCCTCCATCTGTAATATCCATGTTGCGGGATCCTTGCCATCAAACTTCCTCATATCGATTTTTGGAATATGGTGGGTCTTCGATCCAAAATTAGAGTCTATGGAATCATGATTAGCATTTCTTTTGTTCTCATCATGAGTTTCCTTTACTACCCTTTCACCATTAGTGACCATGTCTTGTAGCAACTTATTCATATTTATCTTCAATTCTTCCATCTTATCATACATGCCATCAATTTTAGCATCCATGCCATTCATCTTAGCTTCCATGCCATCCATCTCAGATTCTATTCCTTTCTTTAAACAATCCATCTTAGCTTCTTCACCTTTCTTTAAACCATCCATCTTAGCTTCTACATCTTTCCTTAAACTATCCATCTTAGATTCTGTTGCTTTTTGTGCAAGTGACACTTGTTGTACTTGGTCTCATAATTTTGATATATCATGTTGCATTTCTTCCTCTTCTTCATAAGTCATGCTAGAGCTTTCAGGTTGCTTACTAGGTGCTTGCATTTTCTTTCCTCGGGGCATCAATTACCGATTCAAACTAATTTTTCAAACCAAGCTTATGCAAAAATTAAAAAAAAGCTACACACCTTTTTTCACTTTGTAGAAGCTTGATATTGAATTTGATGTATCTCTGCAATTTCGGATAATCCAGTTCTGAAATTGCAACCTGTAGTAGCCCTCTATGTCCTCTTTCCAATTCCACCAGTCTGATCCAAGTTGGATTCTCCAAGGAAGAGTTATGCACAATCTCCCAAGATGACCTGATTATAGACTAGTTCAGTAGAGCAAACTTGTATGACGTGCCACGAGTCATTGTTTCGACCTTTGGATCTAAAAACAATACACAAGAAACTATAGTCTGTCCTCTTTCTGTACCTTCTTACAAAATTTCAATCCAATGTTCAGAGAGAAAGTTATGACGATTTTCCCCAGGTCACCTATTTGGAATGTAATTCTGCAGTCTTCAAAAAGACCAACTTCCTCAGATCATATCTCCGCAAATATAGCGCGGAAAGCTCTGAAATTTGGACCCAAGATTCAGCACGATTTCTTCTCAAATGGGTTTTTTTTAAGCTTTTTAAACATCGCAGAAAAATAGTTATAGTGAAAATGACACGATGACTTGTTTGGAGCAACGAAACCCTAGAATCCAAAGCTCTGATACCAAATGTTATGAAACCAGCTCAAGCAAAGATAGAGAAGATAGATCAACGCCTTAGAATTCAACCTCTTCGAGGGGGAAACCTCCTTTACATTACATAAATGAACAATTCTTGGATGATTCAAATGACAAAACCTCCTTTCTATATATAAGAGTCTAAGGAGTCACAATATAACCCAACTGACCTAACAATAATAATATAAAGTCACAAAAAATAACAATAGAGGGATTATATGGGGCACAATAATAACAATATGGGGGAAATAGGGGCACAACAATATTACTAAGGGATACAACTACAATAGTAATGGGGTAATCACTAGTATTATAGGACCCAAAAGACCCCGTAGTGACAAACATATAAATTCCCATCCAGACATCCTTTTAAAAAAATGGTCCACAAGCCATTGCCAATTGGAAATCCTCTAACTACATGGTTTGATATGGTACCCAAGGTACTTCATATTATTTTTGATCATCTCTGCCTCTATACTAAAAAGTATTTTAATATATGCAATTTTTCCATGTCACAAAATCCATGAAAAATAATGGACTTTTGAATATTCATATATAAGCCAGTGGCATTAGAAATTTCTTGAAAATATGGAAATTAAATAGCCATGAAAATCAATTTAACATACCCATGATGAGTACATCGTTGACAAAGAAACCATGGGAAATTTTGATGTTGTTTCCCATATGCATAGCTTGGAATTGATCATGCACCACCACCTTTTTGATATGTAAACTCAGCCCATCCATCGCCAAAATGAATAAAAGTGGGGAAAGTGAGCATCCTTGACGAAGTCCTTGACCAGCCTGGAAGAATTGAGTTGGATATCCATTGATCATCACAAGATAATTTACATTTGTTACACATGCCATAATCTAATCTACACATTTGGGTTGTAAGTCAATTTTATGAAGAACCAGTGTGAGATATCCCCAATCCAGAAAGTCGTATGTCTTCTATTAAACCACCTGCATTATAGCATTGTTTAGGTATTTTGAATGTATTGAATGCATACATTCTTGTGCAATCGCGTCTGCATCATGAAATTTTTTGTCTTCAAGGAAGCCATATTGTTCTGGAGATATATAGCATGATAATATACTCTGCATGTGACCTGCAATAGTTTTGGATATGACTTTGTAGATGAGATTACAAAGTGATAGAGGCCTGAAATCTGCGAAGCTGGAAGATGGAAAATGCTTCACGATAAGAGAAATGCATGTGGAATTAATGAGCTGGTCTATATTCCCCATGGTCCTCGACTCCTCCACCATGTGTAGTAGGTCATGTTTAAAAAGATAAAAAAAATGAGTAAATGGTTCCACTGTCAGGCCATCCAGCCCCAGACTTTTATTACCTTTGAAAGATTTAAGAACCTCATGGAGCTCATCTTCAATGACCATCTTGTATAGTGAAGCATTTGATTCCTCATCATACATAGTAGGATATGGATCAACCCCCCATATAATATCCTCCACTTCAATTCCCTCGTTACGGCCATAAGCCATCTGGAAATGGGAGACCATAGCTTTACTTATATCCTCCTGCGTCTGTATATATTGTCCATCAACATCTTTTATTTCCCATATAGTATTTATGTTGCACATGTGATTTTCATACCAATGAAAGAATGTTTTGCCTCAGTCGCCATCCTTGATCCATAAGGCCTAGCTCTTTAAGTGCGAGGTGGCTTCCACCGTAGATATAAATTGTTTCTTCTTTATCTCTAGCGCCTGAATGCAATTCCAGGTAGATTCTGCTAGAATTTTAGTAGCCATCAAAAGGTGTAGAGCATCCAGTTCACATTGTATATCATTTAGTTCCTTTTGTAAAATCGTAGTCTTCTACTTCTAGTGTGCCATAGAAGATGGTCCTTTTACATAGTCCTGACTACATATAGTGTGCACCAATGTGTTAAAGTCCTGGTCATCTAACCAGGTCCAATTAAATTTAAAAGGAATGCCAAGGCGAATATCACACTCCTCCATTTTAAAGTAATGGGCCTATGATTAGACATAAAGTTACTAATAACCTCTGCATGGACATCACCAAGACTTGCCACCATCCACTCATACATTAAAAATCGACCTAGTCGCTTTGCAACATACACCACCCTAACTAATCCATTGTCCCATGTGGGAGCCATTTTTGAAGGACATATATCCACGAAGTTGTGCTCCAGCATCACATCGCGGATCTTCCCCACGAGTGGATCAATCTTCCTAGACCAACCCCATACTTCATCCAGTCCAATTGTACAGTTGAAATCCTTGACAATGATGAGGTAGGCCAACTCCATAATCCCAAGTGATATCATCCTCTCCCAAATTACAACACTATCCCTATATGGTGTATATATATTTAGAATGTGGACATGCCCACCTAGTCCACATATATTCCCTTGAAGTAGAATGCTAACAAAACATTTGAAAGCCTTGATCTTTACACTCTGAGGGTCCCATAAGGCCATGAGACCACGAGATAGAACCACAGTGGCAGTGGAAACAATATGCTAGTCTGGAAACATTTTCCAAAAGTATTGAATTACATGTGGAAATAAATTCATGGTTTCCTGAAGGAGAATGATATAGGGATATGAAGAGAAGAAGATTCTCTTAAGAGCTAGATATTTTGGGGTAGCCCCCAAACCCCTAATGTTGAGTGAGATAATAAAAGTCATGATAACTTGTGTTCGGGCAACCATGCTCCAAGGGCCTAGGAGGAAGGAATGTCAACAATAGGTACAACAACCAGAGAGCAATCCATAGGAGAGGTAAGAGGGATAGGCCTAGGTCGGCCCTGAAAATTCCAACTTCGAAGGTTTTATTTACGATGAACAGTAATATTCCAAGTAGAGATCGGGATAATGTGTGGAGATGAGGAGTCAGATGGATTATTAATAGTGAGCATGCACAAGTCTAGTGTTTTCCTTTGTAGAAGGAAATCTAAGTCACTGCCAACAGAGTTTGTGGGGGAAGCAAGTGGAAAATTTGGTAGAGTAATGCTATACCTAGGCCCCTTTGCTTGATTAGGAAAACAAGAGGGTGGCAGAGATGGTACTTAGGTAATATGGGATGAGAAGGGAGTGTCGTGTGACAAAAAAGGTGCCGAAAAAGGTGTTGGGATGTCATGACAGGGGTGAATGGTTCCCAGAGAGGATTTTTGGGCATGCTTAACAGGACAAGTAGGGGTAGGGATATTTGACTTCTCAGAGGAAAAGGTGGATGATGGTACCATGATGGGCGAGGAGCCATTTGTAGGGGGCTTGAATGAATGAGAGCCATGAAAAATACCTAAATTATGTCGCGTAGAAAAACCATGTTGATTGCTCGTCCTAGGATGACCCTTGGCATATTGAGATTTTGACGATGCGCCAATACAGTTCCAACCATGGATACGACCACCTCACCGACGTGTACATTGGGCCAAGAGGTGCGCAGTATGATGACATTTTGAGAATATGAAGGGAATTCCCTAGAAATCCAGTTGCTGAGATAAGTGAATCTCCCCACAGTGTAGTTCAATGTGATTTGGAAAACCACCCTGGTACTCCTTCTCAATCAGGATCCAAGTGACACATTTTTCAGTGGCCCCAAAATAGTGTGGATCAACATAAGCAAACTTGCCAATGGAATTACTAATATCCATAAGAACCTTCTTTATCGAAAGCTCAATTGGTAACCCAAGAAATTTCACCCAGATGAGCTTGTTCTGCGGCATGTTGTTGAGTGGATTAAACCCAATGTACCAAGAGTGGAGTTCCAAGAAGCTCCTGCCATTTATCTAAGGAAAAAAAATTATTTTAGCCAAATCCTCCTGACTGAGAAAGTGAAAGCTATACTAATCCCCAACATTCACACGACAGTTGGCATATACCCCAGCAAATATTTCCATTTTTTCTCCACCCAAATTCTCATCTCAAAATCACTTAATTCCGTGAAATACCACTAGCCGACGAGAGCATGCTTCTGTAAACTTGAGATATGATTAATCAAAACCAAATTGCTGAAAACTGGAGCAGGTGGCAGGGTGTTGGTCTTGATAGAGAGTTGTCATTTCCTGGATCGACGATCATAACTTGCATGATCGACACCCTGCAAATTAATGGACTCATGATCACCATCTCGCACCTATGCATCACCAAGGATAGTGTGACGAGCATCAAGGGACTGTGGGTCACCTCGACGATCAACCTTAGATGATTGTATAAGGTGTGACTCAGCATCCATGGTGGCCCAGATTAGAGCCTCATGGGCTGACATGTCGAAGTCAAGAGAATCCATACCCCACAAAAGGGAAATATGTTTACAAATAATTTTACATGAGACGGGTACCTTGACAGGTTATAATGAATATGACAGAGAGTAGTTTAGAGAATAAAGGAAGAATGTCCCATTTGTACCCAACCAAATCTAGGGATCGGGAAAGTCACCATTTACAAGAAATATTAGTTTGTGGGGAATTAAACCAACATCTCGCCAGAGGAAAGAAACACCACCAGTATTCATACAAACCTGGAGAAAATGTGGTGTACAAAAAGTAGATATAGAAAGCGAGATGTGGAGCAGAGTACGAGGTCCCCAGATCACATGGGAATATGTCTGGATGACATTTGGGAGTAAATGGAAAGAGATACAAGGAGATATTGGCACCCACCTACCCCAGAAAAATTAATATCATCCAAAATATGCAGTATTTTGGCACTGGGAGAACATCCAGAAACCAGAGTTGAAGGCCAGCCAAAACCAATGAGTCAGTGGCAAGCTGAATGGATATCAATGATGAAGAAAGTAGGAAGGAAGACACTACAACCCCTCACGACAGCAGCAACAATAACATCCTTTGCAAGTCAACCAAAAATTGCAAATATGAAATCCAAAGTATTTGTAGAGTCTGGACATATAGAAAAAGTTGATCCACTAGTTCCAAAGCAAGACAAAAAAGTTTGTATTCAAGCAAAAACATTCCCCAAAAGAGATAAGAAAGCATGCATCCCAAAAGGATTCATATACAATGTGGCTATGGATGGGTGTGAATAAAGAAGATTGACAAGAGAATATATATTGCGAGAGCAAATATCAACAAAATATGACAGAATTCTGACTGAAAGAACCCGAGTATAAACATGTTATTCATACCCTATAGGGCCCAAATGGGGACAATCAGAAGCACATGGATAAAACAAGAAAAATATAAATTATCTTTAACAATAACATATCCCTCGATATATATAAAATCATCCAGAAATGACTGCCAGTGATAGGAATCACCATTACAAAATAGAACAGTTGAAACAGTCCATAAGAAGCTTCACCCTATGAACCAATGTTCTATAAAAGAATTTTTGGATGGGAATTTATATGTCTATCCATAGGGGGTAGGGCTATACTGTCACAAACCATTCTATCTTAGCTAGTGGTATATTAGGCACATATTTTTCATCTCCCTTCCTCCATTTTAAATGATATAAACCATCTTATCACCAACTTCATCTGGGCGGGTGCACCGACTAGAAAAAAAATCCACCTTACCAAGCTTTCAAATATAACTCTCTCGAAAAACATAGGTGGATGGGAAATTCTAGACCTTCATCGCTTTGGCAAGGCTTTACTTATCAAGTTGCTCTGGAGGGGGTTATTTGGAGCAAGTAATTGGAGTAATATTATTCAACACAAATATCAGAAAAACAAAGATTTCATTTTCTAGTACCGCTTCGGTTCAATTGGAAAAAAACAAGGTTCAACAATATGGTCAAACTTCCTGAAAATTGAGAAATGTTTCATTCAACTACTGACATGGAAATTCCAGACTGGAAATAATATCCTGATTGGTTTTGACCCAATTCTAGGTGTTGAACCAAAACTATCCATCTCAAACAATTTCATGTAGATCCTAAATGACCATGGTTTCTTTTTCTGGGGCCAAGTCATAAAAGACTGGCAGGGAAATCTCCCTGTCTGGAAAAATGCAAACGAACTAGGATTAACCAGTCACTTGAAAGAAGAATGGATTCAGATCATCACATCTTTGAAATAATTGAGCATCTGTTTATCAGGGATCTATGATAAAATAATATGCTCGGGGAAAATGATTTTTGACAACATAGTTGTAGAAGACGCCTACCAGACATTAAAAAAAAAAATTGTGAGGAAAGAGGAGAATCATACCCTTTATGCCTTTTGGAAAACAAAAGCACCAAACAAAGTTATAATCTTCAGTTGGCTTTTTTACCACAATAAAAATCTTGTTTGGGAAAACCTACAAGAAAGGAATTGGTATGGGTCCGACATTTTCTGCATATGCAAAAACGACTTAGAAGAAAATGATCATATTTTTTTACATTGCCTCCCCACTACTTGGGTTTGGAAAAAAAAATTATTCCCTCATGGGCTTTCCCTCTATTCAACATTCTTGCATTAGAGATTCCTTGGAATGGTGGAGCACTTAGAAACCTGCTTGGAGAATTATACCTCTCTTTCTTTTCTGGGAAATCTGGAAATGGAGGAATAGAAGCATATTTCAAAACAGTAGAGCAGATTTCTCAATAATTATTGAAAAATAATCACAAATATTTCTCTTTATTCTGCATAGCCATTATGCTCTAAAGAGGAATCCAAAATGAAAAATGACCTACAATTCTCTTATCCTATGTGTTCTTTTGATGGGGTAGTGCAAGGAAACAAATGTGCATGTGGCTTTTGGATTGCAATAAATCTTGACTCTATATACAAGATGCATTGGAAATGTGGTGTTGGTACCAATACTAAAGCTGAAGCAGTAGCTCTCTGGGGTCTCCTATTGTTCAACAGTTTCCTTGGCAACCCCGAGCTACACATATACAGTGACTCCAAAATCATGACTGGCCAAGTCTTTGAGAGAGAAACCATTAATAATCCCAGACTACAAGGATGGATGGAAAGAATCAAACTTTTATGGAAAGCTCAAGATAGATACGAAATTCAATACATTGAAAGACATTTTACGAAGGATGCAGACAGAATATCAAAAAAAGGATTACAGGGAAGCAGTGATGATTGGTATCTAGAGATTACATGGGAGCAAATCATATTCAACATGGAGAGCCTTCCAAATCTAGGTTAACCATTTCTATGCAAGCCTCTCAATGTTTTTTTTGTGTAAAATACTGTTATATAGGTTGATAATGTACAATTTTCCCATGACTTCTCCTCGGGAGAATGAACACTCAGCAAAGTTCCCTAAAAAGGCTGACAAACTATTAGTAAAATTGCTGTGTTAGTTTTGCAGGGATGCATAAATGTTTTTCTTTTTGGAATTTTGAAGTTGTATGCCTGGCCACTGGGCAAAAACAGTGTCCTCTACGAGGGGCTTTCCTAAGCCTCCTTGTTAGATGGTGTCATTACAAAACAAAAGTCTTTTTTCATACCTCTGCTAACCAAGCTGTATTATTTTTGATAAAACTTTTTTCTTCTCTGGATTGGTTTCACATGCTACAGGTCCTTTAGTTGCTACAGGTTTTCTCCAGAGAGGGGACTATCTCTTTTCAATAGGATGGCTGCTCAATAATACAACTACAACTGATGTATTTTGTCTACTCCATAGACTTTTGCTGCTGATATATGCTCCTTTCTGTCATATCAACACAGAACTGTATCATGCATATTATGTTATCTATTTTTGACTTGATGTTTTTGACTCTGGTTTCTTCAAAGTCATAGTAAACTATTGATATCATGGGAACTTTATTTAGTTTTTTTTTTTTTGCCCAAAGTGGTATCTAAAAAATATGATACATGTAAATCTGTTACCAATATAATATATATTAGGATTTTTTCATTGAAGAAAAAAAAACTATGACAGTCGATGACGGTGAACTATTATTGAGAAAGCTTCCTTCCACTCACCAACCCAACAACGCAATCAACTTATCAACCTCACTAAGCATTACCAACATTTGTTAAAACTAGCTGAAGGTGTTACACAGTTCCTCCCTATGTCATTGTCAAATCTCTTCCCATTGTCGGTAACATTGGCTGCAATTCTGATCTCGAAGTCCACGTCGTTGCTTCCTCCCACTGCCATGGCCAGAAGAAGTAGCGCAATACATTTTTCTGCTACCATATCCAATGAGAACAACAATCAACAAAATTGGCAAGTGAATGAATAAATGTTGGATTTCTCTATAAGTGAGATATTTTGAAAAATAAATTCGTTTATTTTCCCATCTAAATGGTTGCAAGAGGGAGTTCATTTCTTTCTTGTATAGGGAGGTATGTTGTGATAGAAGGTGACACATGGCGCATATCTCAAAAGTGTAACCATGAAATCAATCGTTTTCTTAGTGGGCCATTCATAACACTTAGCACTATTAATACTAGCACAACCATATTTACCAAGGCAAATATCGTTGATATACGCCGATAGGCGTATATCAAGCATACATATCAACCACATTTGCCAATGTGATTGATATACACCGATAGGTTTATATCAACCACATTAATAATTATTATAGGTATTTAGAATTATTAATAACTATATAAATCACTATATTAGACTATTAATTACTATATAAATATTAACAACCTGATTATTTATCTATATTAGTATATAAATATTATATAAATATTGTAATAATTATATAAAATCCTAATATACATTAATTAAAGATAAGAATAGCTCATAATAATATTAGATTATTTTTATATTATTTAAATAAACTAATAATATAAAGTTATAAAAAAAATAATAACAATTATATATAATAATAATAATAATAATGATAATAATAATATTTGATTATAATATTATAATATATTATTATTATTATTATTATATTATTATAATAAGAACAATAAAGACCAATTATTTATTATTTATGATAATTAATAACTATACAAATAATAGCAACTACATTCTTATATTCTTATATATTTATGATTATTATATTAATATTATTATAATAATATAAACTCATAATAATATTAGTATTTTTAATATTTATCTTAGCGTTTGTATACATAGGGTTAATTATTATCAATATTTCGGATTATTAATAACTATATAAATAGCTATATAGGATTATTAATAATATTAGATTATCATTATATTATTTAAGTAATATAATAATAATAATAATAATAATAATAATAATAATAATTGATTATAATATTATAATAAAATAGGAAAAAATTAAATCAACTCATAATATAAGAAGTTATATGGAATGGTCCCCTTATATATATATATATATATATATATATATATATATATATATATATATATAGATATATATATATATATATTACTAATGCAAATAAATCGCAATCGCAAAGGTGCAGTGGGTATGTTATTACCACAGGAATCACTGATTCCCAATTGCGATGAGCAGTGGGGACTTGAAACAAATTTATATTTTGTTGTAAAGTCCCGGCGGGTCCGCAGTTATATGTATGTACATATATAAATATTGTTGATTGTGATTAATGGTGGCAGACCTGAAACATATTTACATTATGTTTAGAAGCCCGACGGGTCCGCAAGCTTGACTACAGTTAAGAATTAAATCAACTCATAATATAAGAAGTTATATGGAGTGGTGCCCTTATATATATATATTACTAATGCAAGTAAATTGTAGAAACAAAAGTGCAGCTGGTAGGTTATTACCAAAGGAATCACTAATTCCTGATTGATGAGCAGTGTGGACCCGAAAAACATTTATATTTTGTTGTAAAGTCCTAGCAGGTCTGCAATTATATGTATGTACATATATAAAGTTGTCGATTTCGATTAACGGTGGCAGACCCGAAACATATATACTTTATGTTTAAAAGCCTCGCGGGTCCGTAAGGCGCTGAATACATGCAAGAATTAAATCAACTCATAATATAAGAAGTTATATGGAGTGGTCCCCTAATATATATATATATATATATATATATATATATATATATATATATATATATATATATATATATATATATATATATATATATATATATATATATAGATATATATAATGCAAATAAATCACAATCGCAAAAGTGAAATGGGCATGTTATTATCATAGGAATCACTGATTCCCGATTGCGATGAGCAGTGTAGGCTCGAAACACATTTATATTTTGTAGTTATATGTATCTACATATATAAATATTGTCGATAGTGATTAATGGTGGTGGACCCGAAACATATTTATCTTATATTTAAAAGCACGACTGGTTCGTAAGGCACTGAATACGGATGTTGGTGCATTAAATGATAGTTGATTGTGATATGGGTAAGCCGAACCCAAAAGATATTTACGTTATGTTTTAATAGGTCGGCGGCTTCGTAAAATGTTGAATACATATGTTGGTGCATTCAATGATCAACAAATGCGATTTGTAATCATGGGCCAGACCTGAAAGGTATATTCATTATGGTTGTAAGTCTTATTAGGTCTGGCATGTCTAAAAGTCTTTTTATGATTGCACATTTTATATATTTCAATTATAAAGAGATTATTATGGAAATGATTTCCGATTACAATATGGGTAAGATGAACCTGAAGCCTATGTATTACATTTCATGGCTGTGGCAGGTTTGTCATATCAACGATATATATATATATATATATATATATATATATATATATATGGGGAAACGCCGATTGCAGATTGCACTGAGGGGTATGCCTCGATAGTTGTGCTAACAATATTAAAAGTGGGAAAAGACCCCAAGGGTTTATGAACCCAAGTAAATAATATTAATCCCATGGGACTAATATTATAAACCCAACATTGTTAAACCCAAATATAAACACTACAAACACTAAAATAAACATGGTTTATTTTCATGGTGAGTCAATCTTTGTCAAAATGCGACATTCAACCAAGGGACTAATATTATAAAACCAACAATGGTAAACCCAAATATAAATACTACAAACACTAAAATAAACATGGTTTATTTTGATGGTGAGACAATTCTTGTCACAATGCGACATTCAACCATGATTGACCTTTTTTGGTTATGATTAATAATGGTTTACAATGATTGATATTATAAGCCAAACGTAATAATGAACCCAAGGGATTGATATTATAAACCCAAATGAACAATAAACCCAAGGCATCAATACTAAAGCCCCAATGAACAATAAACCCAAGGGATTAATACTAAAAGCCCAAAGGATTATAAACCAAATGGAATAATATTAAACAGAAGGGCCTAATAGTATAGACCCAACAACATTGAACCATGGCACTAATATTATAAACCCGACATTGCTAAACCAAAATATAAAACTACAAACACTAAAATAAACATCGTTTATTTTGATGGTGAGACAATTCTTGTCACAATGCGACATTCAACCATGATTGACCATGTCTGGTTATGATTGGTAACGGTTTACAATGATTTATCTTATAAACCAAATAAAATAATTAACGCAAGGGATTGATATCATTAACCCAAATGAACAATACACTGAAGGGATTAATACTAAAACCCCAATGAACAATAAACCCAAGAGATTAATACTAAAAGCCCAAGGGATTATAAACCCAAGGTATTGATATAATAAACCTAAGGGATTATTATTTATTTTCTGGGTGAGACAATCGTTGCCACAATGTGACTTTGAACCATGGTTGGCTATGATTGACAATGGTTTACCATGATCGGTATTATAAACTGAAGGGAATAATAAATCGAAGGGATTGATACTGTTAGAAAATTATATATTATAGAGCAATGGAACACATAAAATATTGTAGAAATATAAACACAGACAACTCATAAAACAAGAGAGACACAGATATACGTGGTTCACCCAGTTTGGGCTACGTCCACGAAGAAACAACCATTCCTTCTTTTATTATATTATCCAGCAAACTGAAGAGATACAACCTACAGCAGATCTGTTGTAACACCCTCTTCGCTCTCAATCTTCTCTCTCTTCCTCACTCAGAATATAGATATACAGAGACACAATACAATTCCCTCATATATAGTGGGGGTTGCCTTCTAGGGAAAAAAATCCTAAATTAAACATAACTTCTACCGTCAGATCATTTGCCTAATGAATGACCTAGATTGACTAGAAATTACTAGACTTTTACAAGGCAATTCTACATCTATTTTTAGCTTTTGGGGCGCTGCCCCCGGACCCCCCATCTGGCGGGGAATAGCCCCCCTGTAACCCCCCGCATGGAGGGGTGTACAGTCTTCCTCGGGTATACATCCGATTGAAACCTTTGAATACAGAAGATAATCAAGCTCCACACCTAACAATCTCCCACTTGGAGACTGATTATAGCAACTCCACCGCTACTTCATTTTCTAGAAAATAACTCCACTTTGGACCTAGTTGTTTCTCATATTCTTCATCATACTTGAAGACAAATTGAAACTGAGCATATTCTCTGTTTCTCCCTGGTTACAACTTTTGTTAACATATCTGTAGGATTCTGGCTAGTGTGTATCTTTTCCAGCTTCAATTGTCCATCTTCCAATGCTGACCTTATGAAATGGTACTTGAGTTGTATATGTTTAGTCTTGGAATGAAATGCAGAGTTCTTTGCAAGATGTATGGCACTCTGGTTATCACTGTATAACCTACCCAACTCCTACTTCTTTCCCAACTCATCCAAAAACCTTTGTAACCAAATCATTTCTTTACTAGCCTTTGTATTAGCAACATACTCTCCTTCTGTTGTTGAAAGTGCAACAACACTTTGGATTTTTGAAACTCAACTTATAGTTGTTCCACCAACAGTAAACACGTACCTTGTTGTGTTCCTCCTGTTATCTCTATCACCTGCCATATCTGCATCAACATATCCCTATAGAGTAATGTTTGAACCACCAAAGCATAATGCTTGATTTGTGGTACCTCTCAAATACCTGAGAATCCACTTCACCGCCATCCAATGTTCTTTTCTTGGATTGTAGATGTACTTGCTTACAACTCCCACTGCATGTGCAATATTAGGCCTTCTATAGACCATTGCATACATTAAGCTTCCAACTGCTGATGCATATGGAACTTTAGACATATGAGCCATTTCTTCCTGAGTCTTGGGACATGCCTCCTTAATTAATTTGAAATGGCTAGGCAAAGGTAAACTAATTGGTTTTGCATTTTGCATATTAAACCTTTTCAACACCTTCTCTATGTACTCACTTTGAGACAATATTAATTTGCGATTCTTCCTGTCTCTAGTTATTCTCATACCAAGTATTTGTTTTGTAGCACCCAAATGCTTCATTGCAAATGATTTTTCCAATTTCCTTTTGAGCACATTTATTTCCTGCATGTTAGAACTTGCAACAAGCATGTCATCTACATAAAATAACAATATAATATAGCTGCCATCATTTTACCTTTTGAGATAAACACAATGATCAGAGTGACATCTAGTATAACCTTGTTCAGACATAAACCTGTCAAATTTTAGATACCACTGCCTTGGAGCCTGTTTTAAGCCATACAAGCTCTTCTTCAAATTGCGCACTAGTTTCTCCTTCCCTTTTAGCTCATATCCTTGTGGCTGCTACATATATATCTCTTCCTCCAAATGCCCATGGAGAAAGGATGTCATTACATCTAACTTCTCAGGATGAGAATATTCAACTGCTACTAGACTTAAAATAGTTCTAATTGAAGTCATTTTAACAACAGGAGAAAATATTTCATCAAAATCAATACCTTTCTTCTGTGCAAACCCCTTCACCACAAGTCTAGCTTTGTACCTTTGTTTTCCTCCATATTCTTCCTTTAGCCTGTAAACCAATTTATTCTGCAATGCTATTTTACCTACAGGAAACCTGACTAAGTCACAAGTCTGATTATGTGCTAAGGATTCCATCTCTTCTTTCATGGCCTCCTCCCAATTCTTCTTGGTTTCTACCCGCACTACTTCTTCATAACATTCTGGTTCACCAAAATCAGTCAACAATACATAATATAATGAAGGAGAGTATTGTTCAGGGGGTCTACTTATCCTGGTAGATCTTCTAATACCACTTTCCGGTGTTTGAGGTGCTTTTTGCTATTGTGGTTGTTGTTCTAGCTATTGATCATTATGATTTTCAGGCACCATCACTTTTCCTGTGATATCATCAAGCATTGTGTATTCTTTGTTTTCTTTTTCTTGTTTCTTTTCCTACAACTTATTCTTATACAAGACCTTTTCATTGAATATTACATCTCTTCTCTTAATGATTTTTTGATTTTCATAATCATATAAGCGATAACCAAAATCATTAACAACATATCCAATAAAGGTACATTTCTTTGATTTTTCCTCAAGATTTGTACTATTTTCTTTATTAATGTGGACAAAGGCTTCACAACCAAAAGTCTTTAAAAATGAGTAGTTTACCTTTTTACCTGTCCATGCCTCCTTTGGAATACCACCATCCAAGGAACTTGAAGGCCCTTTGTTTATTAGATAAATAGCAGTATCTACAGCATTTTCCCAAAATTGTAAAGGCAATCCTGCATGCAATCTCATGCATATTGCATGCTCCATGATTGTTTTGTTCATCCTTTCTGACACACCATTTCCTTGTGGTGTTCTTGGAACTGTCTTCTCTCTGCGAATTCCATTCTCTGAACAATACCTATCAAGCTCTTTGCTGCAATATTCACCTCCATTATCTGATCTGAGACATTTCAACCTTTTCCCTGTCTCATTTTCAACCAACGCTTTCCATTTCTTGAAAGTATCAAATACATCATATTTATTTCGAATACAATAAATCCAGGTTTTTCTGGTTGCATCATCAATAAAAGTAACATAATAACGAGAGCCACCAAGAGATGATACTGAGCAGGTCCCCATACATCAGTATGCACAAGCTCTAATTTTTCACTCTTGTTTTCTTTCCCAACTCAAAGGAATCTAACTCTCTTCTATTTTCCATAAACACAATTCTCACAGAATATTAAATCCACATGCTTCAAACCTGGCAACAAATTTCTTGAGTTAAGAATCTACATCCCCTTCTGAGTAATGTGCCCGAGCCTATGATGCCACAATGTCGTATCTTCTCCTATAGAGGTTAAAGCATTAACATAATTAGAAATACCATTACATAAATACAATGTACCAACCTTTTCTCCTTTCGCTATTACCAGGGATCCTTTAGTGACCTTCCAGGTTTTATGTGTGAAGGTAGTTACGCAACCTTCACCTCCCAATTTCGCTGTTGAAATCATATTTTTCTTCAAATCTGGAACATGCCTTACCTTCTTCAATAGCCACTGATTTCCATTTTGCTGTTTTATGAAAACTGTACCCCTTCCAACGATTTTATAGGGTTTATCATCACCCAATCGAACTTGTCCAAAATCTCCTTAAACATAATCATGAAAATGTTTCTTATCAGGTGTGGCATGTAATGAGGCCCATGAATCTACAACCTAGGCATCAATAATATTTTCTAATGAAAGAATCAAAACATCTTGCAACACATCACCTGTTACATTCACTTCATGATTAGTTTCTTGCTACACATCTCCTTCTTTTCCCTTTCGAGACTTGCAGTTTTTCTTTAGGTGTCCTTTCTTCCCACATTTATAGCACACTATCCCCGATCTGGACTTGGATCTACCTTTTCTTGATTGATTATGATATCCTGGGCTCTTTCCTCTTTCCATTTTTCTTCCCCTAGCCTCTGTAGTCAAAGAATTACCTGATGTCTCACCGGAGCTTTTCCATCGCATTTCCTTGCCAAGGATTACACCGAAAACATCATCAAACTTTAAAGTACTAGATCCAAAGACAAAGTTACTGATGGCCATAACTAAACCATTCTAACTTTTTGGCAATGAGCACAAAAATAACAGAGCCCTAACTTCATCATCAAAATTTACCCCTAGAGAACTTAACTTACTTGTAACTGTATTAAAATCATTTAAATGATCTACACCAGATCCACCTTCTAACATCTTCATATTAAATAAACGCTTCATAAGAAATACCTTATTTGAGGCCAAGGGTTTTTCATATAGTTCGGCCAATGCCGACATTAAACCCTATGTTGTCGTTTCCTTTGAAATATTAAATGCTACCGATGCCACTAGGCACAACTGTATTGTTCCAAGTGCCTTTCTATACAGAATAGCTCATTCTATGTCTGTCATACTCATTGGCTTCTTTGACTTTCCACTCAATGGTAGGTACACATCTCTTTGATACAGATAATATTCCATCTGCATCTTCCACAGCTGGTAGTTTTGGCCATTGAATTTATCGACCCTAAACCTACCATCTTCCACCATTGCTAACACTCAAACCAGGAACCCTTCTCTCTTGTGAGTTTATTAGCCAAATAGACCTTCAGCTCTGATACCAGTTGTTAGAAAATTATATATTACAAAGCAATGGAACACATGAAATATTGCAAAAATATAAACACAGAAAACGCATAAAACAAGAGAGAGACATATATATGTGGTTCACCCAGTTTAGGCCACATCCACAGAGAAACAACTAGTCCTTCTTTTATTATATTATCTAGCAAACTAAAGAGATACAACCAACAACAGATATGCTGTAACACCCTCTTCACTCTCAATCTCCTCTCTCTTCTTCACTCAGAATACAGATATACATAGACACAGTACAATTCCCTCATATATAGTGAGGGGTTGCCTTCTAGGGCAAAAAAACCCTAAATTAAACATAACTTCTACCTTTAGATCATCCGCCTAACGAACAGCCCAAATTGACTAGAAATTACTAGACTTTTACAAGGCAATTTTACATCTACTTTTAGCTTCGGGGGCGCTGCCTTCGAACCCCTGCCGGGGGACTGCTGGCCCTCAGACCCCCTAGCTGAGGGGGATTAGCCCCCTCAGACCCTCGCGGGGGGGACAAGTCCCCCGCGCATGGAGGGGTGTACAGACTTCCTAAGGTATACATCTGGCTGAAACCTTTGAATACAAAAGATAATCAGGCTCCACACCTAACATATACTATAAACCTAAAGGAATAATAAAAAAATGGATCAATACTAAAACCCCAAGGGTTTATGAACCCAAGGAAATAATATTAAACCCATGGGACTAATATTATAAACCCAACATTGTTAAACCGAAATATAAACACTACAAACACTAAAATAAACATGGTTTATTTTGATGGTGAGACAATCGTTGTCACAATCCCTTGTTGATAATATAAACCTAAGGGAATAATAAACCCAAGGGATTGATATTAGAAAACCAAATGAATAATAAACCCAAAGGATTAATACTAAAATCCCAAGGAATTGTGAACCCAAGGGAATAATATTAAACCTAAGGGACTAATTTTATAAAACTAAGGGAATAATAAACCCAAGGGATTGATATCATAAACCTAAAGGAATAATAAAATTAAGGATCAATACTAAAACCCCAAGGGATTATGAACCCAAGGAAATAATATTAAACTCATTGGACTAATATAATAAACCCAACATTGTTAAACCCAAATATAAACACTACAAAGACTAAAATAAACATCGTTTATTTTGATGGTGAGACAATTGTTGCCACAATCGATTTTTGATAATATAAACCTAAGGGAATAATAAACCCAAGGGATTGATATTATAAACCCAAATAAATAATAAACCCAAGGGATTAATACTAAAACCCCAAGGGATTGTGAACCCAAGGGAATGATATTAAACCCAAGGCACTAATATTATAAACCTAAGGGAATAATAAACCCAAGGGATTGATATTTTAAACCTAAAGGAATAATAAAACTAAGGGATCAATACTAAAAACCTAAGGGATTATGAACCCAAGGAAATAATATTAAACCCATTGGACTAATATTATAAACCCAACATTGTTAAACCCAAATATAAACACTACATACACTAAAATAAACATGGTTTATTTTGATGGTGAGACAATTTCTATCACAATCCATTGTTGATAGTATAACCCTAAGGGAATAATAAACCCAAGGGATTGATATTATAAACCCAAATGAATAATAAACCCAATAGATTAATACTAAAATCCCAAGGGATTGTGAACCGAAGGGACTGATATTATAAACCTAAGGGAATAACAAACCCAAGTCATTGATATTATAAAGCTAAAGGAATAATAAAACTAAGGGAACAATATTAAAACCCCAAGGGATTATGAACCTAGGGAAATAATATTAAACCCATTGGACTAATATTATAAATGCAATATTGTTAAACCCAAATATAAACACTACAAACACTAAAATAAATATGGTCTATTTTGATGGTGAGACAATCGTTGTCACAAGCCCTTGTTAACAATATAAACCTAAGGGATTAATAAACTCAAGGGATTGATATTATAAACCCAAATGAATAATAAACCTAAGGGACTAATACTAAAACCCCAAAGGATTGGGAACCCAAGGGAATAATATTAAACCCAAAGGACTAATATTATAAACATAAGGGAATAATAAACCCAAGGGAATGATATTATAAACCTAAACGGATAATAAAACTAATGGATCAATACAAAAACCCCAAGGGATTATGACCCAATGAAATAATATTAAACCCATTGGACTAATATTATAAACACAACATTGGTAAACCCAACTATAAACAATACAAGCACTAAAATAAACATGGCTTATTTTGATGATGAGACAATCATTGTCACAATCCCTTCTTGATAATATAAACCTAAGGGAATAATAAACCCAAGGGATTGATATTATAAACTCATATGAATAATAAACCCAAGGGATTAATACTAAAACCCTAAGGGATTGTGAACCCAAGGGAATAATATTAAACCCAAGTAATTAATATTATAAACCTGAGGAAATAATAAACCCAATGGATTGATAATATAAACCTAAAGGCGTAATAAAACTAAGGGATCAATAATAAAACCTTAAGGAATTATGAACCCAAGGAAATAATATTAAACCCATTGGACTAATATTATAAAGCCAACATTGTTAAACCCAAATATAAACACTACAAACACTAAAATAAACATGATTTATTTTGATGGTGAGATAATTGCTTTCACAATCCCTTGCTGATCATATAAACCTATGAGAATAATAAACCCAAGGAATTGATATTATAGACCCAAATGAATAATAAACCCAAGGGATTAATACTAAAACACCGAGGGATTGTGAACCCGAGGGAATAATATTAAACCAAGGGACTAGTATTATAAAGCTAAGCGAATAATAAACCTAAGGCATTGATATTATAAACCTAAAGGAATAATAAAACTAAGGCATCAATACTAAAACTTCAAGCGATTATGAACCCAAGGAAATAATATTAAACCCAATGGACTATTATTATAAACCCAACATTGTTAAACCCACATATAAACACTACAAACACTAAAATAAACATGGTTTATTTTTATGGTGAGACAATCGTTGTCACAATCCCTTGTTGATAATATAAACCCAAGGGAATAATAAACCCAAGGGATTGATACTATAAATCTAAAGGAATAATAAAACTGAGGGATCAATACTAAAACCACAAGGGATTATGAATCCAGGGAAATAATACTAAACCCATTAGACTAGTATTATAAACCAAACATTGTTAAACCCAAATATAAACACTGTAAAC
Source organism: Pinus tabuliformis (assembly GCA_031772625.1). NCBI lineage: Eukaryota > Viridiplantae > Streptophyta > Pinopsida > Pinales > Pinaceae > Pinus > Pinus tabuliformis. The sequence goes on along the minus strand of CM062806.1, from coordinate 815,720,928 downwards.
ACTAAAATAAACATCATTTTTTTTTATGGTGAGACAATCACTTTCACAATCCCTTGTTGATAATATAAATCTAAGGGAATAATAAACCCAAGGGATTGATATTATAAACCCAAATGAATAATAAACCGAAGGGATTAATACTAAACCCCAAGGGAATGTGAACCCAAGGGAATAATATTAAACCAAAGGGACTAATATTATAAACCTAAGCGAATAATAAACCCAAGGCATTGTTATTATAAACCTAAAGGAATAATAAAACTAAGGGATCAATACTAAAACCCCAAGGGATTATGAACCCAAGGAAATAATATTAAACCCATTGGATTATTATTATAAATGCAACATTGTTAAACACAAATATAAACACTACAAATAGTAAAATAAGCATGGTTTATTTTGATGGTGAAACAATCGTTGTCACAATACCTTGTTGATAATATAAACCTAAGGGAATAATAAACCTAAGGGATTGATATTATAAACCCAAATGACTAATAAACCCACGGAATTAATACTAAAACCCCAAGGGAATAATATTAAACCCAAGGGACTAATATTATAAACCTAAGGGAATAATAAACCCTAGGAATTGATATTATAAACCTAAAGGAATAATAACACTAAGGGATCAATACTAAAACCCCAAGGGATTATGAACCCAATGAAATAATATTAAACCCATTGGACTAATATTATAAACTCAACATTGTTAAACCCAAATATAAACACTACAAACACTAAAATAAACATGGTTTATTTTGATGGTGAGACAATCGTTGTCACAATCCCTTGTTGATAATATAAACCTAAGGGAATAATAAACCAAAGGGATTAATATTATAAACCCAAATGAATAACAAACCCAAGGGATTAATACTAAAACCCCAAGGGATTGTGAACACAAGGGAATAATATAAAAAAAATTAATATTATTTTTGATATTAAATGTTGATAATATTATTTGTAATAATAATGTTAATGTCATTAATAATTTTAGTATTGTTAATTAAATGTTAGGAATATTAATATTGGAGATCTATAACTCAATGCATAATTTATTCTTCTAATTATATTCATTAACTATTTCAATTTATTCTTTTAATCTATTTCATATTTTGATTCTTTTTTAGAATTTCATTTCAAAAATTATTATTTAGCAAATATATTTCAAAGCTTACTCATTCACTAGTATTGGTATCGATAATTTTTCTAATTAAATTTAATCTACTTTATATTTTAAGAATTTAATGTTCAACAAAGATAAATTTTAGAATTATATTTCAATATTTAATATTTTTCAAAAATATATACTATCATTTATTAATTGATGTTTTGTTGTTATTTTCCACTTGACATTTTAAATTTTTTGTGTTTAATAAATATAAGTTTTACAATTACATTTCAAAATTTGTTGTTTTACAATGAACATGGATAATTTCATACATATCCATTTTTTCTGATTAATTTTAACATACATTTCATTTAACATTTAGTTCTTTAATAAAGACAAAATTAATATGATATTTCAGGATTTTATGTGTTATAATTAAAACTTGGAATCCATATATTTATGATGTGTTGTTATTTTCCAATTTACATCAAAATTTTTAATGTTTTTCTACTCTTTCAAAACCATGTATATTTAAAATGTTGCATTGTTCTTTCCAACTTTACATTCTAAAATCTATGTTTAGTGAAACTATAAATTTTACTTTATATTAGAAATATAAAGTAATATTTAAAATATTATTATTAAAATAAAAAACATAAAAAATTAGCAATTTCTTTCTTTTTATAATCATAAAAATACTAATTATATTAAAAAAGTTAATTCTAATTTAATTTAGATTTTATAATTTAATTTATCATGCAAATATTAATATTTAAAAGATAATTCAATTATGAAATTAATGATGAAACTGTAAATTTTTATTATTGAAATTGTATTCGTATCACCCTGAAAAGCTTTAGTTGCATCTTGCATATGTAATTTAATTGGATTTTCCATGTTTCTAGGTAGTTATATTTAGATTCCAATGTTTTTGCATTTGTTTTCCTGGCCACCATATTTACATTTCCACAATTTTTGGATTTTTTTTTTGACAATCATATTTACATTTCTAGCAGCTTTGGATTTTTCATGGCAATCATATTTGCATTTCCAGCAATTTGGGATTTTTCATGGCAATCATATTTACATTTCCAACATTTCTGGTGTTATCGTCTTTGCATTTACTTCATTTTTTCTGACCATATTTACATTTTTGGATTTTTTGAAACAACCATCACTAAAAGCATATTACGAATTTCTGGAAATTTTCCACAACCAAATTTATGTTTTTAGTTCAATCATAGATTTTGGTTTTTCTTCTTTTTACTAATAAATAATATCATGTTCTAAAATTGTTAATAAAATAGGGAGTCTTCATTAATGAAATTGTAATTTTAAATGCTTATATATATTAAACAACGTGGAAGAACTTTTACTACTATTTAAATATGTTTTTTTGGATTTTTTTATTTATTTCAAGAAAAAAGATAAAAATTAAATGATCACTACTTCATAAAAATAAAAGTAATTTTGTGGAGTAAGTTTATCTTTTTTAATTATTCTTAGGAACTTCCATTTAGAGAAAATGTTAATAGAAAATAAAAAATTATCGAGATTAAAAGAAAACTTATAGTAGTTTTGGGCCCTTTTTTTTAATGAGGTTACAAGAAAATTTATCGTATTTTCATCCGCATTGGATTCGAATAATCCCTACTTCCTATCTCGTTACCATAATAATACCCACCATTTAATTATTCCAATTTAATTATCGGCAATCGCTGATGTCAATTTCACATGGAACAAAGCAACAACATAATGTTCCAATAACCCTGATGTGATAGTACCAGACCATGGGAAAGGAGATTCTAACACTCCAATGCTAGGCTCCTTCCATTCTGATCTGGCGATGGGATAACAATCGCAGACCCAATACCTTACCACTCTTCTCTATAATGGTTCGGGTCTAGGCTTGTAGGAGCAAACAATCTCACAGCGGAAACTAAATCAACATACACAACACAAACCAACATAAAAAACACAAATATTTTAACGTGGTTCACCCAACCAATCTGGGCTACATCCACCAAACAGAGGCATTGGCAATCTTATTATTCAACAAGAGATTACAACAACATAATTCCTCACACCGTCTCAGCTCACATATTCTCTACGGGCTTACATTTTATAGCTAGGAGAAGAAAACTGAATCATAAATTCTCTCACAACAAATATAGGATGCAATAACTCCTCCTCAAGAATAAATGGAGCTAATTTAGAAACAAATCCTATTGTTGTCACATTCATGAGATTTTTTCCAAATTTAATTAACAGAAAATCTCAACAATCTCCACCTTGACAACAATTAGCCTGATACCCTGTTCCTTTATTATTTTGTCTTTTCTGTAAGGCAAGAGAAGCCAGACACCAACGTAACTTCTCTAACAAAACTGGTTTCATGAACATGTCTGCATATTTTTCCTTTGTATGCACTTTTTCAAGAGAGACTCCCCTTTTAGTGATAACCTGTCTTACAAAATGGTACTTGATAGGTATATGCTTTGATTTACTATGATAGGCCGGATTCTTAGCCAAATGAATTGAACTTTGTCTATCATAGAATAACTTGATGTTGTCCTGTAACCTACCAAACTCACCAAACAAACCTTTCAACCAAATCGCTTCTTTGCAATCATGTGAAGCAACTATATATTCTGCTTCAGTAGTGGATAAAGCAACAATGTTCTATAGCTTTGACATCTAGCTAATAGCTCCACCTGCAAGAGTAAGGACATAACCTGATGTTGACCTTCTCTTATCCAATTCACCTACAAAATCAGAATCAACATATCTGCAAACAAATTCACTACTCCTGTTATAAGTGATATAATAATCACTTGTGCCTCTCAAATACTGAAGCACCCATTTCACTGCTGACCAGTGTTCTTTTCCTGGATTTGCCATATACCTGCTAACAACCCCAGCTGCATGTGAAATATCTGGTCAAGTACAAACCATCGCATACATCAAATAACCTACTACATTGGCATATGGAATTCGAGACATATATTCTTTTTCTTCATTTGTATTAGGACATAAACTAGAAGAAAGCTTAAAATGGGAAGCTAAAGGGACTGAAAGAAGCTTCACATTGTTCATACCAAACCTCAAGAGTATTTTCTCAATATACTTCTGTTGTGATAGCCATAGCTTACCATTGCTCCTGTCTCTAAAAATTTCCATGCCCAAAATCTGTCTTGTTGCTCCTAGATCTTTCATATCAAATGTCCTAGCCATTTGAGCCTTTAACCTGTTGACCTCTATTATGCATTTGCTTGCTAAAAGCATATTGTCAACATACAGCACTAAGATAATGAACATGCCATTACTTAATTTCTTAAAGTAAACACAATGATCCTATTCACTTCTTATATAATTTTGACTCATCATGAAAGAATCAAATTTCTTGTACCATTGTCGAGACGACTGCTTCAGACGATACAATGATTTCTTGAGCTTGTAGACAAATTTCTTGTTGCGATTTTGAACAAACCCTTCCGGTTGTTCCATGTAAATCTCCTCATCTAAATATCCATGTAAAAATGCAGTTTTAACATCTAGTTTCTGTAATTCTAAATCAATTAAAGCAACTAATGCTAATACAATTCGAATTGAAACAATTTTTACAACTGGTGAAAATATCTCATGAAAATCAATGCCTGCTTTCTGAGAAAGACCTTTTGCAACCAGCCTTGCTTTGTACCTGTCCTCTGTATCATCAACACCCCTTTTCAATTTGTAAACCCATTTGCATCCCACAGTTTTTCTGTCTTTATGAAGTTCTACCAGATCCCATGTATCGTTCTTGACTAATGCCATCATCTCGTCCTTCATAGCTTCTTCCCACTTTTCACTTTTAGAACCTTCTACAACTTCCTGATAGCATAGAGGTTCATCATCATTAATGGTTAAAGCAATTGAATTAACATAATCATCATACCTTTTAGGAGGATGTTTGATTCTTGTGGACCTCCTTCAAGATGTTTATGGTACTTCCACAATTTGTTGATTATTATCTGTAGGAACTTCTTCATGATCTACATCTGAAACATGTTCGTGATCTACATCTGAAACATGTTCATGATCTGCATCTAAAACTTGTTCATCTTGACTATCATCAGTATTTGAACGGGTTTCAAAATAAATGTGTTGAAGCATAGATACATTATCCTGTTTCAATTTATCATCTACATCTGGATTTTCAAGTGAAGATTCATTAAATTTAACATAGCTATTAATGATGATCTTGTGAGTAGTAGGATCCCACAATCTGTATCCCTTAGTCCCATCGCCATATCCAACAAAGATATATCTTTCTGATTTAGGATCTAATTTAGAACACTGACGTTTCAGAACTAGAGCATATGCATCACAACAAAAAACTTTTAGTTTAGAATAATCACAAGGATGACCTTTCCATACCTCTTGAGGAATTTTGCATCCTATTGCAGTTGATGGTGATCGATTTATCAAATAACAAGTTGTACAAACTGCTTTTGTCCACAATTCCTTCTGCAAATTGGCGTTACTGAGCATACTTCTTGCTCTCTCTAAAAGAGTCTTGTTCATGCGTTCAACAACTCCATTTTTCTTAGGAGTATATACAGTGGTTTTATGTCTTTTGATCCCAGCATCCTTGCAATGATTATCAAATTCCTTTGAAGTAAACTCACCACCATTGTCAGTTCTTAAGCATTTAATGGTTCTTCCAGTGATGTTTTCAACTAACACTCTAAATTGTTTGAAAACTGTGAATACATCAGACTTCTTTTTTAACATGTAGACCCACACGTTTCTAGAGAAATTATTAATAAAAGATACAAAATATGACGATACTCCATATGAGGTTGTAGGAGATGGACCCGAAACATCAGAATGGATATAATCAAGGATTCCCTTACTAGTATGTTTTCCAGTTTTAAACTCCTGCTTACTTTGTTTCCCAAATAGACAATGTTTGCAGAAATCTAACTTAACAACTTTAAATTAGGAAGTAAGTTACGATCAGATAAAATCTTTAAACCTCTTTCGCTCATATGGCCCAACCTTTGATGCCATAAATGAATAGAATTACTGTCGTTTTTAGATACTGTAGAAACATGATCTGACTCTGTTGTTCCTTCTAACTGAAAAAGTATTCCAACTTTATTTGATTTCATTACTAGTAAAATTCCTTTATAAACTTTCATTATTCCACCTTGAATAAAAGTTTTATATCCATTAGTGTCTAGTACTCCTAGTGAAATGAGGTTTTTCTTAGTTCAGTTACATGTCTTACATCAGTTAGAATTTTATTTGTGCCATCAAAAATTTTAAGCTGGATGCTTCCAATTCCCACAATGTTACATGTGACATCATTTCCCATGTAAACTACTCCATCATTGATTGATTTATAAGTTTTAAACCATTCTCTATGAATGCACATGTGATTTGATGCACCAAAAGCTAACAACCAACGTTGATCATGATTAGACAAACTAACTAATAACACTTCATCACTCATACCTAAAATGGATGTCGAATGTTATGAAACTAGCTCAATAAAAGATAGAAAAGATAGATCAACGCCTTAGAATTCAGCCTCTTCGAGGGGGGAACTTCCTTTACATTACATAAATGAATAATTATTTGATGATTAAAATGACAAAACCTCCTTTCTATATATAGGAGTCTAAGGAGTCACAATATAATCCAGCCGACCTAACAATAATAATATAAAGCCACAAAAATAACAATAGAGGGATTCTATGGGGCACAATAATAACAATATGGGGGCAATAGGGGAACAACAATATTAATAAGGGGTATAACTGCAATAGTAATGGGGTAATCACTAGTATTATAGGGACCCAACATGCCCTTCTCCTTCAAAAAAGTGTTGTCCTCAACGTTTGAGTAGTTCTCGATACTTCTGCATAAAATTCTCATCCTCCCATGTGGAATCTTCAGTGGATAAGTTCTTCCACTTGATAAGATACTCTGAAATTGATCAATTTCGTAGCTGTCGAGTTCTTGTTTCTGTGACTGCTTCCAGTTCCAATATAATTTTTCCTTCCTCGTCAAGTTCTGGAAATATTGTTTGAACTGGTAGCTTGTCGCCTATAACCTTCTTTAAACATGAAACATGGAAAATTGGGTGCAATCGAGAAGCTGCAGGAAGCTCCAATTTGTATGCCATAGTACCAATCTTTTTCAACACCTTGTACGGACCATAATACTTTGGTGATAATTTATTATCCTTCTTAGCTTGCTTGAGGGACATTTGCTTATATGGTTGTAGCCGTAGGAATACCCAATCACCTACATCGAAATGTCTTTCACTGCGATGTTGATCTGCCTGTTGTTTCATTCTATTCTGTGCCAACACGAGGTTATCCTTTAAGAGTTGGAGGACTTGTTGTTGATGTTCGATGTGATGTTCCACTGCTTGAACCTTAGAATTTTCTCTTAAATATGATGTGATGGATGGTGGTTGATACCCATAAAATGCCATAAATGGGGTCATTTTTGTTGCTGTATGGAAGGAAGTGTTATACCACCATTCAGCCAGAGGCAACCATTTGACCCATTGTGTCTGTTTATCAGATACAAAGCAACGAAGATATCCTTCCAAACATTTGTTTACTATCTCAGTTTTCCCATCAGATTGAGGATGATAAGATGAGCTATGAGCTAACTGAGTACCACGACAAGAAAATAATTCTGTCCAAAAATTTGCAGTGAAAATGGGATCTCTGTCACTTACAATAATCCTTGGGTTTCCATGTAGCTTTTGAATTGTTTCCATAAATGCAATAGAAACTGTACTGGCTTTAAATGGATGTGATAATGCACAAAAGTGTGCATACTTGGTAAGTCTGTCAACTACCACCATGATGACACTCTTTCCCTCAGACTTGGGTAAACCTGTGATAAAATCCATTGAAACCTCCTCCCAATGTTGGCTTGGAATGGATAAAGGTTGTAATAGACCCGATGTCTTAATTGTTTCAACTTTATTTTGTTGGCAAAACAAACATTCTGCCACAAACTTTTGAATATCTGATTTAAGGCCATCCCAAAAAAATTCCTTCTTAACCCTGTGGTAAGTTTTTAAAAATCCTGAGTGCCCTCCTAAGGGAGAAGTGTGCAATTCCATAAGAATCTTTTGTTTTAGCTGGGAATTCTTACAAAGGTATAAGCGATCTTTGTACTATAACGAATCATTTTGCCAGCTAAATGTATCAGACATACTGGAATCTTGTTGTAACTTTCGAATAAGTGCCCACACTTCTTCGTCATTCTTCCATTCCTACCTTGCTTCGTTTATCCAATCTGGTTGGATAATAGAAATGGCACACAACAATGCTTCCACATCCTCATCCTTTCTTGAGAGTGCATCTGCCACCACATTTTGCTTCCCTTTTTTGTAGATGATTTCAAAGTCATAACCCAACATCTTTGTGACCCACTTTTGTTGCTCTTCAGAGGATAATCTTTGTTCTAAAAAGTATTTAAGGCTATCATGATCCGTTTTTACCTTGAAGTGTCTTCCCATTAGGTAGGGTCGCCATTTCTTAAGTGCATGGAGTATTGCCAACATTTCTTTCTCATAAATAGCTTTGCTTAAAAACTTTTCCTTGATTGGACGACTTTCAAAAGCAATGGGTCTTTCATCTTGCATTAGAACAACACCAATTCCATTTCCTGAAGCATCACATTCCACAATAAAGGTTTTTGTGAAGTCTGGTGTAGCTAAGACCGGTGCTTGCCACATTGCCTCTTTAAGATGTTCAAAGGCCTTTGTTGCTTCCAGAGTCCATGAAAATGCATCTTTCTTCAATAATGTTGTTAGAGGTGCTGCTATTCTCCCATAATTCTTAACAAACTTGCAATAATAGCCTGTCAACCCGAGAAATCCTCGCAGATGCTTTATGGATGTGAGGATTTTCCATTCCTTAATGGCTTTAATTTTGCTAGGGTCTACCTTAACTGCTTCATGAGATACAATATGACCCAAATATTCCACCTCGTGGACTCCAAAGAAACATTTGGATCTTTTTGCATATAATTATTTCTCCTCCAATAGTTGTAGCACCCTATCAACATGTTCAACATGATCCTTCCAAGACTTGCTGTAGATTAGTATATCATCAAAAAATACTAACACAAATTTTCTAAGGAATGGTTTGAAAATTGAATTCATCAAACCTTGAAATGTTGAAGGTGCATTGGTAAGGCCAAAAGGCATGACCAAAAATTCATAATGACCCTCATGAGTTCTAAATGTTGTTTTCGGAATGTCTTCAGTCTTCATTCTAATTTGATGATATCCTAAACGAAGATCCAACTTTGTAAAGTAAATTTATCCATGCAATTTATCCAGTAATTCATCAATGACAGGAATGGGGAACTTATCTTTAATAGTGAGCTTGTTGAGCTCCCTATAATCCGGACACATGCACCATGATCCATCCTTCTTGTGCACCAATACTATTGAGCAGAGAAAGAACTTTGACTCGATTGAATTATACCAACCTCTAGCATTTTTGCAACCATACGTTCAATTTCACTCTTTTGGACATAGGGATATCTGTACAGCCTGATGTTTGGAAGAACACTTCGTGGAATCAGATGAATAGCATGATCATGATCACGCATAGGTGGGAGACCTTTGGGAGTCTCAAATACCTTGCAATTCTTGTCCAGAACTTTTTGGAGATCTGGAGAAATAGATGATTCCGATGTGGAAACATCTAGCGAGCATAATTGTGTAATTACACCTCTTTGCTCCTTTTTAGAAGCTTTGTCATACCATTAGAGCTGATTATCTTTCCTGGTTTCCCTGCAATACCCCTTAATTCAACTTCCTTTCCTTCCGTAGAAAATTTCATGAAAAGTTCTTTCAAATTAATAGCTATTATACCCAAGGATTGTAGCCATTGGACTCCTAGTACAACATCAGCACCTCCCATTGGAATGGAAAACATTGGGCTAGTCAATACATATTCTCCCATGGATAGCTTGATATTATGGCACTTTCCAGAGCAATTTATTGTTCCTCCATTTGCAATCATCACTTGACACTCTGGTGCTGGATATAAGAAGCAATTCAATTCTTTTGCTACCTTACAATGAATAAAATTGTGGGTGCTTCCTGAATCAATCAACACTATTACCTTTTTCTTCTTGATTTGTCCTTCTATATTGATGGTTTGAGGAGTGGTAATTCCCGCCAATGCATTACAAGATATGGTCGGATTTATTTGTTCTTCATCTAGGCTTTGTTCCTAGAGTATATCCTCTTCTTTTGATCTTTCTTGCTCCTTTTCTTCTTCCTCTTCACAATCTATGTAGAATAATTTCTTCTCAGCACACTTATGACCTTTAGTGTATTTGCTATCACAACTGTAACAAAGCCCTTTTGCTCTTTTTTCTTTCAATTATTGTGGTGTCCACCTTATAGGTTGTAGAAGACTATGGGTAACAACACTTCCATCTTTATAGTTGTGAGTAGTATGCTTCCTGGTTGCCATAATTTTGCTTTCCATTTTTCTTGCTAACCTGAATGCCTTCTCTAATGAATCAGGTTCCCAAAGGTGAACATCATGTTGGATATTATCCTTTAAATACCTTATGAACACATCAATCCTATGCTCCTCTCGAATATCTTTTACCCTTATGTTCAATTTTTGGAACTCCTCAATGTGCTCCATTATTGAACCCTTTTGTTTGAGACTTATCAATTGGCTAAAAAAAGTGTTGTTTTTTGTATCCTCATAATGTGCTACCAATTCTTCCGTAAAAATTTCCCAAGTGATAAATTGTTTACGAGAGCAAAGCCATTGATACCATACAAACTGATTTGGTTCCAAATATGAAGTTTCCATACGTACCTTTTGTGTTTTTTTCACATTATTGAGATCGAAAAATTGCTCCATGTGTAATATCCATGTGGCGGGATCCTTTCCATCAAACTTCCTCATATCGATTTTTGGAATATGGTGAGTCTTCGATCCAACATTAGCGTCTATGGAATCATGATTAACATTTCTTTTGTTCTCATCATGAGTTTCCTTTACTACCTTTTCACCATTAGTAAGTATTTCTTGTAGAAAATTTGTCAAATCTGTCTTCAAATTTGTGTTCAAATCTATCTTCAAATTGTCCATCTTAGCTTCCATGGCACTCATCTTAGCTTCCACACCATTTATCTTAGTTTCTGTTAACCTTCTTGAGTGTGACATTTGTTGCACTTGTTCTTGTAATTTTGATATATCATGTAGCATTTCTTCCTCTTCTTCATGAATCATGCTAGAGCTTTCAGGTTCCTTACTAGGTGTTTGCATTTTCTTTCCTCGGGGCATCAGTTACCGATAATAATTCTCTACTATGCCCTTTGAATTCCTTCAAAATAATTTTTCAAACCAAGCTTAAGCAAAAATTAAAAAAAAATTCTACACACCTTTTTTCACTTTGTAGGAGCTCGATATTGCCTCTGATGTATCTCTGTACTTTCCAATCATCTAGTTTTGAATTTGTGATCTGTGGTATCTCTCTGTGTCCTCTTTCCAATACCACAAGTCTGACCCAAATTGGATTCTCCAAGGAAGAGTTATGCAAAATCTCCCACAGTGACTTGATTATAGACTAGTTGAGTAGAGCGAACTTGTATGATGTGCCACGAGTCACTATTTCGACCTTTGGATCTGAAAAACACATTCAAGAAACTAAAGTTCGTCCTCTTTCTGTACCTTATTTTGAAATTTCAATCCGATCCCTAGAGAGAAAGTTATGACGATTTTCCCCTGGTCACATGTTTGGAATGTAATTCAGGAGTCTGCAAAAAGACCAACTTCCTCAGATCATATTTCCGCAAATATAGCTCGAAAAGCTCTGAAATCTGGATCCAAGGTTCAGAGCGATTTCTTCTCAAATGGGTTTGTTTTGCAACTTCTGAAACATTGTAGAAAAAATATTATAGCAAAAATGCCACGATTACCTGTTTGGAACAGCGAACCCTAGAATCCAAAGCTCTGATACCAAATGTTATGAAACCAGCTCAAGAAAAGATAGAAAAGATAGATCAATGCCTTAGAATTCAGCCTCTTTGAGGGGGCAACCTCCTTTACATTACATAAATGAACAATTCTTCGATGATTCAAATGACAAAACCTCCTTTCTATTAATAGGAGCCTAAGGAGTCACAATATAATCCAGCCGACCTAACAATAATAATATAAAGCCACAAAAATAACAATAGAGGGATCCTATGGGGCACAATAATAACAATATGGCGGCAATAGGGGCACAACAATATTAATAAGGGGTATAACTGCAATAGTAAAGGGGTAATCACTAGTATTATAGGGACCCAACACCGAACCCAAATCTGTCGTTTTTGCTTCTTTCTTCTTTGTCGAAGAGTCTTCTTTGGATGTTTGCTGTCTCTTCCAATAGTCCTTCTTCAAATGTCCCAATTTCCCACAAAACCATCACTTTACCTTACTCTTCTTCCCTTTCGATTTTGAATGCAAGTTGTTGTGCTTACTGAAGCATCTTTCTTTAGAATGACCTATCACCATCATTGCTTTTGATGTAGAAGTTTCTGAATTTGACCTCTTCCATGTTTCTTCGGACAAAAAAGCTCCAACAACATCATGAAATTAAAGGGTTTCTGATGAACTAAGACTTATAGAAGTAACAAAATGATCCCATGACTCGGGAAACGAGCATAATAAAGTTATAGCTTTATCTTATGATTCAAATTTTACTTCTATACTTTCTAACTGCACCAGGAGAGTATTAAAGGTATTCAAATGATCAGTAATAGATGTACCTTCCTTCATGCACAAACTGTATAACTATCGCATTAGAAGAATCCTATTGGTTAAGGATTTTGTCATGTACAACTTTTCAAGCTTTGTCCACAAACCAACAACAATTTTCTCTGACACGATGTTAAACAAAACATCATCCACCAAACACAGTGGAATACCGCTCAATGCTCTTTAGTCCAAGTCACTCCATTCCTCATCTGTCATGGTGTAAGGTTGTTTAGCCTTTCCCAACAATGCCTTCACCACGCCTTGTTGCACAAGTAGATCATACATCTTTACTTCCAGATCTTGAAGTTGTTTCTTCCATTGAACTTCTCGATCTCAAATCGAGCACTTTGAGTTTTTTCCATGTTGTGTCACACAAAATCTCCAATTGCAACTTTTAATAAATGAAGTTTTTATTTAAAAACAAAGTGCCTTCCATCAATAAAATGCCTTTGCCTTCAAATATCATGGCATATTACCATTTAAAAAAAAAATCTGATATAGATAGCTTTTATCAAAACCTTCAAATTGACTTTAATGCAGAAGCATTGCCTACTGCTAATTAATGGGCCATACGCTGTGCTATTAAAAGTATAAACTATTTGTTTTCTTTTAAAGATTGGTGTGAAAGCATTTTCAAACAGATCAAGTAAGCTGTGCGAAGATTATCCAAGAGCTACCAAGTCAAAGAATGTGGTGTTGCAGTAAAATCTATTGAGTCATGCGAGTGCAATTCGCTTGACACAACAGATATTTTCATGATAGCTTTATCAAAACCTTTTGTTTAACGACCAATTTTCAAGAAACCTTCCAAATCATTTCGGTATTTCAACAGAATGGCATTTAATTGGTGTCAACAGAACGACATTTAATACTCGATGTTAAAAAAAAAACTTGAAAACACCATGCCGCTACCTTTCACCGCGCTTTGCATAGCTCTGGTCTTTGCAGAACCTCCAACAGTTGACAACTTGGCCACGCAGTTCACCGCACTGATCAACGCTTAGTTCAATGCATTCTTCCAACGCACTGGTATTTGTGCAGATCCACGCAACAGACTTGGCGTCTCTTGGTCTCTGTCACACATACCAGCTCAAAAACCTGGCTCTGATACCAATTGTAGGAGCAAACAATCTCACAGCAGAACCTAAATCAACATACACAGCAAAAACCAACATAAAAAACACAGATTTTAACGTGGTTCACCCAACCAATCTGGGCTACATCCACCAAACAGAGGCATCGGTAATCTTATTATTCAACAAGAGATTACAACAACATAATTCCTCACACCCTCTTAGCTCACATATTCTCTACGGGCTTACATTTTATAGCTGGGAGAAGAAAACTGAATCATAAATTCTCTCACAACAAATATAGGATGCAATAACTCCTCCTCAGGAATAAATGGAGCTAATTTAGCAACAAATCCTATTGTTGTCACATTCATGAGATTTTTCCCAAATTTAATTAACATAAAATCTCAACAAGGCTATCAGAGTTTGGACTTCGGCGGTTCCAAAGGTCCCTTCCACTCCACTTGTGATTCTTGCAATGCCATAATATAATATACACTTCATATTTTAACATTTCTATCTTTAATAAAAACGAAATTAATATAATATTTCAAAGTTTTATGTGTTATTATTACAACTTGGAATCCATATATTTATGATGTGTTATTATTTTCCGATTTACATAAAAAATTTTAATGTTTTTTCTACTCTTTAAAAACCATTTATAATGTTGTATTGTTCTTTACCACTTTACATTCTAAAATCTATGTTTAGCGAAACTATAAACTTTTAAAAGTAAGCTTCAAAATTACTATTTCACAAATATGGACATGTATAATTTAATAGATACACAGGATCTTTAATAGTTCCACTATATACGTACATCTAAAATAGTTCCAAAAATCTTAATGCAGGCACTGGAAATGATAATTATTAGTGATATATGCTTTCATCAAAATAATTTCGATAAATATTTAATGGAGGAACCCATTATGGTAATCATTCATCCCCACCATTATGATGCTTTTATGTTGCGTAAATATGTAACAAAACCGATCTTTTATTTTTAGTAAGTATATACAACAATTTTGTCAGATCTTAAATATGTTACAAATAAATCTTTCTATCACACAATATTATAAGTGCTTCATAAGTTCCTCACTAAGTGAACGATAAAATGGAAAATGGTTATATGTTGAGGTGCACTTATCATAGGTTTAGTGTTTAATCTTTGGCAAGAATATATGTTTGAGAGCTACTTTTAAAAGTCATTAAATATTTAAAATTAACAAAAACATATTAAGTATTTATTTTTAATGAAAAATTCCTGATAAATAAAAAGAGAGGCCTTTTTTTTTAGATTTCACTTATTTTTTGTTTTTTCAGATTGGAAGATATTGTAAATATAAATTAGCAATTTTTTTTGTAAGCTTAGTTAGGTCCTACTTTTTTATTTATATAAAAACAAGCTGATTCCACATACTGTCAATAGGTGGCCTCAACTTTCCAAGTGGGAAACCAAGTTTGTTGGCCGCCTATGCATATTATAAGCCATCCAAAATTGGTAAGTTAACACTCTTTCTACCCAAGGTATATATACAAAACTATTTATAAACCAATTTTTAACCACGGGTCCCATAAGCATGCATATAGAAAGAAAACTAGCCACTAAAAAAATAGTAACCTGAGATCATGAGCTTAGTCTACTCCTTGGGCTCGTCCTGGTCTGGCTCAATGACTGTTGGGTCTTCGGTTGAGCCTTCATGCACTGGTATCATTTCCACGATATAGGGGATGTGTCTCTATATTCGGTCAAGTCTAATATCCTATTTACATAGCTGGAACTGTATGGTTTGTAGGTCTCATTTATAATTAGGTAGATCTTGGGTTATCAGCCCATCTCCATGGAGACTTGCTCCATCACTTTTCCAACCAGCCTCTTCATGAGCCAGTACAAATGTAAGGTCTGTTTATATTGAGACATCCTTCCTTTAGTATTTCCAGCATTAGGAATAAGGTCTCTCCACTCTTCCATCTCTTCCTCTGAGTCCTCTTCCTTAACCCTGTCTTCCATCTCCTTAATAATTTTTCTGATCCCTTCATCCATGTCTTTCATAAAAGCCTCGACTGGTTCTTTCACGGTCTCATCCATGGGACGTCTTCCCAACCTTTTACCTAAGGTACCAATGTCCTGAGAGCATGGTCCTTTATTTGTCCTACCTCTTCAACCATGACCTCCGGCTGCCCATGCCATGTCTTCACTCCCTTCTACCTGCTCATAATGGGCACAATAATTAGTCAGGATAAAACCACTATTACCCACCCAAATTCCCATTGTTTCTGAGTTTTTTTGTCTGCCTGCACTCTCTATCTTATGCCTACACTCCTATGCTCCCAAGCACCCCAATGAGCATGGGATAGTCCACCCCTTCTCCCTACTCCCTCTTTCTTGTTTTTCTTTCAGGTCTCTAGGTACTGTCTCTCCACCAATACCCCATTCTCCCTCCTTAGTTTCCCAAGGACCAACCCCCTCTTGAAGCTACCCCAAGATAGTGAACCCATGGGTCTGCCTATTAAAATTCTCTCCCTTTCTACCTTGTTGGTTGACACCACTCCCTCTCTTTTTAGTGTTCCCCCCCGAGAGATCATCCCCTTCTTTCTTTGATTCGTACTCGGCTTCCCTCCCAAGCTCGCCCCCCTCCGCTACTCAGGCTTCCCTCACCTACCCAGACTCCCTGTCTACAGAAATTTTCCAGACTATTGGACCTCCCAACCTCACTGAAAAAATCTATTTTAGCCTTTGTATCCTTGATTCTCAACTCATCAAGCCCCTCCCTATTATTATCTATAACCCCTCTCCTTTCCTGCCTTGGATCCAAGCTACTGGTCCCTTCTCTATCCTAGTTCCCACACTGTTTATACAACAAAACCTCTGCACAAGGTCATTCCTTCCCTCCCTGACCCAGGTTCCTTACCACTTCCAACATGCTGAAATTTCCTTTTCGAATTATAGAGCAGAGACAATAGACATACCCGAGATTATGCTTCCTGTATACCGGATGTTTGTTTGGATTCCCTATCATGCTCCTTCTTCTATTCCCTTTCACTCTAACCATCCTTCATTCCTTAACCCCTCTTCCATACTCCCTCACATCAACCTGTTGTCCCATCATTCCTTCGCCACCGTCGTCACCACCTCTCCTCTTCCTGGCATTCCTCACGCCACTTCTCCCATCTGACATCCCTCTTGCTCTGTAGTACCTCTCCACATTTTTCCTTACAATCATTTGACCTGTGGTAAGCAGTCCTCACACATCACGGCTTCTAACATCGCCATTATATCTTCTTACCCACTTCGTCACCCTGATCAGGGGCTTGTTATAATCATTGTTATTTCGGTTATTCATATTCCTCATCTTGGGCTAATATTTCACTTAGTGGATCCATTCTGGTATCCCTTGGCTGAATAGGCCAAGCTCTTTCCATGTGTCCCATTTGTGGATTACATCCCCAATTGGCTAAGAAATCGACCGCTTTATTCCCTTCTCGTTTAACGTGTTTTATTATCATGTAATCAAATCGTTTCATTATTTCTCACAGCTCTTGGATGAGGCTTGCTATTCTCCAATTGTGGTAGATCTTATCCCATGCCTTTCCATTGTAAAGTTTCTTCATCATATTGATTACCATTAATGAAACCCCTTCCACTTCCAGTTGTTTGTACCCAAGCCTTATAGCTATTCTCATCCCTTGTCTTGGTACCATGAGTTCTACTTCCTTGTTGCTCATCATGCCTCCATATGCCACGTACAATAATCGAGCCCTGCTCTGGATATCTCTAAAGATGCCACCTATTCCTACATTACCCAGGTTTCCTTTGGAGTCTCCATTAAAGTTCAATTTCATGAAGCCCTCTGATGGTCTGCTATACTTCTGGGTCGATACCCCGCTTGTTCGTGTTTCTTTCCAGGCATTCGCACTCACCATATCCTTTGCTAGGTTAAGCTCTTTTAGGATTCTTGTTCCTTGAGGCAAGGTCTCCTAGTCTTCTTGGCACCATTAATCTGCGAAGATGGTTTCTCTTATATGTTTGATTACTCCTCTCCGTACCTTCTCCGGTGTTGATTCCTTATTTCTAAAGATCTGTCTATTCCTTTCCTTCCATATCATCTAGAGATTAAAGCCTACAGCTAGCCCCCATGCTCCATTTAGGCCTGGGATGATAAAGTGGTTGCGTCCCCATTATTGAACAGTCTCTTTTATGCTCTGTTGATTCTTATTCGTCCATCCAAAGACCTCATTGATAGCTTCCCATTGTTGTCGTGCAAACTGGCATGAGTTCAATAGGTGTTCTATATTTTCATTGTTCTGCTTACAAAGGCCACAGAGGGATGGTTGCTACATCCCTCTTCTTTGTAGTTGGTCCCATGCCAAAATTCTGCCATTGCATGTTAGCCATAGGAAGTGAGAAACTTTCAGCCACCATTTACTCTGCCAGATTTGTTTCCATAAGTGATGGTTCCCTTCATGTTCCTATTCAATCTTTAGATCGTATGCCTCCTATACCGAGAAATTTCCTTCCATTAAGTGGCCGCATCTCAAAATATCAGGTCTTGCTCTGATTGGTATTTTTCTCGTTCCCATTTCTTTCATATAGAGCTCTCTCTATTCTTCTTCTATATTTCCCCCCACTCTTATGGGTTTTTCCAAACTCTCCAATTCTCCTCATTGTTTTCAATCTTCCAGAAATCATCTACTCTATTTAATCCTACATCTTTTGAAAACTAAAGAATACTTCTAAGTTCCTACTTTCCATTTAATTTTTCTTGTTGTTGCCAAGCCTCATCCCAGAAATTTGTTGTTTTGCCGTTTCTTATTTCCCAGAAGGCATGGTTTGTGATTACATCCCTATTCTCGCTAGCCATGTTCCAAATGGTGGAGCCTCTCAGTTTTTATCTATGTCTTAATATATCCTCCATTCTTCTTGGCATGTTATACTTCTTCATCCATATTCACTTCCCGAGGTCCACTACTTTGGTCATCCACCTCCACCACAACTCGGCTCCCATAATTTGGTTGGTGAGGTATGGATCCCTAAATCCTATTTCCCGTTCCTCCTTTTTTCTAATCATCCCTTGCCATGACATCAAAGCTCATTTTTATGCTGTTGAGAGCCTTTGCATATGAATTTCTTCAATATTTCCACCATTTTGGAGCAGGCTCATTTTGGGGCTACCATCCCCGATAATTGGTAAATTGGTATGAATTGGAGGATTGCTTTTACCAATATCATACTTCCTGCCAGGTTTAGAGATATGAATGCTTAGTTGGCTATCCTTCCTTGAATCTTCTGTATAGCTTGCTACCAATTTACTATTTTTAAAGAGTTTATTGCCAAAGGTATACTTAAATACTTGGTTGGTAGCTCCCCTTCCCTGAATCCAAGCATTGTGAAAGATAAGATTTGACATTAGTAGTTGCATTAAAGAAGTAAGCATATGATTTCTCTTTGTTAATTTGGGTACATAAGGCTTCCATGAAGAGATCCAGGATGTCTTTCATCCTTTTAACTTCCTTAAGAGAGACATTACAGAATAACATAATGTCATCCACAAACTGCTGGTGGGTTATTGGGAGGTCATTCCCCCATACCCTTATCCCTTTGATTATATCCTCCTGTACTTCATTTTTGATATAGCTTCCTAGCTCATCTGCTACAATAATGAATAGGAAAGGTGATAGGGGATCCCCTGTTTGATCCCTATGGTGGCATTGAAGGTGGATGATGGGGTTCCATTTAGGAGGATTGAGAAGAACGGGGTAGATATCATTGCTAGAATCGAATCTACCCATCTCTTGAAAAACCCAAAGGCTTCCATAAATTTCCTTAGGTACCCCCAATTTAATCTATCATAGGCTTTGGATAGATCCAATTTAATCATCAGTCCAGCCATCTTCTTAGATTTTAACGAATGCACCACTTCTTGGGATACTATCAGACCATCTAGAATCTATCTACCTTCTACAAAACTTGTTTGTTCTGGGGATATAATACTTGGAAGAATCAGTTTTAGTCTCTTAGCTATACCGTAGATATAATTTTATAAATAACATTACGAAGAGAAAGAGGTCTAAATCTTTGCATTTCGTTTGACTTAGAGGACTTAGGTATGAGAGAAAGGAGGGTAGCGTTTAAGCCTGGACATATCTTTTATTTCCTTCTGGATTCTTCCACGATCGCTAAGATGGCATTGCCTATGAATTTCCAGGCAGCTTGATAGAATTCTGCCATAAAGCCATCCGGTCCTGGGGCCTTATTTCTCTTCAGTCCTTGCACCACTTCCTCAACCTCCTCTATCGTGACTGCTCTCATTAATGCAAATTTTTGCTCTCTAGTGATTAACTTGGGGATCTGGTTGCATATTCTACACGTTGCCTCATGTCTTTCCTCCTAAGGTTCCATTAAAAGTTCTTTGAAATGTCTCACCAGGGTTTCCTCCATTTCCTCATGTTGGGTTTGTCACACGCCTTCTTCATTTTTCAGGGAGAAAATTCTATTTCTCTGCCTATGTTGTATCATTGCTTTGTGGAAAAATTTAGTATTCCTCTCTCCCTCCCTTAACCAGTTCACTCTTGACTTCTTCCGCCATAAGATTTCCTCTTGCTTCTTGCGTTCCTCTATTTGGCTGACAAATCTTCCCTCTTACGCTGATAAGTCTTCACTTCTCCCTTCCCTTATAATTTCTTATTGAATTTCCTTCATCTTTTGATTTAACTGTTGTTGATCCTTTATTATGTTCCCAAATTCCTTTTGCTTCCATTCCTTTATTTTTTTCTTTATGTCCGTTAAATTGTGTTGGAACGTTTGCATTATATTCCTTCCCCTTTGTTCACTCTGTTTCCACCATTCCTCTACTTTGTTTATAAACTTAGGATCTCTGAGCCAGAAAGCTTCAAATCAAAATGGTCAGTTTTAAGGGCTAGATTTGAGTTCAATATCTTATCCCACTGAGTAGTGGTCCAATCCCATCCCAGGTAATATCATCGCTTCCACAAAAATATCTCTACTTACTATCTCTTCAGATATTAGGAATCTATCTAATCTTGAGGCAATTTGATGTCTGCCCCCTCTTCTATTATTCCAGGTATGAGTCCCATTAGTAGTTATGATATCCACTAGCCTCTAGTCATTTATGATATCTTCAAACAGTTCCATGTCTGCATCCACCCTGTGCACTCCTATTTTTTCATTTAGGGACTGAATCATGTTGAAGTCCCATCCTATTATCCATGGAATATTTTGGTACAAACCATTCACTTTTGTTAGGTTACTAATGAAATTTTTCCTTTCTCCTGGGATATGAAGACCATAGACTCCTAAGAGAAGGATCCATTCTTTGGATCCAAGATTTCTAAATTTTCCAGAAAGTATTCTTGGCATACTTGTCCAATCTTTGAAACAAACTTCTTCTAGGTTGCATAGTATGGCCAATCCTCCTGCACTTCCCATGGCATCTTGTCCTACTACCTCGTACCTTGGCCTGAAGTTTCCCATGATCTCCTTCAGTTTTAATTCACTGATCTTGGTTTCTTGTAGTATCATAACACTGGGTTTATCTTTCTTCAATCTTTCTTTGAGGTATCTCGGTTTCCCTTCACTGTTCAAACCTCCTATGTTCCAAGTCGTGATTATCATTTCAAAAATTTGGTATGTTGGTGGAATACCTCAAATCATGGCACCACTCTCCCTGAGTTAACGAGCATTTCTCCCACCATTTGGATGGATTCACTCATGCATTTTCTGCCCCATTTTCTCCCTCCTTTCCCTGATGCTCCCGTTTCTAGACCTTGTCCTCACTATGATCCAAGATGCTCTGGTTGATTTGTCACTATTGTTCCTTGTTTTATTTTGTATTCTTCAAACATTTCTTTGTATAATTGTTTTTGGTCTTCTGGGATGAACCTCTCATCAAAGTGTCTCGACTCCTACAGTAGTCTCTTCATTACTTGTTCCTCTTTGCTAAAATTTTCTTTTTGTGGGTCTATCTCCATCTTTCTTTGCTCTGTTTTCTCTTTGTTTATTTCCCCTTCTTTTCTTCCACTATTTTTATCTGTTCCTGTTGTTTCTCTTTTTCTTTCTATTTTGGCTCAACTGGTTCTTCATTGCTTCCACAAGTACCTCTCCCATATCCTCCTCTTGTAGCACCACAAATTTGTTTTTGTTTTCTTTCTCCTTCTCGTTCTAAGGACTCTTATGGATACCCAATGGTTTTTGATTCCTTTTTCTTTTGTGGACTTCCTGAAAGCCTCCTTCCATTTCCTTACTCAATCCTTCCTCCTTGTTTCCCCGAGTCTTCTCTGGGATGTTTTGGGGCAAGATCTGAATAGGTGTCCATATTCATGGCATCTCCTACACTTGAATGGTATGTGCTCATAATCCAACTACTGTTGCCATATTTCACGACGAGATTCTACCTCTATCCAATTAGGGAGAGGTTTTGTTATGTTCATGTGAACACATATCTGGGCAAAAGAAGTGTACCTTCCTTTTCTTGTTGTGTCTGCAACCTTGACGAAGGTTCCAATCGAATTTCCTATTCCTTCCAGGATTCCTGGGTCCCAGAAATCCATTAGGAGGCCAAACAATCAAACCCATATTGGCACTGCCAGAATTTTTTCCTAATCTGGGTTATAAGACACCTCCCAGTGTCGCATGAATAGGCTAACATTATTGAAGAAATAGGGCCCCTCATCAAAGACCTTATCTTTGTCTACTAGGTGAGAAAATACTACCGAAAGGAATCCTTTCGCTCCTAGTTTCAGATCTATGTGACCTTTTGGTTGCCAACACTGTTGGATCCATTTAACCAGTTCTTTCTTTGTAGGCCAGGCTCCTATGAATTTACATATCAATGCGTGATCACTCATGTACCCCCTATATTCTTCCAGTTTATTATTGGGAATGACAAACCTAGTTTTTTTTGCTGCTGGACAAGCATTTGCCTCTTTGACCCGCTCGCTATCGCGCTCCAATGATCAGTGTGCCTTTCCTCCTTTTTCCCTGAATTCTGTTAGTCCCATTTCTGCTCGCTTCTCCTTCTATAACATTCTTATAGGAGGGGATTGATCCCACCCCCTTCCAGGCTCATCATGCCTTCGTTAGACCTCGCCTGCCTCCTTTTGTCTCATTCTACGATCTATTGTAGTGCGTTGTTGTCAGGGTTTGCTGAATCCCCTGCCCGCTGGTGTTGTAGTAGGCTTGCCAGGGCAAACCTGCTTCAAACCCTAAACCATGACCCTAAGTTCCCTACCATTGCTTAAGTTCCTTCCTCACAAATCATTTATTTATTTCATAAATTACAAATTATTATTTTAATAGTATTTTATATTTATATTTGCCATTTAGGCATAGAGTTGGTTAAAGAATTGTACTTGTTTGGTTAGAGTTCGTATTCTTTGGACTTAAGTAAATACGTTTCAACCCTTCCACAAGAGTGAAAGCTTACTTTCTTATGGAGTATTTTATGGACTACCAATTGACATGGTTTTCCTTGAATAATGGTGGTGATGAGTCAATACATTGATGATAGATTTTCTCATTGTATTTAAGAAAATAAATTAATACTTATTATTTAAAATATGATTATTAATGTGTTTTTCTTAATATTTATGAATATCTAATACAAAATATTATCCACACTTTTACATTTAGGTTATTATTATTATTAAAATTACTATTTCACAAATATGGACATGTATAATTTAATAGATACACAAGATCTTTAATAGTTCCACTATATACGTACATCTGAAATAGTTCCAGAAATCTTAACCGAGGCACTGGAAATGATAGTTATTAGTGATATATGCTTTCATCAAAATAATTTGGATAAATATTTAATGGAGGAACCCATTATGGTAATCATTCATGGAACGGAGCAATAACATAGTGCTCCAATAACCCCGATGTGATAGTATGTGGACTATTGAAAATTGCTATCGGTGATTCCAACACTTCAGTTCTAGGCTCCTTATATTCTGATCTAGCAATGCGATAACAATCGCAAATACTATAACCTTTCCACTCTTCTCTATAATGGTTCGGGTCCGGGCTATCAGAGTTCGGATTTCGACGGTTCCAAAGGTCCTTCCATTCCACTTGTGGTTCTTCCGTGCAATAATGTTTTAGACTAGTAAACCCGATATGGGTATGAACCAGATTCAATAATATTTCAAGTCCAAAACTATGTCCAGATTAAGTCTTTTTCAAAGATTTCATATGTAAACAAAGGTTCCACTGCAGATCATAGATTTTGGTTTTTCTTTTTTTCAATAATCACTAATATCATGTTATGAAATTGTTAATAAAATAGAGAATTTGCATTAATGAAATTGTAATTTTAAATGTTTAAATATATTCAAAAGTGTGGAAGAACTTTTACTACTATTTAAATATGTTTTTTTTCAAAAAATTTATTATATTTAAACAAAAAAGGATAAAAATGAAATGAGCACTATTTCATAAAAATAAAAGTAATTTTGTGGGATAAGTTTATCTTTTTTAATTACTCTTAGGAACTTACATTTAGAGAAAAAGTTAAAAAAAATAAAAAATTACCGAGATTTAATAAAAATAAAGATAATTTTGTCAAGGTAAGTTTATCATTTTAATTGTTCCTATGAACCTTCACTCCTTCCATTCTGATTTGTCGATGCGATAACAATCGTGGACCCCATAACCTTTCCACTCTTCTCTATAATGGTTGGGTCCTGGCTATTGAAGTTCAAACTTCGACGGTTCTGAAGGTCCCTTCCACTCCACTTGTGGTTCTTATGATGCGATAATGGTTCGGACCTGATACAAGTATGAACTAGATTCAATAATATTTCAAGTCCAGGACTACATTCACATTAAGTCTTTTTCAAATATTTCCTGTGTAAACAGAGGTTCCACTACGGATCATAGATTTTGGATTTTCCTTTTTCTAATAATCACTAATTTCATGTTCTGAAATTGTTAATAAAATAGAGAGTTTGCCATTACTGAAATTGTAATTTTAAATGCTTAAATATATTCAACACTGTGGAAGCACTTTTACTACTATTTAAATATGTTTTTTTATATTTTTTATTATATTTAAAGAAAAATGATAAAACTTAAATGATCACTTTTTCATAAAAATAAAAATAATTTTGTGGGGTAAGTTTATCTTTTTTTAATTATTCTTAGCAACTTACATTTTGACAAAAAAATTAACAAAAAATAAAAAAAATTATCGAGATTTAATAAAAATAAAGATAATCTTGTCTAGGTAAGTTTATCTATTTAATTATTCTTATGAACCTTCACTCCTTTCGTTCCGATCTGGCGATGCGATAAAAATCGCGGACTGAATAACCTTTCCACTCTTCTCTATAATGGTTTGGGTCTGGGCTGTCGGAGTTCAGACTTCAGCGGTTCCAAAGGTCCCTTCCACTCCACTTGTGGTTCTTGCGATGCGATAATGGTTCAGACCCGATACAAGTATGAACCAGATTCAATAATATTTCAAGTCCAGAACAAGGACAAGATTAAGTCTCTTTCAAAGATTTCCTGCGTAAACAAAGGTTCCACTGTGGATCATAGATTTTGGTTTTTCTTTTTTTCAATAATCACTAATATCATGTTCTGAAATTGTTAATAAAATAGAGAGTTTGCATTAATGAAATTGTAATTGTAAATGTTTAAATACATTGAAAAGCGTGGAAGAGATTTTACTACTATTTAAATATGTTTTTTTCAGATATTTTTTATTATATTTAAAGAAAAAGGATAAAAATTAAATGATCACTATTTCAAAAAAATAAAAATAATTTTGTAGGGTAAGTTTATCCTTTTTAATTACTCTTAGGAACTTACATTTAGAGAAAAAGTTAATAAGAAATAAAAAATTATCGAGATTTAATAAAAATAAAGACAATTTTGTCTAGATAAGTTTATCTTTTTAATTATTCTTATGAACCTTCACTCCTTCCGTTCGAACCTAGTGATGATTTAACAATTGCAGACGTGATAACCTTTCCACTCTTCTCTATAATGGTTTGGGACCTGATAACCTTTCCACTCTTCTCTATAATGGTTTGCGTCTGGGTTGTCGGAGTTCATACTTCGGTTGTTCCAGAGGTCCCTTCCACTCCACTTGTGGTTCTTCCAATGAGATAATGGTTCGGACCCGATACTGGTATGAACCAGATTCAATAATATTTCAAGTCCAAAACTATGTCTAGATTAAGTCTTTTTCAAATATTTCTTGTGTAAACAGAGGTTCCACTGAGGACCATAGATTCTGGTTTTTCCTTTTTTTAATAATCACTAATATCATGTTGTGAAATTGCTAATAAAATAGAGAGTTTGCATTACTGAAATTATATTTTTAAATGTTTAAATATATTCAACAGTGTGGACGAACTTTTTCTAATATTTAAATATGTTTTTTTTAATTTTTTATTATGTTTAAAGAAAAAGAATAAAAAATAAATGATCACTATTTCATAAAAATAAAAATAATTTTGTGGGGTAAGTTTATCTTTTTTAATTATTCTTAAGAACTTACATTTAGAGAAAAACTTTTTAAAAAAGAAGAAATTATCGAGATTTAATAAAAATAAAGATAATTTTGTCCAGGTAAGTTTATCTTTTTCAATTATTCTTATGAACCTTCGCTCCTTCCATTCCGATCTAGCGATGCGATAACAATCACGGACCCAATAACCTTTCTACTCTTCTCTATAATCTTCTCTATAATCTTCTCTATAATGGTTTGGGTATGTGTTGCCGAAGTTCTAACTTCGGCGGTTCCAAAGGTCGCTTCCATTCCACTTGTGGTTCTTGCAATGTGATAATGGTTCGAAGCCAATATGGGTATGAACTGGATTCAATAATATTTCGAGTCCAGAACTAAGTCCAAATTAAGTCTTTTTCAAAGATTTCTTATGTAAACAAAGGTTCCACTGCGGATCTTAATAATGCATGTAAGAGAACGGGCACGCTGATATGAAAGGGAAACAACCCAACAGGGCTAACCTTAAGTGTTAATTGCAACAAATATTGAATCACTATTAATAAAACAAAGAAAATAACAGAATTGTAATTGATACACGCATAAAAATACTAGTTGACAGGGAACGATACAATCAGATGCATAGAGACATCATAAGGGTTTGTCTTTGCTCTACTCTCTACTGCTTTCATAATTAGCTTCTCTACTTGCTTTCAAAAACCAGAAAGCGAAATACCCCGATTGATTTTCCATTTTCTAACCGAAAGAGTTTATACGGGAAAAGCTGAGAATGGTCTTATCTGCTATAATGAAATAAGCTAAGACAATATCCCTAGTCAAAGTACATAACACAACATGCAATTTCTTTAGATAATTACAATGAGTGAGACTAATGAGAGTGAGAATGAGGAGAATTGATTCTGAAAATATATAATGTATAAAATTGGATACATATATTCATGAGGAGAGTCAAGAAACTACAACACAATAATAATAATGGGGGATTTGATAAAATAAAATCTTTGGCTCACTTGAGGATACAGTAAGTGCCTGTGCAGCATGGTTGAGGTTAGCCCATGCCCAAGAAATAGTCCTCACTCCTAGCATCTACACATTATTAGAAACTCGTGTCATACGTTAACCCACCCATCTACACATTATTAATGACCTCTATTATACATTAACCCACCCCAACGAATAACCTGGTTTCATACGTTTTAGAATGCAAAGAGACATTAGTTTCATTGTAATGCATGAAACATGTCCTTATTACTCGAATTTATGCCTACATACCTCATTGTCATGGTTATGGATGATTGTTAGTCATAAATGGTTCAACCGTCATTGTAATGGATCAAAATGTGTCCTTATGCTTCAACCCTTCATACGTCTCAAGCAAAGATACCACTTTCAAAGGCACTGTGAAAGACGGGTGTTTGACACTAACTTTTTTATTTCATTTTTTCTTAATCCTACATATGTGGTTATCAATAGGAGGCATGAGTAAATTTTTAATCATGCTTTGTAAAAAATTAATTTAATTATGGTCTAAGTATGTGTCCTAGAGATGCAAGAAAGTTACTGTAGCAAATTTCATTCATTGATTTAGTGGCGACTACAAGAATATACTGGCATATTTCAATTCAAGACATCGGATCAAAAGGATTAATTAAGAAAATGATTAACTTGCCGATTCTAATATGGAGGCGTGGATTCTGATAGAGAGACACCTATCGGCG
Organism: Pinus tabuliformis; assembly: GCA_031772625.1. Classification (NCBI taxonomy): domain Eukaryota; kingdom Viridiplantae; phylum Streptophyta; class Pinopsida; order Pinales; family Pinaceae; genus Pinus; species Pinus tabuliformis. The sequence continues at coordinate 815,692,719 of CM062806.1, read as the reverse complement.
TAATTAAACTAAACCACGAGAAAATATTTACCACTACATATCATCAAAATTTAATATCACAAAGACAAATATTAAATAAAATCCCCATTTGTTATCTACTTATATATTTTAAGTCTTTCTAATTTTAATTTTAGATCACTATTAGTTATCTATCTATATATTTTAATATCTTGTATAATTCTGTGAAGAGTCGCTAGATATTTTATAGGGATATATTTTAATTTTAATTTAATTAAATTTTAATTAATATTTGTTATTAAGTTATTTATTTTATCGTTCTAAATAAAAATTTTGTAGTTTGTTTTTTAATTTTAAATCAGTCTAGATTTATCTTAATTCCAGATCTATCAAGCCAGGAAATGGATCAAATCTGTTGAGGGGAACTTTTTCTTGAGTACAAATTTGAGGTGGAAACCTCTTTTTTGAGTGTAAAATTAGAGAAGAAGTTTGCACCTTGTAGAATTTAATATATCTAGAATTAAGATAGATCTATGTTGGTTTCAAGGATATAATTAATTTGATCAATAATATGTAGATACATCTAATATTAATATAATCATTTGAAATATGCTAAATATATCTGAAATTAATCCAATCATTTTAAATTTACGTAATTACCCTAATAATTTTGTTCTTACGCATGACCCTCTAAGTTTATTCTCACTCGATTGGCCTAAAAGGCATTGGATTTCTGATATGTCCATCTTCTACCTTGCAGGTGAGTGTACATTGAAACCAAGCTTCACTCAGGTTCTTAATTTCGGTCGCAAATTTATCTGGGTATTGCTGGTCTATTTGGTTATGAGCAATGTGAATTTTCTCATGACCTCATGGATTTTAAGGAGAATAACCCTGGAATTTGTGATTATATGATCCAGGTGGATATTGGTGGCCACCTGCCAAGTCCACCTGGACCCCCACCATTGTCTTTCTCAGCATTTTCAGTTTCCTTAATTGTAGCACAACTTACTATATTTAGCAGTTTTTCGGGTCCTGAACTTCCGGAGTTGTTTTGAGGCCCTAAACGACGTTTTTTGGGGAATCCGGGGGCAACACGAGTCCATGGAATGGACTGGTGTTGCCCGTTCCAACAATGATAGTGCTCTGATAGATCTTTCTAATGAGCTATTGTACGCGTCAAACGGAGATCATATGCCAAAGTTACGACCCCGGGAAGTTGATGTACCAACTTACCCCCAAACGGGGCCCACAGTTTGGCGTTTCATCTCCTAGGGTTAGGTTTTGGAATGTTAAGGGTTTTTCCATTGTTTCTCAACAATAAATAGGCCTTCGAGCCTCATTGTAACACAGTTCAGAGGCATGTAGCCATCACATCTCTTCTAAAAGATAAGCTACCATCGCCCTAGCTAGTTTATTGCCATTTCTGTTTGTAAGCATATTTCAGTATTTTCCATTAATGAAATGAAGTATTATTTCCGCTGCATCTTTGTGTATATGGTTATCTCTGTAATTTGTTGCGTTCCTGTTTAAATCTGGATCATTATAAGTTTGTATTTATTCAAGAAACACTACCCTTTCGAGATCAGTCTTGTGATAGAGCGGGAGACAGCAGTGGAATGATGAACTAGGGTTGGGGGTTTCTGTGCAGGCTTTTCTCCATGGACGGGTGCAGAGGAGGGAGCTCCACTCCCTCCTACCGCGAGGCAGTGGCTAACAAGAGCAAGGCATCTCCAGTTTCAGGCAGAGGTAACATGATGGAAGGGGGAAAAAGTGGGGAAAAGGAAACAGAAAGCAACAAGGAGAAGGAGAAGGACGGCACAAAGGATAAAGAGGAAAATGACAAAAAACAGGGAACAAAAGACAGGAAACAACAGGGCCTGTGCAAGCCCAAAGCTGAAGTCACTCCTAGAGTAATCTTAAATAACCCTGAGCTACAAGCCCACAGGGAGCACATGCAAACTTATGCAATCATATGCAAATTCATGGGAATATGGCCCATCAAAAAGGGTTTACAAACGTGGATCAGGTACCACTGGAAGCCCAAAGGAGGCATTGATCTTCATCAAGGATCCAAGGGTTTTTTTACCATGGTGTTCGCGAACATTGAGGACAAATACAGAGTGTTTGAAGGAGGGCCCTACTTCTATGCAGTAGAAAGGGTCTACATGCGACTGTGGATGATGAACTTCCTGCCGGAGCTGGAAACCTTTACCTCAGTCCTGGTATGGGTAAGACTCTATTCACTACCTCTGGATTATTGGAAAATAGAATCACTTACAACCATAAGAAATAAATTAGGAAGTTATGTTAAAACTTCTGAAGCCATAAGAAGGGAAAAATATTCCTCCTTTGCCAGGATTTGTGTAGAGATGGACCTATCTAGAGCACTTCCGGACGAGGTCATATTAGAGGTATTTGATGAGGAATGGGTGCAAATGGTTGGCTATGAGCACATTCCTTTTATATGTCGAAAATGTCATGAACATGGGCATCTTCTTCGAGATTGTCCTATTAGTAAGGCTACGAACAAAAGTAAACCTAACACATTGAAAGAGATAGATGGCTTTCACAAAGTAGCTCACAAGGGTAAAAATGGAAAAAATGGTCCAAAACATCACCAAAGTGGAGACCAAAAAGGGAGGCAAAATCAATTCCATGTTCTTGAAGAGGAGGAAGATGCATTAGTCTAAAATCAAGTTATGAAGGATGGAGATGATAAGCAGGAAAAGGAAGAAGAACAAGACCAGGAACAGGCAAAGGAAAAATAAAAAGGGATCATGAGGAGTGAATCAAAGATGGATATGGATCAGGAAATGACACAGAGTGAGGTGGAAATGGAAGACAATGAGTTACAAGACATTCTCAATAGAGAAAACCTAGATCTAGAAGGGTTCTTAAGTAAGGGAACAATATGTGGATTAGAATATCTACCACAAGAAGAATGCAATCTAATAGAGGATTTATTCTTATGGAAAACTCATACAAAATTCTTGGAGGAAGATAACACCACAGAAAGACAAGGTAAGCAGGGAATGAAATCGGTAAAACCAACTCCAGTATTGGCTCCAAGAATCTCGGGGAAAAAAAGGGGCAGAAAATAGCAGAATGAGATATTAATGGAATGTGGAAAGCTCATGATAGACTCAGGTAAGATGAAAGACCTAACTAGTTACTCCTTTTCCAATCAGTAATTATGAAGTTTACAACTTGGAACATCAAAGTTCTAGGAAGCAAAAGAAAACAGAGAATGCTAAATAATAGAATGAAACAAGCAGCTCCGGATAGATCTTTCTAATGAGCTATTGTACGCGTCAAACGGAGATCATATGCCAAAGTTACGACCCCGGGAAGTTGATGTACCAACTTACCCCCAAACGGGGCCCACAGTTTGGCGTTTCATCTCCTAGGGTTAGGTTTTGGAATGTTAAGGGTTTTTCCATTGTTTCTCAACAATAAATAGGCCTTCGAGCCTCATTGTAACACAGTTCAGAGGCATGTAGCCATCACATCTCTTCTCAGAGATAAGCTACCATCACCCTAGCTAGTTTTTTGCCATTTCTGTTTGTAAGCATATTTCAGTATTTTCCATTAGTGAAATGAAGTATTATTTCCGCTGCATCTTTGTGTATATGGTTATCTTTGTAATTTGTTGCGTTCCTGTTTAAATCCGGATCAGTGGTATCAAAGCGGTCTGCTTTTTTCTCTGTTTTTCTTTGCATGTCCCCAACAAGGTCAGGATATAAGGAGTTAGGGCTTGAACTGGTTGAACCTTTGCAAGACTAGCCTCGCAAATCCCGACGGCCTCCCATGGCGAACGAGAAGAAAGACGAGGGGGCAGGAGATCCCATCAAAATCTTGCTCGAAGAAGCGCTCGAGCGACAACGGAATGCGATGATGGACAACTTTGCGCAGATCCTTCAGCGGATACCCAGAAGCGGCGCATCGGCTTCCAGCAGCTCCTCTGGAAATGCCACACCCTTTAAGGTACAAGTTAATTTTGAAATCCCCATATTCGAGGGTCAGATAGACGCCGATGCCGTAGATAAATGGTTAAATATGCTAGAGGGTTATTTTTCTGTTCATGAATTTTCGAGTCGGGAAAAGATTGTTTTTTCTCTTCTCAAAGCAGCCCCCCACGTCAAGGACTGGTGGGAAACCTACTGCGAGCAGAAGGATGAAAGTACTAGCTCACTATTTTCAGCCGCACCCACTTGGGATTCGTTCCGGGATGCCATCAAGGAGCAGTACTACCCTGTCGGAAGCTATGAGGATGAATACATAAAGTGGACCACGCTGCGGCAGGGAAGGGACCAAGACGTGCCGGAGTTCACCAATCTTTTCCATACCCTTCGCACAAATTTGGGTATCAAGGATTCGGAGCAACATTTGATACTCAAATACCGTGGCTGCCTGCACAAGTACATCCAGGAAGAAATATAGTTCCTAAACATCCCCTCGCTCGGCACAGCATACCAGTATGCCGTCAAGGTCGAGCAGAAGTTTAAACAAAAGAAGCGAGACTTTGGATCTGCGAATCCAAAGCAGGGGAAAGGTGCCCCTAAACCACAAAACAAGTGACAAAGCCAAGGCGGGACAGCCCAAGACAACCAGCCGAAGCTGCAAGCAAAGATCAATGCCGCGAAGCCGAGAAAGGACACTGGAAAATGGTGCGAGTTCCATAAGAGCTCCACTCACAACACAAGTGAGTGTCGGGCCAAGCAGTCACTGGTGGCTGAGTTAAAGGTTTCAGAATCAGATGCATGTTCCGACTCTGAGTCAGAACCTGATAAGGGGTATGAAAAAGGGAAGCAGATCATTGATGCGGATCCCAGCGCCACTGTTGCTACCGCAAAGATCCAGAAAAATGAACCCGAAGATCCAGAGGAGGAGGAGCGTCTCTTCCACTCCCAGATGTGGGTAAAGGGCTCCCCGATACAGTTCATTATTGATAGCGGGAGTCAAAAGAACCTCATTTCGGCAGAGGTCGTGAAGCGGTTGGGCTTACCGACCACAGCACATCCACAACCATACACCATTGGGTGGCTTCACCAAGGGCGAGATCTTCGCGTGAGCCAGCAGTGTCGCCTTCCATACAACATCAAGCCCTTCATGGATGAGGTATTGTGTGACATTGCTCCCCTTGAAGTTTGCGATGTATTACTAGGACAACCATACTTGTGGAAGCGACATGCTGTGTATGAATCAAGGCCCCGTGCTGTTATTATTACATTGGGAAATAAGTTGTTCAGGATACCAGAGGTAGCACCACCTGCCGCCATCTCTTTGATTACTGCAAAACAATGCAGTAAGATCATTTCCAAAACCAGGAAATTTGTTTTCCTGATGATACACCCTCAAGGGAAGAAGAAGATAGTGGCCGCGGCCTCCAAACGGGGTCCCTTTGCACGGCAGCTACAGATGGACAAGATTGTGGAGGAGTACGAAGACATCTTCACCTCCCCGGCAGGGGTTCCTCTGCACTGTCAAGTCAAGCACTCCATCGATTTGACCCCAGGTGCGCCGCTACCCAATGGACCAATTTATCGGCACTCCGTTCTGGAGAACAATGAAATCAAGAGGCAGATTCAGGAGCTCCTGCAGAAAGGTCACATCCGTCCGAGTTCATCGCCCTGTGGGAGCCCGATAGTGTTGGTACAGAAGAAGGATGGGACGTGGAGACTCTGTATTGACTATCAGGCGCTGAACAAGATCACTGTCCGTAATAGGTACCCGATCCCGCGGATTGATGACCTCCTAGACCAACTAAAGGGGGTGAAATATTTCAGCAAGATCGATCTGAAGTGAGGATATCACCAGGTACCAATTGAACCCTCAGATGTGTGGAAGACTGCCTTCAAATCCAAGGAGGGCCTCTTCGAATGGTTGGTCATGCCTTTCGAATTGACGAATGCTCCTGCAACCTTTATGAGGCTAATGGATGACATCTTACGGCCATTCACCAACTCCTTTGTAGTAGTATACTTGGATGACATTCTAATCTTCAGCCAGAGTTGGGAAGAGAACCTCCACCACATCCGACAGGTTCTCCAAACACTGCGGCAACACAAGCTATGTGCCAATTTGGAGAAATGCACTTTTGGCATGACCGAGGTTCAGTATCTGGGATACATCATTGATGAACAGGGGGTGCATGTCGATCCAGCCAAGGTCCAAGTCATTTGGGATTGGCCCTCTCTAACCACTCTAACAGAGCTCCGCAACTTTCTAGGTCTTGCCAACTTCTACCGCAGGTTTGTGTTGGGATTTTCTCATATTTCTTGGCCCTTGAGTCAAGTCACCAAGGGCGGGGCAAAAGCAAAATTCTTTTGGTCTGAATCTCAACAGAAGGAATTCAGGGAGTTGAAGGATCGCCTCTGCACGGCACCAGTGCTCGCGTTACCAGATTTACAACAACCATTTGAGGTCGAGACAGATGCCTCTGACTATGCTATTGGGGCAGTCCTTACTCAACATGGACATCCAGTGGCATATCACAGTGAAACACTTTCAGACACAGTCCGGAAGTACCCCACTTATGATAAAGAGATGTATTCCATTGTACAGGCCTGCCGACAATGGAAGCATTACATTTTCGGGAAGGAAACAGTCATCCACATAGACCACCGACCTCTGCAGTTCATACAGACCCAAGGGAAATTGCAGAATGATCGCCATCAGAAGTGGTCTACATACCTGCAACAGTTTCACTTGAATATCAAGTATAAAAAGGGCAGCACCAATAATGTTGCAGATTGCCTCAGTCGACCACCAATCATGGCGCTAACCACCGTGCTCAACTCTTGCGGGCACGAGACTTTTGATTGGCCACTTCTCTACAAAAGCGACCCAGAATTTGGCCACACATACCAGACACTCTTGGAGGGTCGGCAGGTTGCAGATTTTCACCTCCAGGATGCCCTATTATGCCACCTCGGTCACCTCTGTGTTCCTTCAAGCGAGCGTGCCAAGATGATTTGGGAAGCACACTACAGTCGGGCTGTTGGGCATTTCGGGGTCGAGAAAACAGTGGCAGTACTGCAAAACTATTTCTATTGGCCGAATCTTCAACAGGATGTTGGGAAGTACATCCGATCATGTACTGCCTGTGCCATTGCCAAACCGACCATTAAGAAGCAAGGCCTCTATACCCCGTTGCCTACCCCTAGTCGACCTTGGGAATCCATCTCCATGGATTACATGTCAGGCCTTCCTTCCACTAAGCATGGAAATGACTGTGTTTTTGTGGTCGTCGACAGGTTCTCAAAGATGGCCATTATGATGGCCTGCAAGAAGAATATCACAGCAGAAGCCACTGCTAAACTCTTCTTTGAACGAGTGTGGGTGCACTTTGGGATCCCACAGTCTATCATCTCAGATCGGGACAGTCGGTTTCTCAGCACCTTTTGGTCCAGTCTCTGGTCAATGCTGGACACCAAACTCACGAAGTCCACAGCCTTCCATCCTCAAACTGATGGCCAGACAGAGGTTGTCAATAGGATGATTGTGCACATTCTGTGCATGTATAACTCAAAGCATCCACGCACATGGGACGAGAGCCTCCCCTACGTTCAGCACAGCTACAACCGAGCTCTTCATAGCTCCACTGGCCATAGTCCTTTTCAGGTGGGTTTGGGATTCCAGCCACTATGCCCCATTGATGTGGCCATGCCACTTGCAGCTACTCACATGAATTCATCTCATGTCTAGTCTGAAACAGATAAGGCCACCAGCTTCATTCAGCGCATCCAACATATTCGCGAGCAGGTCCATGACATTCTTGAGAAATCAAATGCCAAGTACAAGCAGCGACATGATCAACATCGGGTGCCACACTAGTTTTAGGTGGGCGACAAAGTCTGGTTGCATTTGCAAAAGGAACGCCTTACTGGAGCCTATCGGATATTGAGACCACTCCGATATGGTCCTTACACCATTACTAAGGCTATGGGAGACAATGCATTTGAGCTCAGCATTCCCCCATTCCTTGGCCTGCACCCAGTATTTAATGTGGACCACCTTCGGCCATACTTTCCACCATTGCTAGACACATCCGACATTGCAGAACAGCTCAAACCCACAGAATTAAATCCAGATTGCATGGAACAAGCTGCAACTGATCGGATCATGGACACACAGATCAAGAACACTTGCCAACAGAATATCCAACTGTATCGAGTTGTCAAAGCGGGCCAACTCCTTCAGCAGGGCAAGTGGCTCACCAAGGAACAAGTTTAGCAGAAGTTTCCTCATCTCATGGAGGAGCTCAACGCAATGGGGACCATTGCTTCCTAAGGGGGGAGGAATGATCCAGGTGGATATTGGTGGCCACCTGCCAAGTCCACCTGGACCCCCACCATTGTCTTTCTCAGCATTTTTCAGTTTCCTTAATTGTAGCACAACTTACTATTTTTAGCAGTTTTTCGGGTCCTGAACTTCCGGAGCCGTTTTGAGGCCCTAAACGATGTTTTTTGGGGAATCCCGGGGCAACACGAGTCCATGGAATGGACTGGTGTTGCCCGTTCCAACAATGATAGTGCTCGGATAGATCTTTCTAATGAGCTATTGTACGCGTCAAACGGAGATCATATGCCAAAGTTACGACCCCGGGAAGTTGATGTACCAACTTACCCCCAAACGGGGCCCACAGTTTGGCATTTCATCTCCTAGTGTTAGGTTTTGGAATGTTAAGGGTTTTTCCATTGTTTCTCAACAATAAATAGGCCTTCGAGCCTCATTGTAACACAGTTCAGAGGCATGTAGCCATCACATCTCTTCTCAAAGATAAGCTACCATTGCCCTAGCTAGTTTATTGCCATTTCTGTTTGTAACCATATTTCAGTATTTTCCATTAATGAAATGAAGTATTATTTCCGCTGCATCTTTGTGTATATGGTTATCTCTGTAATTTGTTGTGTTCCTGTTTAAATCCGGATCATTATAAGTTTGTATTTATTCAAGAAACACTACCCTTTCGAGATCAGTCTTGTGATAGAGCGGGAGACAGCAGTGGAATGATGAACTAGGGATGGGGGTTTCTGTGCAGGCTTTTCTCCATGGACGGGTGCAAAGGAGGGAGCTCCACTCCCTCCTACCGCGAGGCGGTGGCTAACAAGAGCAAGGTATCTCCAGTTTCAGGCAGAGCTAACATGATGGAAGGGGGAAAAAAATGGGGAAAAGGAAATAGAAAGCAACAAGGAGAAGGAGAAGGACGGCACAAAGGATAAAGAGGAAAATGACAAAAAACAGGGAACAAAAGACAGGAAACAATAGGGCCTGTGCAAGCCCAAATCTGAAGTCACTCCTAGAGTAATCTTAAATAACCCTTAGCTACAGGCCCACAGGGAGCACATGCAAACTTATGCAATCATATGCAAATTCATGGGAATATGGCCCATCAAAAAGGGTTTACAAACGTGGATCAGGTACCACTGGAAGCCCAAAGGAGGCATTGATCTTCATCAAGGATCCAAGGGTTTTTTTACCATGGTGTTTGCGAACATTGAGGACAAAGACAGAGTGTTTGAAGGAGGGCCCTACTTCTATGCAGTAGCAAGGGTCTACATGCGACCGTGGATGATGAACTTCCTGCCGGAGCTGGAAACCTTTACCTCAGTCCTGGTATGGGTAAGACTCTATTCGCTACCTCTGGATTATTGGAAAATAGAATCACTTACAACCATAAGAAATAAATTAGGAAGTTATGTTAAAACTTCTGAAGCCATAAGAAGGGAAAAATATACCTCCTTTGCCAGGATTTGTGTAGAGATGGACCTATCTAGAGCACTTCCAGACGAGGTCATATTAGAGGTATTTGATGAGGAATGGGTGCAAATGGTTGGCTATGAGCACATTCCTTTTATATGTCGAAAATGTCATGAACATGGGCATCTTCTTCGAGACTGTCCTATTGGTAAGGCTAAGAACAAAAGTAAACCTAACACATTGAAAGAGATAGCTGGCTTTCACAAAGTAGCTCACAAGGGTAAAAATGGAAAAAATGGGCCAAAACATCACCAAAGTGGAGACCAAAAAGGGAGGCAAAATCAATTCCATGTTCTTGAAGAGGAGGAAGATGGATTAGTCTAAAATCAAGTTATGAAGGATGGAGATGATAAGCAGGAAAAGGAAGAAGAACAAGACCAGGAACAGGCAAAGGAAAAATAAAAAGGGATCATGAGGAGTGAATCAAAGATGGATATGGATCAGGAAATGACATAGAGTGAGGTGGAAATGGAAGACAATGAGTTACAAGACATTCTCAATAGAGAAAACCTAGATCTAGAAGGGTTCTTAAGTAAGGGAACAATATGTGGATTAGAATATCTACCACAAGAAGAATGCAATCTAATAGAGGATTTATTCTTATGGAAAACTCATACAAAATTCTTGGAGGAAGATAACACCACAGAAAGACAAGGTAAGCAGGGAATGAAATCGGTAAAACCAACTCCAGTATTGGCTCCGAGAATCTCGGGGAAAAAAAGGGGCAGAAAATAGCAGAATGAGATATTAATGGAATGTGGAAAGCTCATGATAGACTCAGGTAAGATGAAAGACCTAACCAGTTACTCCTTTTCCAATCAGTAATTATGAAGTTTACAACTTGGAACATCAAAGTTCTAGGAAGCAAAAGAAAACAGAGAATGCTAAATAATAGAATGAAACAAGCAGCTCCGGATAGATCTTTCTAATGAGCTATTGTACGCGTCAAACGGAGATCATATGCCAAAGTTACAACCCCGGGAAGTTGATGTACCAACTTACCCCTAAACGGGGCCCACAGTTTGGCGTTTCATCTCCTAGGGTTAGGTTTTGGAATGTTAAGGGTTTTTCCATTGTTTCTCAACAATAAATAGGCCTTCGAGCCTCATTGTAACACAGTTCAGAGGCATGTAGCCATCACATCTCTTCTCAGAGATAAGCTACCATCGCCCTAGCTAGTTTTTTGCCATTTCTGTTTGTAAGCATATTTCAGTATTTTCCATTAATGAAATGAAGTATTATTTCCGCTGCATCTTTGTGTATATGGTTATCTTTGTAATTTGTTGTGTTCCTGTTTAAATCCGGATCAGTGGTATCAAAGCGGTCTTCTTTTTTCTCTGTTTTTCTTTGCATGTCCCCAACAAGGTCGGGATATAAGGAGTTAGGGCTTGAACTGGTTGAACCTTTGCAAGACCAGCCTCGCAAATCCCGACGGCCTCCCATGGCGGACGAGAAGAAAGACGAGGGGGCAGGAGATCCCATCAAAATCTTGCTCGAAGAAGCGCTCGAGCGACAACGGAATGCGATGATGGACAGCTTTGCGTAGATCCTTCAGCGGATACCCAGAAGCGGCGCATCGGCTTCCAGCAGCTCCTCTGGAAATGCCACACCCTTTAAGGTACAAGTTAATTTTGAAATCCCCATATTCGAGGGTCAGATAGACGCCGATGCCGTAGATAAATGGTTAAATATGCTAGAGGGTTATTTTTCTGTTCATGAATTTTCGAGTCGGGAAAAGATTGTTTTTGCTCTTCTCAAAGCAGCCCCCCACGTCAAGGACTGGTGGGAAACCTACTGCGAGCAGAAGGATGAAAGTACTAGCTCACTATTTTCAGCCGCACCCACTTGGGATTCGTTCCGGGATGCCATCAAGGAGCAGTACTACCCTGTCGGAAGCCTTGAGGATGAATACATAAAGTGGACCACGCTGCGGCAGGGAAGGGACCAAGACATGCCGGAGTTCACCAATCTTTTCCATACCCTTCGCACAAATTTGGGTATCAAGGATTTGGAGCAACATTTGATACTCAAATACCGTGGCTGCCTGCACAAGTACATCCAGGAAGAAATATAGTTCCTAAACATCTCCTCGCTCGGCGTAGCATACCGGTATGCCGTCAAGGTCGAGCAGAAGTTTAAACAAAACAAGCGAGACTTTGGATCTGCGAATCCAAAGCAGGGGAAAGGTGCCCCTAAACCACAAAACAAGTGACAAAGCCAAGGTGGGACAGCCCAAGACAACCAGCCGAAGCTGCAAGCAAAGAGCAACGTCGCGAAGCTGAGAAAGGACACTGGAAAATGGTGCGAGTTCCATAAGAGCTCCACTCACAACACAAGTGAGTGTCGGGCCAAGCAGTCACTGGTGGCTGAGCTAAAGGTTTCAGAATCAGATGCATGTTCCGACTCTGAGTCAGAACCCGATAAGGGGTATGAAAAAGGGAAGCAGATCATTGATGCGGATCCCAGCGCCACTGTTGCTACCGCAAAGATCCAGAAAAATGAACCCGAAGATCCAGAGGAGGAGGAGCGTCTCTTCCACTCCCAGATGTGGGTAAAGGGCTCCCCGATACAGTTCATTGTTGATAGCGGGAGTCAAAAGAACCTCATTTCGGCAGAGGTCGTGAAGCGGTTGGGCTTACCGACCACAGCACATCCACAACCATACACCATTGGGTGGCTTCACCAAGGGCGAGATCTTCGCGTGAGCCAGCAGTGTCGCCTTCCATACAACATCAAGCCCTTCACGGATGAGGTATTGTGTGACATTGCTCCCCTTGAAGTTTGTGATGTATTACTAGGACAACCATACTTGTGGAAGCGACATGCTGTGTATGAATCAAGGCCCTGTGCTGTTATTATTACATTGGGAAATAAGTTGTTCAGGATACCAGAGGTAGCACCACCTGCCGCCATCTCTTTGATTACTGCAAAACAATGCAGTAAGATCATTTCCAAAACCAGGAAATTTGTTTTCCTGATGATACGCCCTCAAGGGAAGAAGAAGACAGTGGTCGCGGCCTCCAAACGGGGTCCCTCTGCACGGCAGCTACAGATGGACAAGATTGTGGAGGAGTACGAAGACATCTTCACCTCCCCGGCAGGGGTTCCTCTGCACTGTCAAGTCAAGCACTCCATCGATCTGACCCCAGGTGCGCCGCTACCCAATGGACCAATTTATCGGCGCTCCGTTCTGGAGAACAATGAAATCAAGAGGCAGATTCAGGAGCTCCTGCAGAAAGGTCACATCCGTCCGAGTTCTTCGCCCTGTGGGAGCCCGATAGTGTTGGTACAGAAGAAGGATGGGACGTGGAGACTCTGTATTGACTATCGGGTGCTGAACAAGATCACTGTCCGTAATAGGTACCCGATCCCGCGGATTGATGACCTCCTAGACCAACTAAAGGGGGCGAAATATTTCAGCAAGATCGATCTGAAGTGAGGATATCACCAGGTACCAATTGAACCCTCAGATGTGTGGAAGACTGCCTTCAAATCCAAGGAGGGCCTCTTCGAATGGTTGGTCATGCCTTTCGGATTGACGAATGCTCCTGCAACCTTTATGAGGCTAATGGATGACATCTTGCGGCCATTCACCAACTCCTTTGTAGTAGTATACTTGGATGACATTCTGATCTTCAGCCAGAGTTGGGAAGAGCACCTCCACCACATCCGACAGGTTCTCCAAACACTGCGGCAACACAAGCTATGTGCCAATTTGGAGAAATGCACTTTTGGCATGACCGAGGTTCAGTATCTGGGATACATCATTGATGAACAGGGGGTGCATGTCGATCCAGCCAAGGTCCAAGTCATTCGGGATTGGCCCTCTCCAACCACTCTAACAGAGCTCCGCAGCTTTCTAGGTCTTGCCAACTTCTACCGCAGGTTTGTGTTGGGATTTTCTCATATTTCTTGGCCCTTGAGTCAAGTCACCAAGGGCGGGGCAAAAGCAAAATTCTTTTGGTCTGAATCTCAACAGAAGGCATTCAGGGAGTTGAAGGATCGCCTCTGCACGGCACCAGTGCTCGCGTTACCAGATTTACAACAACCATTTGAGGTCGAGACAGATGCCTCTGACTATGCTATTGGGGCAGTCCTTACTCAACATGGACATCCAGTGGCATATCACAGTGAAACACTTTCAGACACAGTCCGAAAGTACCCCACTTATGATAAAGAGATGTATTCCATTGTACAGGCCTGCCGACAATGGAAGCATTACATTTTGGGGAAGGAAACAGTCATCCACACAGACCACCGACCTCTGCAGTTCATACAGACCCAAGGGAAATTGCAGAATGATCGCCATCAGAAGTGGTCTACATACCTGCAACAGTTTCACTTGAATATCAAGTATAAAAAGGGCAGCACCAATAATGTTGCAGATTGCCTCAGTCGACCACCGATCATGGCGCTAACCACCGTGCTCAACTCTTGCGGGCACGAGACTTCTGATTGGCCACTTCTCTACAAAAGCGACCCAGAATTCGGCCACACATACCAGACACTCTTGGAGGGTCGGCAGGTTGCAGATTTTCACCTCCAGGATGCCCTATTATGCCACCTCGGTCACCTCTGTGTTCCTTCAAGCGAGCGTGCCAAGATGATTTGGGAAGCACACTACAGTCGGGCTGCTGGGCATTTCGGGGTCGAGAAAACAGTGGCAGTACTGCAAAACTATTTCTATTGGCCGAATCTTCGACAGGATGTTGGGAAGTACATCCGATCATGTACTGCCTGTGCCATTGCCAAACCGACCATTAAGAAGCAAGGCCTCTATACCCCGTTGCCTACCCCTAGTCGACCTTGGGAATCCATCTCCATGGATTACATGTCAGGCCTTCCTTCCACTAAGCATGGAAATGACTGTGTTTTTGTGGTCGTCGACAGGTTCTCAAAGATGGCCATTATGATGGCCTGCAAGAAGAATATCACAGCAGAAGCCACTGCTAAACTCTTCTTTGAACGAGTGTGGGTGCACTTTGGGATCCCACAGTCTATCATCTCAAATCGGGACAGTCGGTTTCTCAGCACCTTTTGGTCCAGTCTCTGGTCAATGCTGGACACCAAACTCACGAAGTCCACAGCCTTCCATCCTCAAACTGATGGCCAGACAGAGGTTGTCAATAGGATGATTGTGCACATTCTGCGCATGTATAACTCAAAGCATCCACGCACATGGGACGAGAGCCTCCCCTACGTTCAGCACAGCTACAACCGAGCTCTTCACAGCTCCACTGGCCATAGCCCTTTTTAGGTGGGTTTGGGATTCCAGCCACTATGCCCCATTGATGTGGCCATGCCACTTGCAGCTACTCACATGAATTCAGCTCATGTCCAGTCCGAAACAGATAAGGCCACCAGCTTCATTGAGCGCATCCAACATATTCGCCAGCAGGTCCATGACATTCTTGAAAAATCAAATGCCAAGTACAAGCAGCGACATGATCAACATCGGGTGCCACACAAGTTTCAGGTGGGCGACAAAGTCTGGTTGCATTTGCAAAAGGAACGCCTTACTGGAGCCTATCGGAAATTGAGACCACTCCGATATGGTCCTTACACCATTACTAAGGCTATGGGAGACAATGCATTTGAGCTCAGCATTCCCCCATTCCTTGGCCTGCACCCAGTATTTAATGTGGACCGCCTTCGGCCATACTTTCCACCATTGCTAGACACATCCGACATTGCAGAACAGCTCAAACCCACAGAATTAAATCCAGATTGCATGGAACAAGCTGCAACTGATCGGATCATGGACACACAGATCAAGAACACTCGCCAACAGAATATCCAACTGTATCGAGTTGTCAAAGCGGGCCAACTCCTTCAGTAGGGCAAGTGGCTCACCAGGGAAAAAGTTCAGCAGAAGTTTCCTCATCTCATGGAGGAGCTCAACGCAATGGGGACCATTGCTTCCTAAGGGGGGAGGAATGATCCAGGTGGATATTGGTGGCCACCTGCCAAGTCCACCTGGACCCCCACCATTGTCTTTCTCAGCATTTTTCAGTTTCCTTAATTGTAGCACAACTTACTATTTTTAGCAGTTTTTCGGGTCTTGAACTTCCGGAGCCGTTTTGAGGCCCTAAACGACGTTTTTTGGGGAATCCCGGGGCAACACAAGTCCATTCCAACAATGATAGTGCTCGGATAGATCTTTCTAATGAGCTATTGTATGCGTCAAACGGAGATCATATGCCAAAGTTACGACCCCGGGAAGTTGATGTACCAACTTACCCCCAAACGGGGCCCACAGTTTGGCGTTTCATCTCCTAGGGTTAGGTTTTGAAATGTTAAGGGTTTTTCCATTGTTTCTCAACAATAAATAGGCCTTCGAGCCTCATTGTAACACAGTTCAGAGGCATGTAGCCATCACATCTCTTCTTAGAGATAAGCTACCATCACCCTAGCTAGTTTATTGCCATTTCTGTTTGTAAGCATATTTCAGTATTTTCCATTAATGAAATGAAGTATTATTTCCGCTGCATCTTTGTGTATATGGTTATCTCTGTAATTTGTTGCGTTCCTGTTTAAATCCGGATCATTATAAGTTTGTATTTATTCAAGAAACACTACCCTTTTGAGATCAGTCTTGTGATAGAGCGCGAGACAACAGTGGAATGATGAACTAGGGATGGGGGTTTCTGTGCAGGCTTTTCTCCATGGACGGGTGCAAAGGAGGGAGCTCCACTCCCTCCTACCGTGAGGCGGTGGCTAACAAGAGCAAGGTATCTCCAGTTTCAGGCAGAGCTAACATGATGGAAGGGGGAAAAAAGTGGGGTAAAGGAAACAGAAAGCAACAAGGAGAAGGAGAAGGACGGCACAAAGGATAAAGAGGAAAATGACAAAAAACAGGGAACAAAAGATAGGAAACAACAGGGCCTGTGCAAGCCCAAATCTGAAGTCACTCCTAGAGTAATCTTAAATAACCCTGAGCTACAGGCCCACAGGGAGCACATGCAAACTTATGCAATCATATGCAAATTCATGGGAATATGGCCCATCAAAAAGGGTTTACAAACGTGGATCAAGTACCACTGGAAGCCCAAAGGAGGCATTGATCTTCATCAAGGATCCAAGGGTTTTTTTACCATGGTGTTTGCGAACATTGAGGACAAAGACAAAGTGTTTGAAGGAGGGCCCTACTTCTATGCAGTAGCAAGGGTCTACATGCGACCGTGGATGATGAACTTCCTGCCGGAGCTGGAAACCTTTACCTCAGTCCTGGTATGGGTAAGACTCTATTCGCTACCTCTGGATTATTGGAAAATAGAATCACTTACAACCATAAGAAATAAATTAGGAAGTTATGTTAAAACTTCTGAAGCCATAAGAAGGGAAAAATATACCTCCTTTGCCAGGATTTGTGTAGAGATGGACCTATCTAGAGCACTTCCGGACGAGGTCATATTAGAGGTATTTGATGAGGAATGGGTGCAAACGGTTGGCTATGAGCACATTCCTTTTATATGTCGAAAATGTCATGAACATGGGCATCTTCTTCGAGACTTTCCTATTAGTAAGGCTAAGAACAAAAGTAAACCTAACACATTGAAAGAGATAGATGGCTTTCACAAAGTAGCTCACAAGGGTAAAAATGGAAAAAATG
Source organism: Pinus tabuliformis (assembly GCA_031772625.1). Classification (NCBI taxonomy): domain Eukaryota; kingdom Viridiplantae; phylum Streptophyta; class Pinopsida; order Pinales; family Pinaceae; genus Pinus; species Pinus tabuliformis. The sequence goes on along the minus strand of CM062806.1, from coordinate 815,675,384 downwards.
GGCCAAAACATCACCAAAGTGGAGACCAAAAAGGGAGGCAAAATCAATTCCATGTTCTTGAAGAGGAGGAAGATGCATTAGTCTAAAATCAAGTTATGAAGGATGGAGATGATAAGCAGGAAAAGGAAGAAGAACAAGACCAGGAACAGGCAAAGGAAAAATAAAAAGGGATCATGAGGAGTGAATCAAAGATGGATATGGATCAGGAAATGACACAGAGTGAGGTGGAAATGGAAGACAATGAGTTACAAAACATTCTCAATAGAGAAAACCTAGATCTAGAAGGGTTCTTAAGTAAGGGAAGAATATGTGGATTAGAATATCTACCACAAGAAGAATGCAATCTAATAGAGGATTTATTCTTATGGAAAACTCATACAAAATTCTTGGAGGAAGATAACACCACAGAAAGACAAGGTAAGCAGGGAATGAAATCGATAAAACCAACTCCAGTATTGGCTCCAAGAATCTCGGGGAAAAAAAGGGGCAGAAAATAGCAGAATGAGATATTAATGGAATGTGGAAAGCTCATGATAGACTCAGGTAAGATGAAAGACCTAACCAGTTACTCCTTTTCCAATCAGTAATTATGAAGTTTACAACTTGGAACATCAAAGTTCTAGGAAGCAAAAGAAAACAGAGAATGCTAAATAATAGAATGAAACAAGCAGCTCCGGATATAATTTTTGTTCAAGAAATGAAATGCTCTGTTCAAAAGATAAGAGAAATTCATAGTAAGTGGCTCAACAAATATGAGTTTATAGAAGTCAAAGTGGAAAATAAAGCAGGGGGTATCTTCATCCTTTGGAATCCCAAAAAAATAGGTATTATTGATGTGGAGGCATCTAGGAATTATTTATCGGTGGTTATACAACCAGTAGGAGATAGGGACACCTATCTTGTAACAAATGTTTATGGCCCTCAAAGGTTAGGTGACAAAATCGAGTTTATGGAATGCTTAGTGGACCTTCAAAACAGATTTACAGGGCTACCGTGGGTTATAGGAGGAGATTTCAACATGATTAGATCTCTCTCGGAGAAAAAGAGGGGGAACAAGAGCACTACGTAAAGATTCCTCAGCTTTCCAATGTTTTTCGAAAAAAATGAAACTAGTAGATATTGAAACAAATAATGGTCTTTGCACTTGGAACAGTAAAAGAGGAGGGGATTCCCAGGTAGCTTCCAACCTGGACAGATTCATGATCTCTGAAGAGATCATGCTTCTCGACAAGGAAATAATAGCTGATATTCTTCCTTATGGAGGCTTAGATCACTGGCTGATTCAGTTGGAGATAAAGGGCATTGGCACCCCAAGAAACAAACCATTTAGGTATGAAAATATTTGGCTTTCACACCCATATTTCATCAACAACATTGGAAACTGGTGGGCTGAAAAACTGCAGATTCAGGGCTCATCCATGTTCATTCTACATAAGAGACTAAAGCACATCAAGTAGAAGCTAAAGGAATGGAACCAGAAGGAATTTGGAAATATTTTCACAAGTAAAAGAATAGTGGAAAATAGAATCCTAGAGCTCAACCAAGCTCTGATCAAGAATGGCTTTGATAAAGACAAAAATTATCAAGCAGAGAAATATCACCAAGAATGGGAAATTTTTTGTAAACAAAAAGAAATTTTTTGGAAACAAAAATACAGGGTTCAATGGCTAAAAGAAGGAGAACAAAATACTAAATTTTTCCACAGATCTACCATTGCAAACAGAGCTCACAACAGAATCTCTTCGATCAAGGACGAGAATGGCCGAACTCTTCAAACCCATGAGGAGATAGATGCAGTGTTAGTAAAGCATTTTCAGGACATTGCCAAGGAAAACTTCTCAGAAAGAGAACCATTCATTAAGAACTTAACTAAACATATTCCTAAACTGGTTTCCAGAGAGGAAACTTGTAATCTCAAAAGACCTCTGACGGAACGGGAGATTAGTGAGGTCCTCAAGGAAATGCAAAATGGAAAGGCACCAAGTCCGGATGGATTCAATGTGGATTTCTTCAAAGCCTGATGGAATATTGTCAAAATGGATATCTTCGATATTGTCGAAGACTCCAGGTGGAACAAGACCATTTTGAAAGCTCTCAATACTTCCTTTATTGCCCTCATTCCAAAACAGGATAATGCTCAAACTCCAGAGAGATACAGGCCCATCGCCTTATGCAATGTTGTCTACAAGATAATTTCCAAGGTTGTGGCTAACAGACTTAAACCCCTGTTGCCCACACTCATCTCTGGGGAACAAACAGGGTACGTAGAAGGAAGACAAATTCTAGACAACATAATTCAAGCTCACGAGGTGATTCACTCGTTAACTTGAAACAAGAGAGAAAGAGTGATCATGCAACTGAACATAGCCAAAGCATATGATAAAGTAAATTGGATGTACATCAAAAAAGTGCTCACAACGTTTGGTTTCGATCATAATTGGGTCATATGGGTCATGGCCCTTGTGACTACTTCCAACTTTTCAATTTTAGTGAATGGCTCTCCTTCTGAACTTTTTCTCCCTTCCAGAGGTCTTAGACAAGGAGATCCACTTTCTCCTTTTCTCTTCATACTCATGATGGAAGGGCTGGGGTGGTCCATCAAGCATGCAAAAGAAATGGGAAAAATTCAAGGACTCCAACTTTCCGAGAATGGGCAAGTCCTGACTCATCAATAGTTTGTAGATGATACCATGTTACAGGGGATTCCCACGGTTAAAGAAGCATTTGCTTACAAACAAATTTTGAACGACTTCGCAAAGGCCACAGGTATGGAAGTAAACCTTTCCAAATCAAAAGTCTTTTTTCTTAACACTCACAATGCCATCCAGAGAAATGTCTCTAGAATTTTAGGCTTTCAAAGAGAATCCCTTCCCTCTAAGTATTTGGGAGTTCCTCTTATTGATAATCCCCGACACAAAAGTGTATGGGATCCTCTAGTAACAAAAATGCAAGACAAAGTCAGGAAATGGAAAAATAGATCTTTAAATTTAGCTGGCAGATTGGTGCTTACTAAAGCAGTTCTCCAAGCTATCCCAATCTTTATGCTATCAGCCCTCCCAGCTCCAATAGGAGTCTTACAGCAATTCTGGAATATTCAACGAGATTTTCTTTGGGGCAAAGAGGAAACTAGGAAAAAATGGGCTTTAGTCTCATGGGAAAAGATCTGCAATCCCAAGAACCAAGGTGGCCTGGGTTTGGACAATCCTGAGATTCTCACCAAGGCTCTTGGAGCCAAGCTTTGGTGGAGGTGGGTTAAGGATCCTAAAGCTCAATGGGCAAGCATCTGGAAGGAAAAATATGCCAATGCTTGGCCGGATTTTGAAATCATACGTATGACTGGAACAGTGAAAGGCTCCCCCATATGGAACAAGGCCTAAGAGAATAGAGAAGTAGTTCAAAAATATAGTTTCTGGGAAATCAGAGAGGGCGATATGGCACTTTCATGGGAGGACAAATGGCAACAAGAACCTAAACTACTGAAGGAATAATTTTTAGGCCTCAAGCATGAGACTGACAATCAAGGTTTAGTAAAGGTGAAAGACTTTTGGGAGAATCCACAAAATGTTGGAAAATGGAGAATCTAGAAAAAAATAGAGGACAGAGGGGATAGGACCCTCAACAGTAAAGCAGAGTCCCTCAAGAAACTACTGGATCAGAGAATAATTTTAGTCACGGAAGGGTAGTACCAACTGAGATGGGGTAACGACAAAGAGGGTAGCTTTAATATCAAGGAAGCTAAAGGTTTTCTCCTTGATCTGGAACCCCAAGCTCCTAATAACAATTGGCAGAAGCTTTGTAAGCACAAAAGTTGGATGAAAATCAAACTTTTTATGTGGTTAGTTCACCACAGGAAATTATTAACCTGGGACAATCTTAAAAAAACGGGCTTGCTGGGACCCTCCAGGCATCAACTCTGTGAGACCCAAGAGCAGACTATAGAGCACCTTCTCAACAACTGCAATTTCATCGACGGGATATGGGAATTTTTTACTAACATCTTCAAATAGTCTGATAGAGACAAAGAAAGTATTGCCAGCACTGTAAACAACTGGAGAAATAATTTCTCAGATAATGAAATTCTCAACTCTGCTTGGAATCTTCTGCCCTCTTTCATCATTTGGAATGTGTGGAAGGAAAGGAACAAAAGAATATTCAAAGAGGTAAAGTCTGCCTCTCTTAGCCTGGTGGAGCTGATCGTAAAACAACTAAAGGAGACAATGAGCACCATGGTTAGGAATCTCCCCAAAAATCCTCCCTCTGTGGCAGAGTTGAGAATCCTCCAGTTGTTAGACATGTAGGGGCTTATTCCTCAAGGTCTAGATAGGAAAGTAAGCATGAGAGAAAAGGTGGAGGATTTCTGGCATCCCCCCCTGAAGGTTTTTTAAAGTACAACATTGATGGAGCTTCCAAAGGCAACCCGGGGGATGCTGGTTTTGGAGGAGTTCTAAGGGATGACACAGGTAGCATTATCTCCCTCTTCCATGGTCACTTAGGAAAAGCCACTAACAACATGGTAGAACTAATGGCTTTGGAACAGAGCTTAGAATTTTTGATACAAAGTAATTGCCAAAACGTCATAATAGAAGCAGATTCTAAGTTAGTCATAAACGCTGCCAAGAGAATCAGTAATGGAACAGGGCCGAAAAAGGTCACAAAACACTGGAGGTTAACTAGAGTCCTTCAGAGAATTCAAGTGCATCTACAGGAACTCCGTACTCTCAGATTTATTCATGTGCGGAGAAAGGCCAACAAATTGGCGGACATTCTAGCCAACCAAGGTGTCAGCAGCAAGGACAATGCAATCTCAAGAAGGTGGAATACAATGGCACAGAGTAACCTGAAAAACCTCTGCCACAACCAGGCAGAGGAGGATAAAGAAGAATACAGAGGCAAAATGACTGAACTCAATCAGTAATGGTCAGCGGTCAGAGGGCTACACCAAGTGGGATTAAAAGGTGCACAATGAAAGGTAAGACAAGGCAAGAGGTAAAGTGGACCACGATAAGGACTTTTCTCAGTGCCGGGAGTCAGAGCTTCCCGAACAGAAGAAAGCAGACACATAAATTTTTGCGTCATCTTAATTTTTCAGTGACAGAAGTCAAAACCACCTCTGGGCGGTTTCGTAGCGATCGCACCGCTTTCCTGTCAAAGGTGGTTTTTGAATTTTTGTAGCGATGCCACAGAAATCATGCCACGTGGAGGAGGGCCCGGTCCCAAATCCACTTTCCCCGTGCCCTAAAGGTCGATGACCTCGGGCGTGCGATTCTCTGCTCACCCGTCCGATGGTGCCTAGTTAATCAATGCTCAGGATCCATCATGCTGTTTGGTGGGGCCCGTGGTTTTGGTCGGGTTGGCAGTTTTGTTTGCGATCGCACCACTTTTATGTTAAAGGTGGTTTTAGTCTTATTGGGAGCGATACCTTTAGGCTTCCGACACGTGGCCAGCGCGGGGAGTGGAAACCACCCTCCATCGCAAGGTAAGTTTCACACAGGTTTGGTGATGCGATACTTTGGAGTGCCGTCTGATTTCATGGGGTGATGCGAACCGTCGGATCTGTTGGTTCCTTTTTAGTGGGGCCCCATGTATTGATGGACTTTTCGCTTGGGCATTGTGGTTGGTTGTTTGCCATAGATCAGGCTTTTGGGGGGAATGGTTCTTCCTAAAGTTTGTTTTGAATGTTTTTATTGTTTGTAGCGGAATGATGCTTTTCTTTGGCATCATGCCTTTTGTTTCCCTATCCCCTCTTGGAGTTCAGAGTAAATTTTGTAAATTTTTCTCGATTCAATGAAATAGAAAGAACTACTTTTGCTTTAGCTAAAAAAGAGATCAGTCTTGTGATTATTTTTGTGTGCCTTTTAAACTATGGCATACAACCATGTTTCAAATATGCCTTACACGGAATTATTATTAGATTTGCATATATTTTTTCTCATATTAAGTAAGGATTACAAACCCCTGTGTAGACGGATTCTGTTGCTAACCCTAGTCCTTAATGTTTATATGCTTTTAATATTCTTTACACTAAATCTTAAACTAATATTCAAAATACCATATGGTAATTTATGGCAAAGTTCCTAGCATCTATTGAGATTGTGAGCCATACTTGACCTGGTTAAACTTTTAACAATTTCAAGTATTGCCATGGATAACTAACTTTAATTTCACCGTTACTAACTGTACGAACGCTTATGATTATTTCACAGAACGTTTTCTTTTCAACTCGTGTACAATTTGATGGTTAGGTAGTTACAAGACTGGTGCTTATGACGTTCCTTTAATCATTGCCAATGGACCTCTTCCTTGCTTAGTTGCTAATTAAATTCTTTTCTTTTTCCTTCGAGACCATTTGCTAATATTTGGGTTTAAAGGGAGGAAATTATAGTCTATTTCCCAATTTTCTTTTTATTTTTGTTTTAGAAAATTATCAGCGAACTGTTACATAAAATTCCTCTTTACAATGGGCAGTATTCCATCTACAAATGAATGTGAATGTCAGGATTATACTATCCTGCTTAATTTGTAATGTATTTTTGTTTTAGAAAATTATCAGCGAACTGTTACATAAAATTCCTCTTTACAATCGGCAGTATTCCATCTACAAATGTATGTGAATGTCAGGATTATACTATCCTGCTTAATTTGTAATGTATATTTCTGGTTGATATTTTTTTGTTCTTTTTATGTTCAGTTTTGTGGTCTCTGAAGTCCAGAACATTTGTTTCTCAACCGTACTTATTATTTACACCTGAAACGTTTCTTAATTGTCTGGAAATATAAGGACCGTTCCCATGTTGCTGGCTGTGCCGACTTGGCCTGAGAACTAACCCAAATACCAAATACCGGAGAGGGTTTTTCATATTCTAACCAAACAATAATTTTAGTTTGGCTGTCAACTTGTCTTGATGTTGAATCTACTTTTACTTTCAAAATCATGATGGGAACACTTTTAAGTTATAATTTTGCAAAAAAGACATCTATTTAAGTGAGAAAACTACCATCTAGATGAGATTGTCACCTGCTTAAAAAACTATGTAATTTTGTATTACTAATAATAAAAGAAATAAAATTATAATTTAATTAATTTAATTAATTCAGAAGATTTTTTAATTTTAGTAACTTGAGATGTATGATGAAGTAGATTGTTTTGATGGTTATTATAGATTGATATCTATCAATGACATTTGTTACCTAATTGTATTTTATTCTTATTTTTTTTTAATAAGTTATTTAATTATATATTTTAACTTTCACTATAATTGTGCCAAGAAGAGCTCTCTATCTCACTGTGCAAGAGTTGTAATGTCTTGTTAACATTTTGACTTTGTAAAATTATATAAAAATAAAAATAAATTACAAGATAAGATAAAATAAAATAATAAAATTCATGATTATTATTTATTATTAACAAATTAACTTTGAATGTATTTATTTAATTATTATATATTCATTTTCATCAAATTATTACAAATTTTCAGTTTCAGGTTTACCATAATCTATGATATTGACGCATGATATAAATAAAAATGGAAAAAGGAAACTAATGTTAAAATAGAAATAACTTCATGGTATTCACCCATGGTATTGTCACTAGGTATGAGAACCCATGGTATTCATGTGAAATATATCCTATTTAAATGGGGGAATTGAACCATCCAAAGTGAAGATGGATCGATGTTGGTTATATTGATGATGATGATGACTAAGGTGGAATGGAACCAATGAGGTCTATTAAGCCTTAGGAAAATATGTTAATTGAGACCTTTTAATATTTTATTTCTATGACCAAATAGAAGGTAAATAAAAGTTCGTAGATCACTATAGTTTTCCTAACTGGACAAGTCAAGAAGGTGGTTAGTGTGTCCATGCTTGGAAATGAGGGTGGATGTGAGTAAGAGAGGAGAAATCCAACAGAAAGTGTTTCTTATCTTCAATCCTCATAGTATTGCATAATTTACAAATTCTTTCTCCCTAAGGTGTTTTCATAATTGACTAATGCTTGGTTTCACTTAGAAGCTCATGGGAGTTACTTCTTATCCTTGCACTATTCATTTTCTTCTTAGAATTGGTCAAAATAAAGTGGTAATTATGGTTAGCGAGAGTGGGGTTGATTTCCTCCTTATAATACCTTAGATTCCTTTTCTCCTCTAGATCCTTATCATCCCACAATTTGTCCTTCAATTTTTAAGTAGCAATATTTTTAATATTTTCTTTATTCTCCAAGATGATCTCGTCCTTTAATCCCCAATATTTGAGCCAAGAATTGACAACTTTGTGCCAACCCCACTTGAACCAGAGCTGGGGGTCTAGGATATATATCAAAGAATTTTTAGGGAACTTCATGGTTTCCATGTTGTAAAGCTTCTTATACACCAGATAGCAAAAAGTAGCCCTGATTTCAATGGAGGAAAGGCTAGATTCAGTCAAGAGGATTAGATAGGAAGTATTACCTTTAATATTAACGGTGTAAGTTATAAATTGATTTTGTATTACCTTGATGTTCCTCCATGATTCTCTAGATATATTGTAACATCAAACCTTACATCCACATAAAATAAGAGTGGTGACGAGAGTCTCAAAGAACAAATTTTTTTTTTACTACAATCCTAGAGATCAGTCATCTTGTAATTTTTTTCAAGCTCATAATAAGCTTTGTAGGCAACAATAATCCTTCTTTTAAAGTTATAGTTCTAATTGAGCTAATCATGAACGTCAATACCTAAATATTTGTATGAAGAAAACTTCTCCAAGTACAATTTTTATCATAAATGAAATCATCATGATTAATCTTTTTGGATTTAAATATCATGACTTTAATCTTGTCGATATTAGTAGTCATATCCATCTTGCAGTAATAATCATGGAGGATTTTAAGGCTTCTGGCTAGAAGAATAATATTTTCAGCATAAATGAGAAGAGTAATTTCCATACCAATGAGATTGGGGCCACTACATCTCATAACTTAGAGATACACTTCTATCTAATCAATGTAAATTGCAAAAATGGTAGGGGATATTGAACACCCTTTCTTAACATTGATATTGTATTGAATTTCTTTAGACCAACCCTCAGTGGTCTTAAGCTTGGTGACAACGTTTTCGTATAGTCTAATGACAACAACTATCAACTCAAGCTGAACCATGATCTCCTCAAGTCTTTGCCACAACTTAAATGCAGTTAAATATTTTGTAGTTAGGTTTTGCATTTCTTTTTCATGACCTTATTAATATTATCTAATTTGATGGCATGCTAGTATTATTTTATTATTTTAACTGTATATTCTAACTAATAGACAAAATAGCCTTGCATTTTCTATTGTAAATTTAATCCAAAATTTTGTAGATGTTTTTAATAATAAGAAATTTAAGTTGTTTAATCTACAATGTTAGAGTGCCTCGTTTTCTAAGGTTGTTGAATCTCTGGATTCAGGATTTTGTAATCCATATTGTGTATTTTGAAAATCTTTCTATAATAGATGGCATTCAAATTATTGTGTCGAATCGTTTTGAACCACCTAGTGTGGTTGATCATCGGGACTAAGATGGATGGTGTGATCATAACATTTTAAACATGAAAAAAATCACAATATTAGTAGAAATTGTATTGGTGATTTTTGTCTTCTAGTAAATATATTTATCTTTACTTCTCAACATAAACACTACTAAATTAAATTATTAATTGTGTGGAATTCTCTGACCTAGTATGGTAGAGATGTTGTAACATAATTTCATGTTTAACATTTAGAATAAGTCAAATTACATAAAAATAAAAATTAAATTAAAAAATAAATGTAATGTAATGTAAGCATTTCAACTCGATCAAAATGAAATAAAACTAGCACAACCACATTTATATTAATATAAATGCGGTTGATAAACAGTGATAGGCATATACCAACGAATATCAATATAATTAATAATATAGTATAATGTAATACAATATAATATTATTAATATTACATATTAATAATATTATATAATAGTAAATATATATAAATTAATGAATAACAATTTAAAATAATTTTAGAAATGAATAATAACACACTTTAACAAACATTATAAACAATAATTAAACACAATTTAACAAACCCAACAGAGTAATATTAAACCCAATGGATTAATACTATAAACCAAAAGCATATAAACATTAAGATCAACGAGAAAATATTTGTCACAATGTGACATTGAACCATTCTTGACCATGATTGATTTCATGATTAGACAAAATTTGTGACAATGCGACATTTGACCATGGTTGGCTGTGATTGACCATCGCTGATCAGCGTTGGTTATGATTGATGATAATTGACCATGATTGATATTATAAACCCAAGGGAATAATAAACCCAAGGGACTGATATTATAAATCCAAGGGATTAATACTAAAACCCCAAGAAATTATGAACCCAAGGGAATAATATTAAACTCAATGGACTAATATTATAAACCCAAGGTATATAAACCAAAAGATAACTATTGTACACACTAAAATAAACGTGGTTGACCACGGTTGATTTTTATATAGTGAGAATCCTTATCGTAATGCGAGGTTAGACTATGGCTGAGCATGATTGATATGATAAACCCAAGGATTGATATTATAAACCCAAGCAATTAATACTAAAACCCCTAGGGATTGTGAACCGAAGGGAATAATATTAAACCCATGGGACTAATACTATAAAACTAACATATATAAAGCCTAAGATAAATATTATAAACAATAAAATAAACATGGTTGACCATGGTTGATTTTCATATTGAGACAATTCTTATCACAATGCGATGTTGGACCAAGGCTGACCATGTATATTTATCATATTGAGACAATATTTGTCACAATGCGATGTTGGACTATGTTTCACCATGAATGTTTTTCATATCGTGACAATATTTGTCACAATATGATGTTCAACCATGACTGATCATGATTAACCATGGTTCACCATTTTTTATTCTATAAAACATGTTTGACCATGATCAACCATGGTTAACCATGATTGTCGATGATTTTCCATGAATTTCACATGGACGCAAATTTTGTCACAACGCAACATTTGACCATGGTTAACCATGGTTGACCATGATTGACCATGTTTGATATTATAAAACTAAGGGATTGATATTATAAATCAAAAAGAATAATAAACCCATGGATTAACACTAAAACTCATCTAGGAGGATCTTGTCAGTCCAACATGAGCGGAGTCTTCAGTGGTTCAACATTGAATTGATCGTCAAAAGATCATTGGTCGATGAGGTCTTGAACTTTATCAGCTTCGCCAGTATTCATCGTCAGCATTCAACGTCTGGTGTCATCAGCTTTGATAGTGATGTTTATTGTTCAGGTTATCTGGTGTTGGTTTCAGTTCTACTAGTGATTTCAATGGTTGATATGGTTTTCATGGTGTTTGCAAGATATGGTTTTGTACCTGGTTGTCGACATGTGTTTTTTGTGATTTCCGTCAGGGTTTGGTTGTTGATACGTCTTCATCGTCAGTTCCGCCAGGGTTTTGGTTTCCAAAATTGATCCATGGTTATCATCATATGGCTTTGATGTCACATTGTGAAAATTTATTGTAAAATGGTTCTTTTAAGAAAAAAGTGATGTAAAGTCTTAAGGACTAAAACCTAAAACATTGTACTAAAAGCCTATAACTAAGACATAGCATTACAAGGTTATGGTGGAAAAAAAAACCCTGACCCATCAGCCTAAATGTAGAACCTAATCCATGTAATAAAATGCATTAAACCTAAAGTATAAACCTATTCAGGCCATGCATTACAAAACACATTGTAATAAACATTACAAACCTTGTTAAAACACATAAAACATTAAAAAACAATTAAACTCCGGGTCCCTAACGGTTGGTCATAACTGTAGCCGGACTGCAGCATGTGAACAATGAGCAGTTAATGACATTTAGACCGTGCAAAGATATCAATTGTAACCATCGGGGATATAAGACGTTGTCGTGTGAGCAGTGGAGATAGATGCAATGGTGTCGGAGTTGTAGTTAACCACAATGGAGACTACGACATATGAAGGCAAACAACAGACTGCCCTTTGGAGGATTTTCATGGTCAAATAGGGTTAACGGTGGCATGTGAGCATTGGATTAACCACCAACTGCCACCATCATGGAAAATATTTAGCAGAACCGCTGAAGACCAAATTGTAGGGGTTGTCTGCCTGTGCACATTCACTGTCAGTGCCTCCACCCAGTTAGCTAACTGCTAACAGTGGTCATGCTATTTTAAGGTCAAAAGTGGTTTTTTTATTTAGAAATTTGTTTTTTAATTACACCTAGACCGAATATCATTAACTCAATAACCAAAAACCCTAAATTAATCCTAAGGAGCAACTAGTTAATTCCTAAACTCTACAATAGGGAGTTTGAATGCATATGGAGGGTTATAAAGGAAGTTTGGTGCTATGAAGAGAATGGGAGTGGTTTTGAGTTTTGTATGCAGATTTTGGGGGATATAGGCTATTTTTTTGCAGTGTAACAAGAGCATCGAGAGTCAGAATTGAGAACTGAACCAGGCATTAGAAAGCTAATTCAGAGAGTTTTCTTGTGACAGTGATCAAAAGTGTCTACATGCATAATCAGTCTATTTAATTTGTTGTGTAATTAACCTTCTCAGATTTAATCTCAATAAAGCGGATGCCCATCTTGAAGGAGGACCCGGAGATGTAGTCCATCAGGGACAAACTCTGTAATCAATATTGTTCTCTGGTATCACTGTGTTTTTGTTGCTTTTCACTTCTTTTTACATCTTGCTTATGTTTTAATTTTGTCATCAATTCATCCCTTTTTATTCGATTATCACGGTTAAAGCACTTTAAGTTAACATTTAGTTCATTGTTGGAATTAATCAATTCTACTTTACTTCAACATATGATCATTTCAGATCATATAATTTGGTATCAGAGCAGGTTACGTTCATAGAATTTGTCAGTGAATGCTAAAAAGATCCAAGTCGCAACGTGGAGAAGGAACCCTTAAGGAGATTGATCTAGGGACTGGAAAGTGAAGAGTTGCTCATAAGATGACCATGACAGGATCTGATGCACGTGAAAATCGTGAAACTAAGATGAGCAAGGAACAATTTCACCAAGCATTCTTAAGCATGTAGCAAATGTTGGGAGAACTTTATGAATATAAGAAGGGGAGAGATGCAGCTTCTTCTTCAAATACATTGAATAGGGACAAAGGTAAAGGCAAGGCTGATAAACCTCCTTCATCTCATTCATCTCCATCATCATCATCATCATCTTCTTCTTCCAGTGCAGAATCTGAAACAGAAAAGAAACCTAAGAAAACATCTCTTTTGAAACTTGACGTAAAATTTGAGTTACCTATTTATGATGGAGAAATGAATCCTGAAGATTTAGATAATTGGATTAAGAAGTTAGAAGTGTATTGTCACGTTTAGAAAATTTTTGATGATAAAACAAAAATTCAGTTAGCTACACTAAGAATGGGGGGAACAAATTTAATCTTGTGGGAAAGTAAAACTTAGATAGATGTAAAGCGGAAAGGTAAAGTCATCTCTTCATGGTCTAAGTTTTTAAAAGCTCTTAGGAAATAATTCTATCCTTTAGGATACATGCAGCAAGCTATTATTGATTAGCAGCACTTGAGGCAAGGTAAAGGGCAGAGTGTTCAGGAGTTTACTCAAGATTTCAGAAATAAAGCATTCATGCTTGGTATTTCATTGGATACACGTGAAACTTTATTAAAATATATCGGAAATTTACATTCATATTTGCAGCATACATTATTGATGTTTAATCCTGACGATTTTGATGAAGTGTGTGTTCAAGCCATACATATTGAATAAGGTGGTAGACCATTCAAGTTTTCACAACAATCATCCAAAGAGTTGGAAATCAAGGATTCCAATGACACTAAAGGGAAGAACATTTCGAAGAGAAATAAATCACCGACAACTCAGAAGGAAAGACCTACTTGTTCTCATTGCCAGATAATTCATCATGATGAATCTAGGTATTAGAAACTTCATCTAGAACTTAATCCCAAAAAGTTCCTTAAGGAGAAGGATGAAAAGAAAGCAATGCAGCAATCCAACAAGATCTAGGGTCCGATTCAGGTGATGAAAGGAGGATAACTGCCATAGTTTCAATAGGTAAAACTTTTGACATTGGTTCAAGTTTGAATACTATTTCATCTTCATCAAACATAAATCCTTCAAATGAGGATAAAAGAGTTGAATTAATTAACATAAGGATAACTTCTAAGCGCACAAAGATAAATGCAATGTTTGACAGTGGATCAAAAGAAAATTTGATATTTGAATATTTAGTTAAGAACTTGGGTTTGGAGACACCAAATCATCCAAGACCTTACCCATTAGGATGGCTAAATAAATCAACTCAGATAAAAGTCAAAAAATAGTGTCGATTAAGATTTTCCATTACAACTAATTACATTGATGAAGTTGAATTAGATGTGGTTCCTGTAGACATATGTGGAGTTCCCTTAGGAAGTCCTTATCTTTATGATCGTGATGCAATATTTTATGACAAAGAGCATAAATATCACCTTAAGAAAGATGGCGTTGAATTTATTTTCAGGACACATCAAAGTACAAATCACTTGAATTTAGTTGTTGCTAATCAGATGAAGCAATTAATAACTTCAAATAAGAGATTTGTAATCATGTGTGCAAAGGAACAACATAAGAATTGACATGATGTTTGTTCAAGTTATGAGTCCCAATTTAAAGATAGTTTGATTGAAGATGTAGAAACTTTTCCAGTTCTATTTAAAGAAACCAAACATCTTACTCATAAGAAGGGAACACAACATGAATTACAGTTTATCTCTAAAGCTCCTTTTCCTAATGTCATAATGAATCAATTCAGTCTAAGTTTGGAAGTTATAAGTTACAGGGATACAAGTCCATATTGGGGAAAGTCAGTGTTACATTTCTCTTGTATTGTATCATCATTTCATGTTTCAAATAGTTTTGAAGCCTCTTTTAAAGTGGAGAGGAAGCCTATTTGTTTTCATATCAAAACCTTTTCTAAAGCAGAGTCAAAGTTTCTAGTACATCTAAGAGAAACTTATGCATTAAGGGAAAGTGTTAATCAATGGGGACATCATTTAATAAATGAGGAAACAATGATTCAAACAAATCAACAACCACTTCCATATTTTCAAAATGAAACTAAGTTGCAACAGTTTTCACGTTACAGTTTGATGAGTTTATTACAGCAAGTTCACTTAGTACTCAAGAATTAAGAAAGTATATCAAATCAAGTAGCTGGTATGTTGTCCAGAATGTCTTTGAATGTTTCTTTTATTCTACAAAATAGATTGTTAGTACATGTCAATAGTATTGAACAATATTATGTAGAGACTATTTTAAAAGATGTTTATAAATCACTAATTCATGGTACTTCATGGAAACAAGTCAGTTTCCATGTTCATAACAGGTTTTTTGGCCTGAAGATGGATGGAACATGTCACAAATTTAGTGGATGCCATGATCAACATCATTAGGTTCATCACTTTCATGTAATTGAACAAATGTATTGGTACATATTCTAGATAAGGTGGAGAGTGAGGGAGCACTACTCTCATCTACTATCTATTCAAGTCAAACTTTTGTGGTCCAGAACCTTTGAAGTGGGGAGGACTGATCCAGGAGGATCTTGTCAGTCCAGCATGAGCGGAGTCTTCAGTGGTTCAACATCGAAGTGATCATCAAATGATCACTGGTCGATGATCTCTGGAACTTTATCAGCTTCACCAGTATTTGTCATCAACATTTAGTGTCTGGTGTCTTCAGCTTCGATAGTGATGTTTATGGTTCAGGTTGTCTGGTGTTGGTTTCAGTTCTGACGGTGATGTTAATGGTTGATATTGTTTTCATGGTGTTTTAAGGATAGGGTTTGTACTTGGTTGTTGACATGTGTTTATCATAAGTTCCGTCAAAGTTTGGTTGTCGACACATCTCCATCATTAGCTCCTCCATGGTTTCGGTTTCCAAAAGTAATCCATGGTTATCATCATATGGGTTTGATGTCACATTGTGACAATTTATTGTAAAAGGGTTTTTTTAAAAACAAAGTGATGTAAAGTCTTAAGGAATAAAACCTAAGACATTGTACTAAAATCCTATAACCAAGACCTAGCATTACAAAGCTATGGTGGAAAAACAGACCCTAACCCATTAAACTAAACCTAGAACCTAATCCATGCAATAAAATGCATTAAACCTAAAGTCTAAATCTATTCGAGCCATGAATTACAAAACCCATTGTAATAAACATTACAAACCTTGTTAAAACACATAAAAAATTACAATATAGTTAAACCGCGGGTCCCTAACCACTGGTAATAACTGTAGCGGGACTACAGTGTCTAAACACTAAGAAATCAATGCTGTTTAGACCGTGCGGAGATATCAATAGTAACCATAAGGGATATAACCCATTGTCATGTGAGGGGTGGAGATAGCCATAATGGTGTTAGGGTTGCAATTAACTGCAGTGGAAACCGCGGCATATGAATGCAGCCAATAGACCATTGTTTGGAGGACCGTCATGGTAAGACAGTTAACGGTGGCATGTGAGCATTGGATTAACCACCAACTGTCACCATCATGAAAAATAGTCAGCGGAACTGCCAAAGCCCAAACCGTGGGGGTTATCCGTTTAGCTAACTACTAATAGTCCTCGGGCTATTGTAAGGTCAAAAGTGGGTTTTGGATTTGGAAATGTGTTGTTTAATTACACCTAGACCGAATATCATTAACTCAATAACCAAAAACCATAAATTAACCCTAAGGAGCAACTGGTTCATTCCTAAACTCTACAAGAGGGAGTTCGAATGCATCTAGAGAGTTATAAAGGTTTTTTGGTGCTTTGAAGAGGATGAGAGTGGTTTTGAGTTTTGTATGCAGATTCTGGAGGATATAGGTTGTTTTTCTTTTCAGTGTAACAGGAGCATCGGGAGTCGGAATTGGAAACCGAAACAGGTGTTGGAAATCTAATTCAGAGATATTTCTTGTGACAATGATTAGAAGTGCCTACATGCACAATCAGTCTGGTTAATTTGTTGTGTAATCGACCTTCTCGAATTTATTCCTAATAAAACAGAAGCCCATCTTGAAGGCAGACCCAGAGACGTAGTCCATTAGGGACAAATTATGTAATCAATATTTTTGTTTGGTATCGCTTTGTTTTTGTTTTTTTTCACTTATGTTTACATCTTTCTTATGTTTTAATTATGTCATCAATTCATCCATTTCCATTCAATTCTCACGATTAAAGCTCTTTAATTTAACATTCAGTGCACTGTTGGCATTAATCAATTCTACTTCAGTTTAACATATGATTATTTTAGATCAAAAACCCCAAGGGATTATGAAACCAAGAGAATAATATTAAACCCAAGGAACTAATATTATAAACCCAAGGTATATAAACGCCAAGATAAATATTATAAACTCTAAAATAAATATGGTTGACCATGGTTGCCTATGATTGAAGATGGTTGAGCATGATTGATATTATAAACCTAAGGGAATAATAAACCCAAGGGATTAATATTAAAACCCCAAGGAATCATGAAAGCAACGGAATAATATTAAACACATGGGAGTAATATTATAAACCCAAGGTATATAAATACTAAGATAAATATTATAAGCATTAAATTAAACATGGTTGATTTTCATATTGAGACAATCCTTATCACTAAAATTTGTATATAGAGAGGTTTGATCTCTCCATGTACTTGGTAAATCCACAAATAAGATGAATTTAGTATTTTGTCTATAAGTTAATTGTGTGATACTCTTTCAGCATTCTTATATATAGAGATATAGAAAATATTTCAATATCAACAATAAATAAAATATTTTTAATATCAAAATATTTTTATAATAATTTAAATAAGTACTTGAAATTAAAAAATCTTATTTTATTCATAAATTTTTTTAGATCTCAATCTCAATAAACCTCATATGCATTATTTTTTTGTTTCTTAACTTAAGATATTAAAAAAATTGTTAAAATAAAAAAATATTTCAATTATCTTCCAAAAACTTCAAACGTAATTATTTTAGCATTTGAATCTGATTGTGGAAAAAGTTAATACAATTAACCCATAACATTTAAAAAAGATTGGAATATTTAACCTATATAAATTATTTTAATATTCACATAACAATAGCGCAATTAATTTGTATATATTTATATTATATACATTGAGTAATACACCATAGTCTGGACTCCGATCACATATCTCAAATATATATAATCCCATACGCACAAGTTTATTAATGAATTTGTGAATATTATATTGAGGCTCTTGATTTAGTTTAATTAATATGTTTTCATAATTGTTGTCTATCCATCGGCTAATTTTAATGTTGCAAATGAATTTTCTTTAAAAAGCTTCTCGGAGGCCAATTGTCACGCGTACTTATATTATTGAAGTTAACTTTGTTGCACACATTTGTCATGAGCTCCACCTCGAGATCCTATTGTTTATTGGATGAGATGGCCTAACATTTTGCTGGTTGGTTAACCGTAAGTCTTATTCGCAATGTTTCCAGTCCAGGTGAATGGCTTTGTCATCTACAACTAACCATAGACACGCTAGACATTACTGGAACCTTGTGATCGCTTTAGGTATGTATCGAAGTTCATGCCTAATCCAACTTCCAACCTGTTTTCTTTTGAACTAAACTTCATTTCCTTTTTCCATTTCCAGATTTTGTGGCTAGTGGCTATAATGGTGTCGGTGTCATTTGATAAATCAAATGAGTAGGAATTTTTCCGTGCTCTTCTTACAGGGCCTGAGAACCCTACCATGTGTCTAACTGGAGGTGTTCTACTGAATTTAATTGATACCCATTTGTGAAACTGGACGAATGACCATGGTGGTTAACTAATTTCAGTATGGTGCCGCGAGCTCTATTGTATACCCATCTAAGTATGTATAATTAAGTTTATGGAAGTTGTGTATTTGTTACTTTCAAGTTTCTGACCTTACTTGACTTGTGAGGCTTACTACAAATTTTCTTTTACTTTTGGCGAACAGACTTGATAGCTCATGTACAGACTTGATAGCTCATGTACATCTTATTTAACACAATGATCTGTTGTGGTAGCTGTTCAAGGAATAGATTCTCCACTCTGTCTTTTTGTTATAGGGGTACCTAAGGATTGATCATGGCTCACCATAGATTAGACTTCACAATTACCAATTTACTATATATTAAAAACAAAATAAAATTGGATCAATATCTTTTGAAGGTAGCATGGGAATCGAGTCTTTAACATTCTACTTTGAAGCTAATTTTATTTTTTTTAATAGAAAACTCTATTTTTGTTATGCTCTTGACTTGTAAGAAGATACCAGAATACCAAATATGCGAAGAAATATACCCAGAACAAAAAACGATAAGAAATAACAGCAAGTATTTTAGTATTCAGAAAGCAAAGCAATGTTCACTTGCCTCTTTGAGGAGGAAACCTCCAATAGTCCTGAGCTCAATTACAAAATAAGACACGATGCTTGAGCTGAGTCTCTATCCTTTATATAGGATTTATACATGCAATATCATGGGTCAATATCATGGTTCTTATTAATACCATCTATCTAATATCATAGCCCATTTACAACTAACTGTGGTCCCTTCTTTAAATGAGGGTCAACTACTTACAATTATTAATATGGGCTTTATTGACTCTTTGATTAACTATAACTATAACTCAATCCTATTACATAAATAAGAGAGTTAGAATTAGATCCTAACAATTTTAATTAAAAAATAAATACAGATTTTGCAATGGCTCTTGACTAATAATATAACTCATAATATAACTCCTGTTGTATTATGACTCCTGTTGTTATTTCAAAGTGGCATCCAAAAGTTTACAGAAGAAATCTTTTAAAGTAATTAATTCCCTTTGTATTTCACCCTCGCAACGGCCAACATTCATTATATATATATATAACTTAACAATTTGTTTTTTTCTTATAGGTTAGAGTGTATGACGTTGCCGTTGTTGGAATTGAATTATTATTTTCCAAGTTCCAGAGTTTGTCCCAGCTTGTAACAAGTTTTACTCATTTCTCTCTTTTCCAAGTTTTTCATGGGTTGTTTCAAAGTTAAGTTATGGTTCGGTTATTATATTCAACAAATTACACAAACTTGGCACACGATATTTCAATTGTTAGCAACCAATTTTCAAGTCTGACCAGATGCAATGGTGAGAGACGTACTTTATATTTCCCAATGCAAAGAGAAAAGGGCTTAGACCGCTCACCACTTGACTGATGGGGCAACAAACAACAACAACAATGGATGAAGGCAATGAGGGTGTAACATCTCTGCCGCGTCATAATAAACCGTATGAGATATTTACGGGTTGGTTGTAACTGAGGGTCGGTAGTAACTCAACAGTTACGAATACTTAACAGTTGGTTTTCGAAACGGATTCTTGGTTCGGAACTGCTTCTTGGATTTGATTTTAACCGGGATCTCTGCAAAGGATCGGGGGGGGGGGCGCGTCTCGTTGCTTTTACCTGGAGTTAGTTTATTCAGCTCCGTTTTGTCCGCTCCCTAAACTTGATCACTCGGCTCTAATGCCCTGTTTTGGAGGTCGGATTTGGTTTTCATCCAGCTTGGGGGCCTTTCATACTTCTCAGACAGCAGCGTTGTTTCTTTGATGTGGAGGTCAAGATGTAGCTCTCTGCACTTGGTTTTCGGAGCAAGAGATGACGGAGGATTTCGATCCAGTTGCCTCATAGCCATTTCCTCATTGTTCAAGGCAGATTTCAAATAACAATCTCTCACAATTGTTGCAAGATGTGCCCAAATCGATTCACAATGATGTCGCCTACGTATTGGAAGACCGGTCTATGAGGTTACGTGTTTGATCCACGCTCCTCTGTTTCTGTTTCGGCAGAGCATCACGCTGAACATATGAAGGTCATGTGTTTGACATACAATGGTGTTGCTTCTGTATCCTGGGAGCCTATTCGGTTCAACACATTCAATTTGTCATTTCTGCAAAGGCGGCGTGTGGTTACTCCCGAAATCCCATGTCCGACAGATAAATTTGCAAGAGACCGCCTGCGTCTAAACATATATGCTGACGACGTAATCATGCGGTCCAGTTCCCCTGTCAGCTATTGTTCAAGCTGCATTGCTGCAGCTGTTGTGCGCTCCATGTCTACAGCAGCTTCAACTTGTTGATGACGCAACTGAAGAGATAAGTATTATGACAATCTTGGAAAACATAAGAGTTTATGCTGGTATTGTGAAACGAGTATGTGTTATTGTTTATAAACACAACTATTTTGGGTAAGGTTATGAATATGTGTTATTTTAATAGCTATTGCATTCTTGGAGAAGAGAATGAGTGTTAAAGAAATATAAGTAAATATTGCATTCTTGGCATATTAAAGGAAAATAGATCTATATAATGCATTCTTGGCATATTAAAGAAATAGATCTAAATAATGCATTCGCATTCTTGGCATATTAAAGAAAGGGAAGCTAATATTGCATTTATGGAAAGAAAGAATGCATATAATAGAAATAGAATAAGTTGGATTTTATTGGAAAGGAATGCATGTGCAAGGGCGCACAACAATAGTTATTACCTGATATGTAAACATAACCATGGTGTTATTTGTTTTAAAAGACATATGGACTTGTAAACTAATGGTTAGATCTCCTAGAGAGAGGTATGCACCAGTGTGAATAAGCATTGTGAAAAGTAGAACGAGAATTTACTTGAGTAGATGTACTAGTTAGTAGTATGTTATACTTGCTCATGCAGATGAGTAGATGATAAAAGAACATTTTAGAGGTTGTTTAATGAATTATTGATATTGTAGCTAATCTTGTTGCCAAGATTGTTGTCAACAGCATTGACAGAAGAAGATGGCAGATGGTGCCAAAGAAAAGTAATGTTTAACATTGGCAGGAAAAGGATTATTTGTCCATGCAGATGAGTCCAAATTGCAGTATTTATGCCACAAGGATTATTGCATGTGGCGGTGTGTAAGTAAAAGATTACATGAAAGCTGTATTAGCTTTTCGCTAGTTATGTGATAGCTTAATGATAATTCATTGTAAAGATTTTAATACAATGGTTAAGGGATGGAATCCCTTATAAGCCATTGAGTGAGGGGTGAAAACCCTCACGAGCGTTTAATAATAAGATTAAACGTTTGCTGGTTTTCACCCTACGGGGTTTCCAGGGTATATCCGTGTTCAAATGGTGTGATTGATGTGATTGCCTTATGTGTCCGTTGATAATGATGGGTTCTTAATGATGATGGTTCTTTATTTGATGTGACAACCATAATGTCTTAGGGCATGATTATCTAACATGATTAAATGGATGCCTGGATTCATGAGCCAATTTATGTTATTACAGTGATGGTTAAAGGTTATGCATTGGTTATGAAACTTACTGTCTTTGATGTCAATTTACTTGATGTACTAATGAATACTATGTCTAATGGTTAATGATGATTGTGGAGTTATGAATTTGATAAATTACTAGCGGGTAATTTGTATTAAAAAAATTCTAACTTCCTACTTTTACCTGCGAGGTTACCGGGGTATGTGTCAAGTGGTATCAGAGCTAAAGGTTGCAGTACTGGCGCCTTTGGGAGTTGGTAAGCGGAAATGATATTGAGGTACGCCATCAGTAGGCATTAACTTAGGTACGAGTTTAATCATTCACATATTCATTTATGTAGTACACTACTTTTGGCATGATAGGTGTGATTCATGTTTATAACTGCTTTAAGTAGTAAGTAATAAGTTGTTGCATAACTACGTTCATAACGTTAAATTCCTGATGAGGATAAAAGACAATGAAACTTTTGTCACACTTAAGAACAATATTGAACACTTATTGAGGGAAGTAACAATCAACTACCAAGTTTTGATTTTCAAATATGGCAATAACAATGATGCGTTTAATGAACATGATTGAAGTTACAATGAACTAATTTTAATGAGTCAATGCATAAATGTAGAGTATGGGGAATGTCCTTGGATATGATGATATAGTGTTTTAAAAAAAAAAAAAAAAAACATTGTAAACACCCCTTAGACTTGAAAGTAAACAATGAGTCAAGTAGTGAAACTTGATTGTAATAACTAACTTTTGATTCAGTCTTGTCATGGATACATGAAGATGATTGGTAGTTGAGATTTGGTTAGTGTTGTATGACTAACCCATAGAACTCATATGCATTAATCGAATTGGACTTAAGATTATTACAATTTGTAAACAAGTGAAGGTTGATTGATGTTACGAATGTGTGTATGAAGATTGTTACTCTCCTTGTGCTAGAGTTCCGGTTGTTTATGAGAAGAGTTCTTAATTTTATTCACCATGAGAATGCATGATGAATAGTATATGCTTACGTATTCATAGATTTAATGATGTTACCCTTTAATTAATCGAAATTCACTAGCATGGTATGTGTTTATGTTAATCATTACTTGTTGGGAGATAAAAATCATTCGAGCTTCGATTTAATGATGGTTGAATTTATCTCTACTATGGGAATGATGGATTTCTTATGCATGTTGCATTCCAGTGAGAAGTTAAGGGTAGAGGCATGTTCAGTGGGTAACATTTCTAGGACCCATTCATGGTATAATTACATGTGATAATTATTCATAAATATACCTGTGTTAATACAATTGTCAGTAAACTCTAACTACCTTCCCCAACTATGGATGCTTCCAAAGGAAAAGGAAGCAAGGAGAAGGAAGAAGACCGTGTTGTAGGGACAGACGGAGATGGGAAAAAGAAATCGCTAAGTCTGGTACGCTAAGTCTGGTGATGACCAGATAGCGCAAGCTTTGAGTATCAGAATCTTGCAGAAGATGCTAAGTCTGGGGTTGACTAGATAGCGCTCGATGTGCATATGAGTATTCCTTGACCATGCTTAAGGAGTTGGAAAATGATAACTATAGTGTGTTAATGTTTTTCGTAAAGTCTCCTTGAAGTCATTATTCTGAAAAGGTCATATAGTAGTGATATGATAGTTGTTGCATCTAGCATCAAGTGGTAACTCTGGTGCATGTGTGACACTTAGGAGATTATGCTTCTAAATGCATAAGTAGAGCAATTGCTCCTGGTAAAGGTGGGTTAATTTGTTAGTTATGCATCTTGATCCAAGGATAAGAAAGTATCTTGCTCACTTTCTTGAAGAACACATATGAATGTTTTATATGATTTCTTAGTAGAGAAAGTATTTGAATGGATGCAATAAAAGAGTGGTTCTTTTATAGATTTTCTTGGTAAAGAAAATGTGTTAAGACATGCAGTTAAAGATTGGTTATTTTATATGTTTTCTTGGTAAAGTAAATAGGTAGTTCCTCCTAGAAGGACTACATGTGAGTCTTGTGTGAGAAATGTTTGTCTCTTGTCATTTTTCTTGGAACAAAATCCTTACTTGTTTCATGGAAAGAACTATGTGCATTGAAGTAAAGTAATTGTGTTAGGAAAAGACATGTTGCATAATGGTAGCTATTGTGACTTTGGAATTATGACTCTGTGTGTACATAGAGGAAGTGATCATGTTAACTTTCTTGAAGACAATAATCTTTTGAAGAGATTGTCTTGTTAGATGAGTTGTGTTGATTTCTTGATTTTGGATGGATAAGTAAATCTTGTTTTGTATCTTGATTTTTATGCATAAAGATGGATATATTTAATAATTCCCTGAAAGGGAAGATAGAAGAACAAGGTTAAAATGACTTCCTTTAAGAAAGAGGTATGTGGTTTGTTGTATGAGATGATGGTAGCCTTCTAGTGAAGGGAATAAGTGCTGCATACATTAAAGAAGGGCTTATATGATAAGCAATGGTATGCACAAAGATTAGTCATTATGATATAGAGTTATGATCTTTGTATGTTAGAGAGATTATGTTTAATTACATTAACGATGCATGACCAAAGCTAGCCATAGTAAACGTAAGATAATACTCCATTAAAGACGATTTGAATTAAGACAACAGACTATGGCAAAATTGGAAATATTTAGATTATTAACTCAACTGTTGTTGACATTTATACATTAATGAATATTTGCATATGCTTTTATACATGACAATATTGTACGCATGAAAATGCTTGGAAATTGAATACGTGTTAACTGATGCATGTTTATAACCAACGTTGCTGATGGGATTAAGTAGTGGTAGCTTAATGGCAACAAGAAAACTCATCACGTAAATTGCTGCAATGTGAATTGCAATCATAAATGCGAAAGAATGATGTTATATGATATGCATGAATTATGTTATTTGGGAATTTGCATGCATACAACATGTATGATAGATATGTTTCCCATCAATCTAGATGTTGTGGACCCATGATGAGGGATAAGTGTAAATGCATGGTGTACATGCATGTTTATTTTGTTAATGATAATGTTCATATGGTTCACTGCGTAAATTACTTTGAGAAAGAGTAATAAAAGAGAAATTTAACAAGCCAGACAGTTGCAGATAGTTGGGTTGATGGCAATTACCTGCCCGGAGGGGTTGATGGTACTTGTCTGCCCGGATTTCCTCTCCCTAGAGATCAATGATCTCAGTAAGGGAAAAGAGTTTGCCAAGATGGTGAAGAGGGTAAAAAGCCTGAGGCAACTCCGTTGATTTGGAGCCTGT
Source organism: Pinus tabuliformis (assembly GCA_031772625.1). NCBI lineage: Eukaryota > Viridiplantae > Streptophyta > Pinopsida > Pinales > Pinaceae > Pinus > Pinus tabuliformis. The sequence continues at coordinate 815,649,684 of CM062806.1, read as the reverse complement.
TGGAGGAGGCCCAAAATTCCTCATAGACGGGACGCTGTCAGAGGAATAGGCAGGACGCTGCCAAGAGGAATCCTATATTGGACCCTATGTGGTCATTGGAATTCTTGAGCTGGTTGGCCAGTGGAATTCCATGTTAGACCTGGTAAGGTCTCTATCAAAGAAACTGTTTGGATGTGAAAATGACTCGAGAAGGTTGCAGAAACCAGTTCCCATGGGTTGGGAATTCTTTAGCCTATTATGGTGCTCATAACTAAAGAAATGAATGAATCAGCTATATGATATGTTGAAAATGAATTTTACATATAGTTGTGTAAAATATGTTATGCACATTTATCAAGAAATGAGCTTAGTGCTCAATAAGGAGTAATTGGAAATTTTAATTCCTTTATTGTATTATTAATGTTGTGAACATCTTAGTGGGAGCTAAGACAGTTCTTGCTTGATGCAGTGATTGACTGTTTTGATGATTAGAGAGCTAGGTGCTCTTCTGGTACATCTAGAAGCACTTTGCGAATGTCTTTAGTGAGAATTCGTTCAGTGTGCACGTGAGCAATGATTTATCATTTGATGATTAGTATTAGTGCTCTTTAAGTACTTGTAAAAGTACTGTGATTTAGAAATCATCTAACATTGCACAATTGATTGATAGTCAAACGTATTTCATTTTGACTTAAAATATAGTGACTAATGTGATTGAATTTGTTAGTCATATATTACAGGAATTACTTATCGTGGAGGAATGAACAGTTTCCAACCACTATTGAAATGCTTACATGAAGGTATTCATGATTTTCAGGCATAGATGGTAAGTAATGGTAAGTTGACACAGAGAATTGTTTATTATGAATGAATAAGGGCCAAGTGGTGGCGATTAGAAGTTGCATATTTTTGCAATTATGAATGCTTCTGACTATTGATGCTTATAACTAATGATATTTCTTATGATTATATCATTACTATTTTATTTGTTGTCATTTCTTGGAATGAAAACTCTGATTTAAAAGAGGAAGGGTCACATTTTGTGTGGATTCGATGGTAGTACCATGAGTAAGATCTCAAGTTCTCAATGAAAAATGAACACTGAGGACGGTGTTCCTGTTAAGGGGGGGAGTATGTAACATCTCTGCCGCGTCATAATAAACCGTATGAGATATTTACGGGTTGGTTGTAACTGAGGGTCGGTTGTAACTCAACAGTTATGAATAGTTAACAGTTGGTTTGCGAAACGGATTCTTGGTTCGGAATTGCTTCTTGGATTCGATTTTAACTGGGATCTCTGCAAAGGATCGGGGGGGGGCATCTCGTTGCTTTTACCTGGAGTTAGTTTATTCAGCTCCGTTTTGTCCGCTCCCTAAACTTGATCACTCGGCTCTAATGCCCTGTTTTGGAGGTCGGATTTGGTTTTCATCCAACTTGGGGGCCTTTCATACTTCTCAGATAGCAGCGCTGTTTCTTTGATGTGGAGGTCAAGATGTAGCTGTCTGCACTTGGTTTTTGGAGCAAGAGATGACGGAGGATTTCGATCCAGTTGCCTCATAGCCATTTCCTCATTGTTCAAGGCAGATTTCAAATAACAATCTCTCACAATTGTTGCAAGATGTGCCCAAATCGATTCACAATGATGTCGCCTACGTATTGGAAGACCGGTCTATGAGGTTACGTGTTTGATCCACGCTCCTCTGTTTCTGTTTCGGCAGAGCATCACGCTGAACATATGAAGGTCATGTGTTTGACATACAATGGTGTTGCTTCTGTATCCTGGGAGCCTATTCGGTTCAACACATTCAATTTGTCATTTCTGCAAAGGCGGCGTGTGGTTACTCCCGAAATCCCATGTCCGACAGATAAATTTGCAAGAGACCGCCTGCGTCTAAACATATATGCTGACGATGTAATCATGCGGTCTAGTTCCCCTGTCAGCTATTGTTCAAGCTGCATTGCTGCAGCTGTTGTGCGCTCCATGTCTACAGCAGCTTCAGCTTGTTGATGACATAACTGAAGAGATAAGTATTATGACAATCTTGGAAAACATAAGAGTTTATGCTGGTATTGTGAAACGAATATGTGTTATTGTTTATAAACATAGCTATTTTGGGTAAGGTTATGAATATGTGTTATTTTAATAGCTATTGCATTCTTAGAGAAGAGAATGAGTGTTAGAGAAATATAAGTAAATATTGCATTCTTGGCATATTAAAGGAAAATAGATCTATATAATGCATTCTTGGCATATTAAAGAAATAGATCTAAATAATGCATTCGCATTCTTGGCATATTAAAGAAAGGGAAGCTAATATTGCATTTATGGAAAGAAAGAATGCATATAATAGAAATAGAAGTAAGCTGGATTTTATTGGAAAGGAATGCATGTGCAAGGGCGCACAGCAATAGTTATTACCTGATATGTAAACATAACCATGGTGTTATTTGTTTTAAAAGACATATGGACTTGTAAACTAATGGTTAGATCTCCTAGAGAGAGGTATGCACCAGTGTGATTAAGCATTGTGAAAAGTAGAACGAGAATTTACTTGAGTAGATGTACTAGTTAGTAGTATGTTATACTTGATCATGCAGATGAGTAGATGATAAAAGAACATTTTAGAGGTTGTTTAATGAATTATTGATATTGTAGCTAATCTTGTTGCCAAGATTGTTGTCAACAGCATTGACAGAAGAAGATGGCAGATGGTGCCAAAGAAAAGTAATGTTTAACATTGGCAGGAAAAGGATTATTTGTCCATGCAGGTGAGTCCAAATTGCAGTATTTATGCCACAAGGATTATTGCATGTGGCGGTGTGTAAGTAAAAGATTACATGAAAGCTGTATTAGCTTTTCGCTAGTTATGTGATAGCTTAATGATAATTCATTGTAAAGATTTTAATACAATGGTTAAGGGATGGAATCCCTTATAAGCCATTGAGTGAGGGGTGAAAACCCTCACGAGCGGTTAATAATAAGATTAAACGTTTGCTGGTTTTTACCCTACGGGGTTTCCAGGGTATATCCGTGTTCAAATGGTGTGATTGATGTGATTGCCTTATGTGTCCGTTGATAATGATGGGTTCTTAATGATGATGGTTCTTTATTTGATGTGACAACCATAATGTCTTAGGGCATGATTATCTAACATGATTAAATGGATGCCTGGATTCATGAGCCAATTTATGTTATTACAGTGATGGTTAAAGGTTATGCATTGGTTATGAAACTTACTGTCTTTGATGGCAATTTACTTGATGTACTAATGAATACTATGTCTAATGGTTAATGATGATTGTGGAGTTATGAATTTGATAAATTACTAGCGGGTAATTTGTATTAAAAAAATTCTAACTTCCTACTTTTACCTGCGAGGTTACCGGGGTATGTGTCAAGTGGTATCAGAGCTAAAGGTTGCAGTACTGGCGCCTTTGGGAATTGGTAAGCGGAAATGATATTGAGGTACGCCATCAGTAGGCATAAACTTAGGTACGAGTTAAATCATTCACATATTCATTTATGTAGTACACTACTTTTGGCATGATAGGTGTGATTCATGTTTATAACTGCTTTAAGTAGTAAGTAATAAGTTGTTGCATAACTACGTTCATAACGTTAAATTCCTGATGAGGATAAAAGACAATGAAACTTTTGTCACACTTAAGAACAATATTGAACACTCATTGAGGGAAGTAACAATCAACTACCAAGTTTTGATTTTCAAATATGGCAATAACAATGATGCATTTAATGAACATGATTGAAGTTACAATGAACTAATTTTAATGAGTCAATGCATAAATGTAGAGTATGGGGAATGTCCTTGCATATGGTGATATAGTGTTTTTAAAAAAAAAAAAAAAAAAACATTGTAAACACCCCTTAGACTTGAAAGTAAACAATGAGTCAAGTAGTGAAACTTGATTGTAATAACTAACTTTTGATTCAGTCTTGTCATGGATACATGAAGACGATTGGTAGTTGAGATTTTGTTAGTGTTGTATGACTAACCCATAGAACTCATATGCATTAATCGAATTGGACTTAAGATTATTACAATTTGTAAACAAGTGAAGGTTGATTGATGTTACGAATGTGTGTATGAAGATTCTTACTCTCCTTGTGCTATAGTTCCAGTTGTTTATGAGAAGAGTTCTTAATTTTATTCACCATGAGAATGCATGATGAATAGTATATGCTTACGTCTTCATAGATTTAATGATGTTACCCTTTAATTAATCGAAATTCACTAGCATTGTATGTGTTTATGTTAATCATTACTTGTTGGGAGATAAAAATCATTCGAGCTTCGATTTAATGATGGTTGAATTTATCTCTACTATGGGAATGATGGATTTCTTATGCATGTTGCATTCCAGTGAGAAGTTAAGGGTAGAGGCATGTTCAGTGGGTAACATTTCTAGGACCCATTCATGGTATAATTACATGTGATAATTATTCATAAATATACCTGTGTTAATACAATTGTCAGTAAACTCTAACTACCTTCCCCAACTATGGATGCTTCCAAAGGAAAAGGAAGCAAGGAGAAGGAAGAAGACCGTGCCGTAGGGACAGACGGAGATGGGAAAAACAAATCGCTAAGTCTGGTACGCTAAGTCTGGTGATGACCAGATAGCGCAAGCTTTGAGTATCAGAATCTTGCAGAAGACGCTAAGTTTGGGGTTGACTAGATAGCGCTCGATGTGCATATGAGTATTCCTTGACCATGCTTAAGGAGTTGGAAAATGATAACTGTAGTGTGTTAATGTTTTTCGTAAAGTCTCCTTGAAGTCATTATTCTGAAAAGGTCATATAGTAGTGATATGATAGTTGTTGCATCTAGCATCAAGTGGTAACTCTGGTGCATGTGTGACACTTAGGAGATTATGCTTCTAAATGCATAAGTAGAGTAATTGCTCCTGGTAAAGGTGGGTTAATTTGTTAGTTATGCATCTTGATCCAAGGATAAGAAAGTATCTTGCTCACTTTCTTGAAGAACACATATGAATGTTTTATATGATTTCTTAGTAGAGAAAGTATTTGAATGCATGCAATAAAAGAGTGGTTCTTTTATAGATTTTCTTGGTAAAGAAAATGTGTTAAGGCATGCAGTTAAAGATTGGTTATTTTATATGTTTTCTTGGTAAAGTAAATAGGTAGTTCCTCCTAGAAGGACTACATGTGAGTCTTGTGTGAGAAATGTTTGTCTCTTGTCATTTTTCTTGGAACAAAATCCTTACTTGTTTCATGGAAAGAACTATGTGCATTGAAGTAAAGTAATTGTGTTAGGAAAAGACATGTTGCATAATGGTAACTATTGTGACTTTGGAATTATGACTCTGTGTGTACATAGAGGAAGTGATCATGTTAACTTTCTTGAAGACAATAATCTTTTGAAGAGATTGTCTTGTTAGATGAGTTGTGTTGATTTCTTGATTTTGGATGGATAAGTAAATCTTGTTTTGTATCTTGATTTTTATGCATAAAGATGGATATATTTAATAATTCCCTGAAAGGGAAGATAGAAGAACAAGGTTAAAATGACTTCCTTTAAGAAAGAGGTATGTGGTTTGTTGTATGAGATGATGGTAGCCTTCTAGTGAAGGGAATAAGTGTTGCATACATTAAAGAAGGGCTTATATGATAAGCAATGGTATGCACAAAGATTAGTCATTATGATATAGATTTATGATCTTTGTATGTTAGAGAGATTATGTTTAATTACATTAACGATGCATGACCAAAGCTAGCCATAGTAAACGTAAGATAATACTCCATTAAAGACGATTTGAATTAAGACAACAGACTATGGCAAAATTGGAAATGTTTAGATTATTAACTCAACTGTTGTTGACATTTATACATTAATGAATATTTGCATATGCTTTTATACATGACAATATTGTACGCATGAAAATGCTTGGAAATTGAATACGTGTTAACTGATGCATGTTTATAACCAACGTTGCTGATGGGATTAAGTAGTGGTAGCTTAATGGCAACAAGAAAACTCATCACGTAAATTGCTGCAATGTGAATTGCAATCATAAATGAGAAAGAATGATGTTATATGATATGCATGAATTATGTTATTTGGGAATTTGCATGCATACAACATGTATGATAGATATGTTTCCCATCAATCTAGATGTTGTGGACCCATGATGAGGGATAAGTGTAAATGCATGGTGTACATGCATGTTTATTTTGTTAATGATAATGTTCATATGGTTCACTGCGTAAATTACTTTGAGAAAGAGTAATAAAAGAGAAATTTAACATGCCAGACAGTTGCAGATAGTTGGGTTGATGGCAATTACCTGCCCGGAGGGGTTGATGGTACTTGTCTGCCCGGATTTCCTCTCCCTAGAGATCAATGATCTCAGTAAGGGAAAAGAGTTTGCCAAGATGGTGAAGAGGGTAAAAATCCTGAGGCAACTCCGTTGATTTGGAGCCTATTGGAGGAGGCCCAAAATTCCTCATAGACGGGACGCTGTCAGAGGAATAGGCAGGACGTAGCCAAGAGGAATCCTATATTGGACCCTATGTGGTCATTGGAATTCTTGAGCTGGTTGGCCAGTGGAATTCCATGTTAGACCTGGTAAGGTCTCTATCAAAGAAACTGTCTGGATGTGAAAATGACTCGATCAGGTTGCAGAAACCAGTTCCCATGGGTTGGGAATTCTTTAGCCTATTATGGTGCTCATGACTAAAGAAATGAATGAATCAGCTATATGATATGTTGAAAATGAATTTTACATATAGTTGTGTAAAATATGTTATGCACATTTATCAACAAATGAGCTTAGTGCTCAATAAGGAGTAATTGGAAATTTTAATTCCTTTATTGTATTATTAAGGTTGTGAACATCTTAGTGGGAGCTAAGACAGTTCTTGCTTGATGCAGTGATTGACTGTTTTGATGATTAGAGAGCTAGGTGCTCTTCTGGTACATCTAGAAGCACTTTGCGAATGTCTTTAGTGAGAATTCGTTCAGTGTGCACGTGAGCAGTGATTTATCATTTGATGATTAGTATTAGTGCTCTTTAAGTACTTGTAAAAGTACTGTGATTTAGAAATCATCTAACATTGCACAATTGATTGATAGTCAAACGTATTTCATTTTGACTTAAAATATAGTGACTAATGTGATTGAATTTGTTAGTCATATATTACAGGAATTACTTACCGTGGAGGAATGAACAGTTTCCAACCACTATTGAAATGCTTACATGAAGGTATTCATGATTTTCAGGCATAGATGGTAAGTAATGGTAAGTTGACACAGAGAATTGTTTATTATGAATGAATAAGGGCCAAGTGGTGGCGATTAGAAGTTGCATATTTTTGCAATTATGAATGCTTCTGACTATTGATGCTTATAACTAATGATATTTCTTATGATTATATCATTACTATTTTATTTGTTGTCGTTTCTTGGAATGAAAACTCTGATTTAAAAGAGGAAGGGTCACATTTTGTGTGGATTCGATGGTAGTACCATGAGTAAGATCTCAAGTTCTCAATGAAAGATGAACACCGAGGACGGTGTTCCTGTTAAGGGGGGGAGTATGTAACATCTCTGCCGCGTCATAATAAACCGTATGAGATATTTACGGGTTGGTTGTAACTGAGGGTCGGTAGTAACTCAACAGTTACGAATAGTTAACAGTTGGTTTGCGAAACGGATTCTTGGTTCGGAACTGCTTCTTGGATTCGATTTTAACCGGGATCTCTGCAAAGGATCGGGGGGGGCGTCTCGTTGCTTTTACCTGGAGTTAGTTTATTCAGCTCCGTTTTGTCCACTCCCTAAACTTGATCACTCGGCTCTAATGCCCTGTTTTGGAGGTCAGATTTGGTTTTCATCCAGCTTGGGGGCCTTTCATACTTCTCAGACAGCAGCGCTGTTTCTTTGATGTGGAGGTCAAGCTGTAGCTCTCTGCACTTGGTTTTCGGAGCAAGAGATGACGGAGGATTTCGATCCAGTTGCCTCATAGCCATTTCCTCATTGTTCAAGGCAGATTTCAAATAACAATCTCTCACAATTGTTGCAAGTTGTGCCCAAATCGATTCACAATGATGTCGCCTACGTATTGGAAGACCGGTCTATGAGGTTACGTGTTTGATCCACGCTCCTCTGTTTTTGTTTCGGCAGAGCATCACGCTGAACATATGAAGGTCATGTGTTTGACATACAATGGTGTCGCTTCTGTATCCTGGGAGCCTATTCGGTTCAACACATTCAATTTGTCGTTTCTGCAAAGGCGGCGTGTGGTTACTCCCGAAATCCCATGTCTGATAGATAAATTTGCAAGAGACCGCCTGCGTCTAAACATATATGTTGACGACGTAATCATGCGGTCCAGTTCCCCTGTCAGCTATTGTTCAAGCTGCATTGCTGCAGTTGTTGTGCGCTCCATGTCTACAGCAGCTTCAGCTTGTTGATGACGCAACTGAAGAGATAAGTATTATGACAATCTTGGAAAACATAAGAGTTTATGCTGGTATTGTGAAACGAGTATGTGTTATTGTTTATAAACATAGCTATTTTGGGTAAGGTTATGAATATGTGTTATTTTAATAGCTATTGCATTCTTGGAGAAGAGAATGAGTGTTAAAGAAATATAAGTAAATATTGCATTCTTGGCGTATTAAAGGAAAATAGATCTATATAATGCATTCTTGGCATATTAAAGAAATAGATCTAAATAATGCATTCACATTCTTGGCATATTAAAGAAAGGGAAGCTAATATTGCATTTATGGAAAGAAAGAATGCATATAATAGAAATAGAAGTAAGCTGGATTTTATTGGAAAGGAATGCATGTGCAAGGGCGCACAACAATAGTTATTACCTGATATGTAAACATAACCATGGTGTTATTTGTTTTAAAAGAGATATGGACTTGTAAACTAATGGTTAGATCTCCTAGAGAGAGGTATGCACCAGTGTGAATAAGCATTGTGAAAAGTAGAACGAGAATTTACTTGAGTAGATGTACTAGTTAGTAGTATGTTATACTTGCTCATGCAGATGAGTAGATGATAAAAGAACATTTTAGAGGTTGTTTAATGAATTATTGATATTGTAGCTAATCTTGTTGCCAAGATTGTTGTCAACAGCATTGACAGAAGAAGATGGCAGATGGTGCCAAAGAAAAGTAATGTTTAACATTGGCAGGAAAAGGATTATTTGTCCATGCAGATGAGTCCAAATTGCAGTATTTATGCCACAAGGATTATTGCATGTGGTGGTGTGTAAGTAAAAGATTACATGAAAGCTGTATTAGCTTTTCGCTAGTTATGTGATAGCTTAATGATAATTCATTGTAAAGATTTTAATACAATGGTTAAGGGATGGAATCCCTTATAAGCCATTGAGTGAGGGGTGAAAACCCTCACGAGCGTTTAATAATAAGATTAAACGTTTGCTGGTTTTCACCCTACGGGGTTTCCATGGTATATCCATGTTCAAATGGTGTGATTGACGTGATTGCCTTATGTGTCCGTTGATAATGATGGGTTCTTAATGATGATGGTTCTTTATTTGATGTGACAACCATAATGTCTTAGGGCATGATTATTTAACATGATTAAATGGATGCCTGGATTCATGAGCCAATTTATGTTATTACAGTGATGGTTAAAGGTTATGCATTGGTTATGAAACTTACTGTCTTTGATGGCAATTTACTTGATGTACTAATGAATACTATGTCTAATGGTTAATGATGATTGTGGAGTTATGAATTTGATAAATTACTAGCGGGTAATTTGTATTAAAAAAATTCTAACTTCCTACTTTTACCTGCGAGGTTACCGGGGTATGTGTCAGAGGGACGGACAATGGAGTTTGAAAAATACTCTCCGCAGAACACTTGGTTTCAAACTGAAAAAATTCGCCTACATTGACATTCAGTCCACTCCACACACTCTAAATAAATTCCAGCATTGGATAATGCTTGCGGAAGTATATTCCCAACCCATTAAATATTTATTTTTAATTTAAAAGTCTATGAATTTTTATTCATTTAAAGTTTACATATATATCCTTAACAAAATCAAAAATAATTTTCTAAAAAGATGAATTATAATATTGACATATGTTATTCATATGCAATATATCTTATTTAAAAGGGAGAATTAACTGAGCTGTGAGTCTAGGTCCATTGTAATTTTGGATCTACTAACCACCAAGAGGGATAAAAAATCTTGAAATGCAAACATAGTTTCGAATGAAAAGAGATTTAATCCCTCTATGTCCTGATTTTATATGGATCTACCTTGGTTTTTATTTTTTTTATTCTGCTAATATGTTGTTTAACATTTTCACTCAATCAAATTACATAAAAATAAAATTGAATTAAAAAATAAAATTAAATAAAAAGATTAATATAATGTAAACATAAAATGAAAAAAATAATAATAATAAAGAATAACCCTATAAAAATGAAAATGACATATAGTATTGACCCATCATATTGAAAACTTATCGTATTTATGTGCAACATAGTCTAGGATCAAATATGTGATTTGCTTTTAGAGAAAAAATATTTGATTTTCTAGGTTGGTTATATTCATAATGGTAGAGATGTAACATAATCTTTAACATTATAAATAAGTCAAATTACATAAAATAAATAAATAATAATGTTATTTAGTATAAATATTTTAACTAGTAAAAATAAAAAAATAAAATAACCTTATAAAGAGAAAATAAAACCCATTGTATTCATATGGAATATAAAGTATTTAATGGAGGAAATTAAATCAACCTAGAGACATCTTAGCCTCTAATAATAATTAAATTAGCCTAGGTTCATCTCAAATCCATATCTATTAAATGTGGACAAGGATCTATCAAAAGTGGAAATAGATCAAATCTCTAGAGATGTAAACCTCTTTTACAGTGAAAAGAGAGATCAAATCTCTAGAGATGCAAAACCCTTTTAGAGTGAAAAGAGGGATCAAATCTCTAGAGATGCAAACTTCTTTTAGAGTGAAAAGATATTTGGTCAAGAGCTTGGAAGATACAAAGTCAAGACAGATCTGGGTTGGTCATGCTCACAAGATAAAGAGTTAAGATAGATCTAGGTTGGTAATGCCCTCTAACCTAGTATGGTAGAGATGTTGTAATGTTTAACTCGTTGACTAGGTCAAAATAAAATAAAATAATAAAATAAACTAATTTTTCTCCTTTTATTCTTCTCTAATCTAGAATATTTTCCATTTCAATAATTGGCAGATAAGTTAAGATGAATCTATTGTAATTTAATACTCATTTAAATTATTTTCATTATTTATTTTTATTTTCTTCAATATCTTAAAACTCCTTTTAAAATTTTAAAACATTGAAACACCTTATTTGATAATTTAATTTTTACTCTAAACCAATTTTTTTTTCTTTACACAAGGGACCCACCTCCGCGCAGCGATTTGATTGCTAAGTCTACGAAGGCATACATACTCTACCCCCCTTTGGTTTTGAACCTGTGACCTCTTAGGAGGAAACACATGCTCTTAACCATTAGGCCCACTCAAGCTGTATTTTATACAATGATAATGATAATGGTTAGTTTGTAACATTAAAATTGTTTAATATTTTTTTTTATAATCGGAAAAAAATATTTCCAAATCAACAAATTTTACTTACTCAACAAGTCAAAAAAAATAAATAATAAGACACGTATTTTGATAATATAGTTTTATTATTTTAAATAATATTATAAATAAATATTAGTATATTACACAATGTATCTCAATACTAAAATTAATAAATTTTTTTGGTTGAATTTAGGTTTCTATGATCATATCAAGTTTTTAGAAGATTTTTAGGCCTAAATCACATTATAATAGATTTGTCCATACATTTCGAACCAACGAGTGTGGATCACATTATAATAAATTATGTGACACATTTCAAACCAACGAGTGTGGACAAGTTGAATTTGAAGAACCAAATTCTGGCTAAGAGTTGATCATCCAATGACTATAATTGACTAAGAAACACCTATATTGGATTGGGCAACTAGACAAGACCAACTGCATATTGGATTGGGCAACTAGACAAAACCAACTGCTATATTTGACCGGAAAACGGCTAAGTAGATTGGACCAAGAGATAGGGACCAAGGGATAGTGGCAGGAAAAAATATGACTAATTAATTAATTGGTAAGTTAGTTTTTATACCTGTTATTATATATAAGTAAAGGTAATGTATGTATTTAAATTAATTTTTTATTTTTAATAGTTTTGATTGAATGATAATTATTTTTAATAATTTTGATGATAATGATAATAACTAAATTAATTAGTAATATTATTTGATGGTAATTATAATGGTTAGTGTCTATTATAGCTAATAAGATTTATTGACCGTTAAAATTGTTTAATATTTTATTTTATAATCGAAGAAAAGGGAGAAATATTTCTAAATCAACAAATTTATGTACTTAACGAGTTAAAAAAAATACGACATATATTCTATTTTGATAATATAGTTTTATTATTTAAAAATAATATTATAAATTACATATTTCTATATTACACAGAGTCTATTTTAACATTAAAATTAGTGTTTTTTTGGATGAATTTAGGTTTCTAGGATGATATCAAGTTTTTTGAGAAGATTTTTTTGCCTAAAGCACATTATAATACATTTGTCTAGGCCTTTTGAACTAATGAGTATGGTCATCCTCAGGACAAGTTGAAGTTGAAGAACCAGATCTTCTCTTCGTGTTATGTAAAGATAGCAGATTATGCAATAACTATAATTGACTAGTAAACGACTTTATTGAATTGGGTAACTAGACAAGACCAATGACTATATTTGACTGGAAACGCCTAATTGGACTCGACCAAGGGATAGGGACAGGAAAAAATATAACTAGTTAATTAACTGGTAAGTTAGTTTTTATATCTATTATCATATTTAAATAAAAGTAATGTATGTATTTAAACCAAGAGATAGGGAGAGGAAAAAACATAAGTAGTTAATTAATTGTTAAGTTAGTTTTTATATCTATTATCATATATACATAAAGGTAATGTATGTATTTAAATAATTTTTTTATTTTTAATAATTTTGATGATAATGATAATGACTAAATTAATTAGTAATATTAATTGATGATAATGATAATGGTTAGTTTCTATTATAGTTAAGAAGATTTATTGACCGTTAAAATTGTTTAATATTTTATTTTATAATAAAAAAAAAAGAAATATTTCTAAATCAACTAATTTTACTTACTCAACAAGTCAAAAAAACTAAATAATAGGACATATATTTTGATAATATAGTTTTATTATTTTAAAAATAGTATTATAAATTACATATTTCCATATTACACAAAACATTAAAACTAATGTTTGTTTTTTTTTTTTTTTTTTTTAAATTTAGGTTTCTGTGATCACTGGTTTTGATTGGATTGGGCAACTAGACTAGACCAATGGCTATATTTGACTGAAAAACGGCTAATTGGAGTAGACCAAGGGATAGGGACATGAAAAAATATAACTAGTTAATTAATTGGTAAGTTAGTTTTTATATCTATTATCATATTTAAATAAAGGTAATGTATGTATTTAAATCAAGGGACAGGGATAGGAAAAAATATAACTAGTTAATTAATTGGTAAGTTAGTTTTTATATCTATTATCAAATATAAATAAAGGTAATATATGTATTTAAATAAATTTCTTATTTTTAATAATTGTGATTACAAGATTACATTATTTTTATTATTCACTTTTTAAAATATCTTATCATTATTCAAATTCAAGCTTCTGTTATCTATTTTTTGATTTCAAAACAATTTCGAAACAAATCACATTGGTAGATTTAGGGCAACCAATGTGGTTCATGAGGACAAGATGAACAATGAGATCATAACGGTAAGTTAAAATAAAGACCTTCAAACAACTAAATAAAAATGGACAAAATATTTATTTATTAACTAATTAATTAATTAATTAATCAATTATTATTATTATTATTATTATTATTTAACTAAATTAAATAATAAATAGATTATATAATTATATATAATTCACATGATTCTTAATATAAGAATAATAAGATAAAAGAATATAACTTAATCAAATGAAAGTAATATTCAAATAAAAACAAAAATTAAGTCAAAAAAATATTAGAAAGAAATAATATTGAAATATTATTAATTAATTAAAAAAAGAAATTAGTTAAACATTAAATTCAAATGTAATATGTATAATTAAATTTTATCACTATGAATATTAAAATATTGATTTTCATAAATGGACTTACACTTTAAAGTTTTTATTTTTAATAATTTTGACTAGACAGTTTATTAGACGATTACATTATTTTCATTATTTACCTTTTGAAATATCTCATCATTATGAATATTAAAATCCTCATTTATTTTAATTTTCATGAATGGATTTACACTTTTGTAATGAATAAGTTAATAATTAGTTTTTTTATTGAGATTTTATTTTGTTGTTGTTGTTGTTGTTTTCTAGCTCATAGTCTAAATTATGAAAGAGGAGATTTGAAATCTCAATCTTTAAAGTTTCAAGGATTTCACATTTTTAGAATTAACTAATTAAGCTCGCCCAAGACTACTTGTTATTATTATTATTATTTTCAATTTTTTTATATAAATATTATTTCTATTGGTTCTTTTAATAATTAATTTCAAATAATATATAAAATAGAGATATGATTATATTGATAGGCTATTCGAAAATTTTAATTTAATCAATTTAGATTCGTTAATTTTAGACCTACCAAGAACATAGTTCTTGGATAGATGGTGTCACACCCATGAGTCATGTGTGCGACGAGTTGGGGCGACACAATCTCAGTTAAACACGATGAGCTGAAGTGGGATGAGTCGCTGGGTGACGAGCCAATGTGACGAGTCGGTGAGTGAGCAGGTCAGCTACGACGAAAGTTTGTGACGATGGGACTAGTTGGTGTGCGACGAGTTGGGCAGTCAGTTAAATCAGTTCGAGACTCGAGTTGTGACAAGCCAACCCGGAGGGTCGAAAAACTGAAGAGTCAAAATTTTGGCTAATTATGGAGATTTGTGATGGTGAGCTTATACGGTGCACAATTGGGTAAGTGGACACGACGACCCACAGTATGTGGGCGAGCCAACGTAATGCTGGGGTATGATGACTAGGTTGAAAGGTTGGCCTAGGCAGGCCGATCCACATTACATCCATGGTGGAGGCATATATATGGAGGACGTATTGGTGGAGGAAAGGCATCATTAAAAATTCAAACATTCCAAGTGCGAGTTCAAGTGATGGTGCACGAGCTAAAGGAAAGGCGAATGAAGTAGGGCGAGGTGCAGGTAGCTCTAAACCATAGAACTAAGCTAAGGAAGAAAACAGAACGAGAGTTCGAACGACGAGTCGAATGGAGTTCTGAACGACCAAGCCGATCAAAGGTTTGAATGACCGAATGAAAGTCTGAATAACTGGGTCAAACTGATGTCTAAACGATCAAATGAAGGTCTGAACGACCAACCCGAGTGGAGGTTTGAATGACTGAACAAAAGTCTGAATGACTGGACCGAACGGAGGTCTGAACGACCGAACGAAAGTCTGAACAATCGAGTTGAACGAATGAGCTGAACAAAAGTCTGAATGAGGGGCCGAAAGGGAGTCTGAATGACAAGTCGAACGAAAGTTTGAAAGAAAAGCAGAACGAAGGTCTAAGCGATGCACTGAATGAACCAAGGGCAAGCTGCATGACATGCGTGGGCCACCCTGAATGACAGACTTGGACATTGTTGAACAGGCAGGTCGAGTTGATGTGTTTTGGAAAGATTGTTAAGATGAAACTTTGGATTGCCTGAGAAAGGCTCTATTTGTAAAAATACTTGTAAAATATTATTATTATCATTATTTGGGCAGATTCTAGCCAGGGAGTTGCCCCTCCCATGAAAGCTTGTATCCATTGTGCATATGTTTATAAATGATGACGATGACTGTATTTCTGCTGAGTTAAAAAGATGAATTCTTAGTAAAAGTTGAAAAATAATCTAAGTGTTGAATGTTAGGTGTAGTCCGTACTTGAGAGTATTAGTGAAAAGAAATCGGGTAGTGGTGCTGCAAGTGCCTATGTGCAGTTGAAAGATTACTGCCAAAATAGGGGTGTGAGAGAAGGTATTAGAGGCTAATTCAGAGAACGAGTTGAAGCTAATCTCATTAAACTTTGTGAAAAGGATCAGAGGCTTGATTCAGAGAATCGAGGTTTGCAGAAGTAAAGTGTTACTACTACACTTCATGACAGGTTTATCAAAGGAGAAGCATTGTTCTTGGGCCAAGCTAAACAACGATACATGGAAAGTTGGGAAGATTGCCAAGGGAGGCTCTTGCTGACCTTATACAGGTTGAAGCTGATGAAGGAAGAGAACCCATGGATTCGAGATGAACTTGAAGTATTGAAAAGAAATGTTGAAGATGAACTTCTTCGACTTGGTTGGGCAATGGAGCAAGATGTAGCTGCAGATTGCGATGATGAAGAAGTGGAAGTCATGATGTATGAATATGTTGCAGATGTGACAACAATGGAGGAATAAATTGAGACACTTCCAATTGCTCAAGTTGGACTAGGGTTGTGCATTTTGCAGACACTGATGGATGAGGACACTCACATGGAGGAGCCCCATGATGAAGTATGTATTCCTATTACTACTTGTGTACCATTGGACCTTTTGGAGGATGGGTCATATGCAGGGAAGAGAAAAAATAGTTTTCCGATGTGATGGACAACCTTACCATGGATATCTATGATGAGACCTTGTACGGAGAAGCAAGGAACATTGATTTTTAGAGAACTTGTTGGAGAAATTTGTGACCTCATGGTAGGAGGTACGAATGCTCGTGAAAAGAGAGGAACATGGTGATCATTGTAGATGATGGGTCATGCTTTAGTCATGTGGAGAATTGGCTAAGTGCATGGCATGACTCATGGACAGATTGGAGAAAGGGCACACGCTTCAGGTTTGATGATACGTGGGTGGAATTCTTCATGGATGAGACCAAGAGGCAATCTTGGTGGACCCTTTAGTGGGAGAACTATGATGGAAGGGACTTATGTGATATGACTTGGCTTGATAATATATATGGTTTGGGTGACCAAGGGCACTAAATCTGATTGCAATCGAGGGTGAGATGACTGATGTTGTGATGGGTCTACTTAGTTGGAGAACATGAGAAACTTGGGTCATGGACATCAAGTTAGATATATGGGGCATGGCAAACACTATGTAGGGACATTATGCAGGTGCACTTGTAGAGATGTCACTTATGGGAATCCAATGAGGAGTGACAAGACAGTGATGTTAAGCAGATGGATTTGCTGATGTGACATGGAGGCACATTACTTATGAGCCACTGGAGATGTTGTGCACTTTTGTACAAAAAGACCATGGACTTCTTGGATTTATGAGCAATCTATGAGATCATTCTTACTACACAGAGAGTTGAGGCATCTTGCGGGGACCTTTGAGATCGAGACATGTCTGCTTGCCGAGATGTTGGACGGAGATGATTCATGAAGCTCATGATGGCGTGAGATAGTTGCAACCATTGGAGACTTCATATTATACTAGGCTCGAAGGATCTAATGCATTGAGGAGCTAAGGTTAGTGGTGTACTTGACTTTGATGCAGTATGGGGTGCATACTTTTGAGCACATTTATGGGTGTGCTTGGGAGAGTGACTTGATGGGGATGATCGAGATGAGACACTTTGGAGTTAATGGAGTTCAACCATGATGATGCCTTTGTGGCAGCACTTGGGCATGGGTTGAGTCGAGACTTAACCTATTTTATACACATGGAGTTTAATTGGTTTATGACCATGGGCATCACATGGATGATGAGACAAGTGTATACTTTTTTCTTTGGTAGACTTGAGGGATGACACATCAAAGATAAGATGAAGGTTAGTTCATGGACCTGGATGTGGAACATTGAGACTCGATTTGATGGGAGGATCTCTTCATTTTGAGGAGATGGATCTTACATACACATATATGGATGATGATGTTGGGATAGATGAAACGGTTTGAAATTAAACACATTGATACCAAACATCATGGACAACATGTTGTGGATAAGATGGAGACTACTTCATGGACCTGAGCATGGCTTACTTACATTTTGATGGAGACGGGATGGATTCTTGATCGAGTTGATGTTGTGGCAGGATGCTGAGAGAAATAACTTATGATGGCATGAGGAGGTACATTCTCAAGATTGGGCACAATAGTTGGATTAGCTACCAAACTTGTTCGAGTCATGGGGGATATTAGTGTACTGAGATATGTTAGAATTAAGTTAGAGTATCATGGCAACAGTTCACATGATGGCGACACATGATGGGATTGAAACGATATATGTCGCAGTGATAGCATGCAGCTTGAGTTGGAGGGACCAACCTTCCATGGTGGAGCAGCATGTGGAGATTGTGATGGAGGTGGTTGATGACCATGGATTGAGGAGACTATCCTATTCATGGAGACATGAACCTTTATGGTTTTTGTGATGGTGGAGCAAAGGTGGAAAGCATGGAAATTTTGGATGTTGGAGCAAGCAACACTTTGCGACGTCGTATGATGGTGTTCTCAAGGACGACAACCATTTAGAGTGGGGGAGTATGTCACACCCATGAGTTGTGCATTCGATGTGCAATGAATTGGTGTGACATGGCCTTTCTTAAATGTGACAAGCTAGCGGGCGAGGAGTCAGTGGCCAATGAGTCGGTGCTACGAGTCGGCGAGCGGGCCAGTCAGTTGCGATGAAAGTTTGTGAAAACGGGATGAGTTGGTGTGAGACTAGTTGGGTAGTTGGTTAAATGTGCTCGAGACATGAGTTGCGATGAGCCAACCCACAGGGTCAAAAAATCGAAGAGTCAAAAATTTGGCTAAGTATGGAGATTTGCAATGGTGAGCTTATACGATGCACAATTGGGTAATTGGACTTGATGAGCCACTGTATAGGGGTGTGATGATGTAAAACTAGGGTGCGATGGCCAATTTGAGAGGTCAGAGTGGGCAGGATCACCCACATTACACCCATGGTGGAGGCATACATATGGAGGATGCATGATCAGGGAATATTATTTTAGCTAAAAACTAAAAGTGCTTAGAATTACTTCAAAACTAAATTAATGAATAGAGTTTGTCTCTAGATTTACAACGTCACAAACAGTTTGAAAAATCAACATTGTATGCAAAAGTTAGAGCTTCTCCAAGTTTGGTAAAAAGAAAAGCCCTGGGGTGAGCATCCACCCCATGTGACCAAGTGCCTGAACCAGGAGCTAGGGGCCAACTGCTAAGCGGGATTAGTGCACCACTAATCAGTTTATCATTTAATTAATTTGTCATTAAGTTGGTGGAATTTATGGTGGAGCCAGTAAATCTGGAACCGCCACCAAACTTAGCGGACTTAACTGACAGTTCTCCAGATTTAGAGGAGGTTTTGTAGGAAAAATGGTTTGAGCCATAACTTACTCAATTCTCAACCAAATTTCGAAAATGAATAGTCATTTTTGGGTAATTGGCATGCTGGGAATTCAATGGAGTAGGTTTTAGAAGCAGAAGAGATCATATAGAGGTTTCTTTGTTCACTTGAATATTTTTGAAGCTTAGGGCCACCAGGTGTTGGAGGCCATTCCCAAAGCAGCTGGTAACCAAATTGAGTAAAAAAATAGTTTTTTCTAATATATTTGAATGTTTTAAACTCATTGGAATATGTACCAAGAAGATTTGATGCATGTAACAACAATTTGAGCACAATTGAAGCTAATAGAAAGGCCCACACTATGGAGCTTGACCAAGGAGATGTAGCATAGGAGCGGTGAGCTCTTTCAACAAAAAATTATGTATTGAGCTCTATTATTTGTGCTTGATGTGTTTTTATATGATGTTGCTCAGCCATTTAAATTCATTCTTGTAAGTTGATACAAAACACTAAATTTCACCAGGTTAGATGAATTGATAATCACATACTCATGGATAAGCTCTCTATGGATAAGCAAACCAAAGAAAATAAAATTTTATATATGGAAATGATACTAGGATAGCATTAACTAGAAATCAATTTCAGATCAAGTTGGTATCAGAGCATAAGGTTGCTTGCTTGATTTTCTTGAAGGGTTTGATAGTTTCAATTGTTGTTATGATTACAAGGTTGAAGTTGCAGAGAGGAGAAGGAAAGATACAAATAGAGTGTCCTAATATTAGAATAAGAAGGAAGAAGACTCAGAAATCACGATCCTCACCCATGGGACCACTCAAGGCAACACCTAAATCACCTCAAGTTCCATCTCCATCAGTTGAGATTGAAGAGGCACATATTGCACAAGAGACTAAAGTGGTCGAAGAGCAACAATCAGTACAAATTTCTGAGCCTGAATCCATAGCCATTATGTCTAGAGAAATGGAGCATGAAGGTGCCTCTTCAGAAGAGGAATAATTCAAGAAAGATTTCTACACTTTGACTAACATGGTTAAAGTCCTCTATGAAGATAGGAACACTAGAATGGTTGGAGAGAGTTCTAAAACTCCACATGGAGAAGGAAGCTTAGAGAACAAAAAAGATGAAAAGAAGGATTCCAAACGGAAAGGTTGAAATCCACCTCCATCTCCACCATCCTCATCATCGTCTTGATCGTCTCCATAATCTCTCTAGGCATCATCTTCCACAACCACCACTGCCCATACTCATTCCAAAACCCCAAAATGAAAAACTCCATTACTGAAATTAGACATAAAATTCAAACTTCCCACGTACAATGGAGAAGTGAATGCAGAAAAGTTGGACAATTGGATTGAATATTTGGAGCTATATTGTTGAATTCATAACCTTCTAGAAGACGACATAAAGATCCAGTTGGCTTCATTAAGGCTAGAAGGAGCTACACTAGTTTGGTGGGAAGAAAAGACTCAAGAGGAAATGTGAATCCATGCTAAGATATCCATTTCTTGGGTTGAATTTGTTTCTGCAATTAAAATAAAATTTTATCCTTTAGCCTATATGAAAAAAGCCATCATGAGTTGGCAAAAATTTAGGCAGCTTAAAGGCCAAACAATCCAATATTATACACAGGAGTTTAGGAAAAAGGCTTTGTTATTAGGAGTAAATTTGAATTCAAAAGAAACACTCTTGAAATATATAGGAGGTTTACATTCCTTTTTGCTACATACTATCCTTATGTTTAACCCAAGCAACTTAGATGAAGTATGTATGTAAGCCACACTTCTTGAGGCAAGCGGAAAACAAAACATAGACAAGAAAGGTGAAAGTGAGGATAAGGAAAAGAGAAGGGAGGAAAATGGAAGGGAAAAAAGAATGCAAGTATCAAAAAAGAGATGGAAAAACTCACGTGCAAAAGTTGTTCAAAGACTGGCCATGATGAAGACCATTGTTGGCAACTTCATCCAGAATTAAAACTAGATAGATTGAAAGCCAAAGAGAGGGGAAAAAATGTTGTTATAGCTAAAAGAGACTTAGGGTAAGATTCAGAAGATGAGAAAAAAGTTATAGCTATAGGTTTGAAAGGTCAACATATTGAAAGTACGAGTTCCTCAAATAGTCACAACAACACCCCAAATCAATACAAAGGGGAAGAGTCATTCACTGTCAGAGTAATCTCAAATCATACAAAGATTGATGCACTCTTTGATAGTGGATCACAAACAAACCTGATTTCAGAAGACTTAGTTAAAGAGATTAAACTTGAAACCTACCACATCATAAACCATAACCTTTGGTTGGATAGTTAAGGATGCCAATTTACAGGTTTTAATGAAATGCATTTTTAGATTTGTTATTACTGCAAACTTTGTTAGTGATGTCAAGTTAGATGTGGTTCCACTTGACATTTTTGGAATTATCTTGGGAAGTTCATATTTATATGACAGGAAATCGGTGTTTCATCACTATGGGCACAAATATAATTTTCTTAAAAATGGGGTGAAGTATATTGTGAGAGTTCATCACAAGAAAATGAACATTCCTTTAGTTAATGTAGGGCAAATGAAGAGGCTAGTGAATGGAAGTCATAACTTGACATTTTCGATGATCAAACAAAGAGATGTTTTCAATCATACATTTCACAAATATGATTATATTTGTAATGAGTTGTTTAAGAATGATAACAGGTTGCCTTTGAAAGAAGGTGAAAAACATTTTTAGCAGCCAACATTGGTGTTGAGTGTTGTTGAAAACATGGTGCCGATGCAAGAAGTTGCAAAGGAAAAGAGAAGAGGACAAAGCAACTTTGAAAAGAAGGCAAGGGTTTTAGAAATGTTCATTGCTAGATTAATAAAGGCACATTGCAATGGCAAAGAAACTTGGGCAAGAGTCAACTCAAGTATAAGGAAAAAGCAGCTAAAAATCATCATAGAGACAAAGTGCAACGTGAGAAAGGTTCCAAGTTTCCTTTGATTTTTGACCAAGACATGAACAAGATGTTTTCTACAAAATTAGATTGTTGTTCTGCAAATTTAGAAATATTGCAGTATGACGGTGTCAAAGACAATAATAGATGGTCGTCAGAATCCAGGAAAATTTTGACTTTTTTTTGAAAAGCCCCAAATGATGAAATTAAGAAAATTTCAATAGAAAAATACTGGAAGGATGACGGAATAGTGCCCTCATCAATATAATCAATGATTAAGAGAGTATTTTGGGTCCAAAAAGCTTCTAGTGGGGAGAAATGATACGGAATCAATATTTTAGCTAAAAAATGAAAGTGATCATAATTGCTTCAGACCTAAATAAATGGATAGAGTTCGTCTTAATAATTTCAATGCCATGAACGGCTTGAAAAATCAAAATCGCATGCAAAATTTAGAGCTTCTACAAGTTTGGTGAAAAGAAAGCCCCCGGGCCAACCCCCACCCCATGTGACCAAGCACCTGAACCAGGAGCTAGGGACCAACTGTTAAATGGGATTAGTGCACCACTAGTCAGTTTATCATTTAATTTATCCATAATTAAGCTGGTGGAATTTATGGCAGAGCTAGTAAATCTGGAATAACCACCAAACTTGGCAGACTTAATTGACAATTCTGGAGATTTAGAGGAGGTTTTCTAGGAAAAGCTATTTAAGCCATAGCTTACTCAATTCTCAACTAAATTTCGAAAATGAATAGTAATTTTAGCTAATTGGCATGCAGGGAATTCATTGGAGCAGGCTTCAGAGGCAGAAGAGGTCATCTACATGTGTTTTTGTTCACTTGAATATTTTTTGAAGCCTAGGGTCACCAGGTGTTGGAGGCCATTTCCAGAGTAGCTGGTAACCAAATTGATTAAACAAATAGTCATTTATAATAGTTTTGAATGTTTTAAACTCATTGGAATAGGTACTAAGAGTATTGGATGCATTTAACAACACTTTGAGCACTATTGAATCTAATCCAAAGGCCCACACTATGAAGTTGGACCAAGGAGATGTAGTCCAAGAGGGATGAAATCCTTCAACAAAAACTTGTGTATTGAGCTCTGTTATTTATACTTGCTGCATTTTTATATGCTTGTGTTCAACCACTTAAATTCATGCTTTTAAGTTCATAAAAACACTAAATTTCACCAAGTTAGATGAATTGACAAATGCATGCTCATAGATAAACTCTCTATGGATAAGCAAACCAAAGCAAAGAAAATTTTATATCTGGAAATGATACTAGCATGGCATTAACTAGCAATCAATTTCAGATCAATGCATGGGTGGAGGAAAGGCATCATTAAAAGTTCCAACATTCCAAGTGCGAGTTAAAGTGATGGTGCATGAGCTAAAGAAAGGGTGAATGAAGTAGGGCGAGGTGTAGGCGGCTATAGACCGTAGCACCAATCCAGGAAGAAAACAAAACAGGAGTTTGAATGATGAGCTAAACGGAGGTCTGAATGATGGAACAAAAGTCTGAAGGACTAGGTCAAACGGAGGTCTGAACAACTGAGCAAAAGTTTGAACAACTGGGCTGAATGGAGGTCTGAATGACCGAATGAAAGTTTGAACGAAATGGTAGAATGGAGGTGTAAACAACCAAACGGATGTATCAAAAGATTGGAACGAATGAAGGTCTGAACGACCAAATTAAATTCGAAATGAATGAGCTGAATTAAAGTTTGAACAAACGAGCTAAATGAAAGTCTGAACGACAGGGCTGAACGGGAGTCTGAACGACGAGCCGAATGAAAGTATGAATGACAGGCCAAGCAAAGTTCTGAACGACTAGGTGAACGAACTGAGGGCGAGCTGAATGAGAGGTGTGGACCACCATGGACAACAAACGTGCGCACTGCTGCACGGGCAAGTCGAGTTGATTTGTTTTAGATAGATTGTCAAGGTGAAACTTGAGATTTCTGAGCAAAGGCTGTGTTAGTAAAAATACTTGTAAAATATTATTATCATCATTATTTCAGTAGACTCTAACCAGGGAGTTGCCCCTCCCATTAAACATTGTATCTATCGTGCATATGTTTATAAATGATGACGATGAATGTATTTCTGTTGTGTTAAAAAGATGCATGCTTAGTAAAAGTTGAAAAATAATCTAATTGTTGAATGTTAGACACAGTATGTACTTGAGAGTATTGGTGAAAATAAATCGAGTAGCGGCACCGCAACTTTCTATGTGCGGTTGAAAGACTACTGCCAGGATAGGGGCATGACAGATGGTGATCAGGTGCTCTGTTAAGGCACTCCTTAATGCGAAGTCATTGGACATGAAGAAGATGTAGTCGTGCCAAGCTTACAAAAAAATAAATTGGAATCAAATATGTAAATTTCTTCACCTATTAACTAATTACATTAAACTACCAATAGGAAATTGAATATTTTACCTCAATTTTATTTTAATTATTAATTTTAATTTAATTTTGATTGTTATATGATTTGACTAATTCAAAATCTTTGCATAATAGGAAAGTATAAAGGAAAACATTACAATATCTTTTCCATAATTATGGATAATTATTATGTGGATTGATATAACCTCCATTGAATATTCTATAATATTCCTAGTAATATACACAAATTAAAAGTTAAGATTTATTTCCAAAGTAGCTATACTTTTTTCGCCTTTCAACTAAATACATTAATTTAAAAATATATCATATAAAAAAATGTCATATGAAATAAGTTATGTATTTTTTGGGAATATTTATGATAAAATGTAATAGCCCTTTATAAGTTAAAATTAGAAGTTAAAATTATTTCTTTATAATGGCTTTTTTTGTTCGAGAAAACCATTTTTACATGGGGATAGGAATAATCGATTTTGGAAAAGTTCTTCATAACCAATTTACATTCTTTATTGAAGGGATGATGTCTGCCACTGTTTTAATGTTTTCTTATAAAAAAATTATTAATAAAAAACTAAAAGCTGGAGGTTTCCAGCAATTACAGTTATCAAATTTAGTTTTGTCATTCTAGCGACCACAAATGCTTTAAATCAGAATAGCTTTTGTAGTCTCCAAAGGGTAGTCTCCAAGGCGTGTGACAAGAAACAATAGTTGAACTCGGTGAGTTCTCAACTAGTTGAACTCTATGAGTTCTACAGTTAGCGGAACTCATTAGTTGGTGTTTTTGTTTCCTTTCTTCTTTTAACAACCATGTTACAAAATTATCACCATTTTGATAGTGTTGTGGTTTTGAGAGTATTTTCATTTTAATAATGTTGTTTTGAACAATAGAATTGAACCGTTAATGAAGCCAACAATTGGAGTTCGTATAGTGATAAAACAAGACCACTAAAAAGTATGGAGACAATTGTTTATGCGAGCAAAAGGTAGTGATATCGGTTAAGGAGAGAAATCTCAAACGAAAGAGGAAAATTCTTCAAAGAAAATATAAGTGTCTCATGTGTTGAATACTCAAAAGTTTTCCTGGGTAAATTTATCTTGTGAAATGCATGGTTTATGTGGATAAATATGGAGACAATTGCTTATGTGAGAAAAAGGTAGTCATGGCCGATAAGGAGAGAAAGCTCAGACGAAATGAAGAAAGGGGAAAATTATTTAAAGAAAATATAAGTGTCTTAGGCATTGAATTCTCAAAATATTTCATGGCCAAATTTATCTTGTGAAATGCATGATTTATATGGATATCAGTTAATTCAACCAGGTGATTGTCTTAAAAGGTTTATCTGTATTTTTTTTGAAAGATCAAACAATAGGAAGAAAGGGGAAAATTGTTTGAAGAAAATATAAGTGTCTTATGCGTTGAATTATCAAAAGTTTTTATGGCTAAATTTATCTTGTGAAATGCATGATTTATGTGGATAAATATTGAGACAATTGTTTACGATAGAAAAAGGCAGTGATAGCCGATAAGGAGAGAAAGCTCAAATGAAAGGAAGAAAGGGGAAATTCTTCAAAGAAAATATAAGTGTCTTATGCTTTGAATTCTCAAAAGTTTTCATGGCTAAATGTATCTTGTGAAATGCATGATTTATGTGGATAAAAGTTAATTAAACCGGGCGATAGTCTTAAAAGGTTTAATTGTCTCTTTTTTGAAAGCTGAAACAAAAGGAAGAAAGGGGAAAATTCTTCAAAGAAAACATGTGTCTTATGCGTTGAATTCTCAAAAGTTTTCATGGCTAAATTTATCTTTTGAAATGCATGATTTATGTGGATGAAAGTTAATTCAACTGGGTGATTGTCTTAAAAGGTTTACTTGTATTTTTTTGAAATGGAGGAAAGGTGGGTTAAAAATAATGAGAACCTTGCATATAGAAAGATAGAAAAACTATGTGTTGGTTTATGAAAATAATGTATGAGAATCAGGTGAATAAAGAAGACAGGTAGCCAAGTTTCTTTAAAAATAATGTGTGATCTTGTTTAATATTTTCTTGAAAAAGGAATATGTACTTGATGGACAGTGTTAATATTTTCATGTATCTGCTTCAAAAAAAAAGTTATTGCGTTATATTTTCATAGGAAAGAATAATCATTCATTTGAGAAGAGATCATGTTACTTCTTGGGTGAAAAGAATAATAGTTTCCTTGGGAAGGATCATGTAGATTTTTTCTTGAAAAGATTAATTGATTTTTTGGAAAATATTATGTTGTGTTATATATGTTGTTCTTGCTTAAAAAGAATAATTGATTATGATAAATTCCTTGGAAAACCATATAGTAAATAATAATTGTGGTAAAAGCCCATTTGAAAAGAAACATGTATTTACATGTTCTCGCATTAGATTTTTCTTGGAAAGAAACACACCTTTGCATGCATATTATGTTTGACTTCTTTATATATGTATATACATAAGTAAATATGTATTTTCATATGTGAAATATTGGTTACCATGTTTTTGATTATTTTTGAAGAAGGAAAAACATGTGTTTGCATGTTTTAAAGTTAAGGATACTTTTTCTTAAAAGCACATTAAAAGTAAAACTAATTACACTAAAGAATGTAAAAAATTATCATAAAATATTGGCCATGTTATTTTAGAAATACTACACAGCAAAGGATAAATTAGTTGTGCTAATTTTTGGAAAGAAAAATATACGAAATCTTTTGCATTGAACAATAAGAACAATACTATTTTCTTGGACACTTGCTTATGAATCATGTGCATATAGAAAAGATCCCATATGAGTTTTCAAGAAGGATTATGTGTTTGTATGCATAAAGAGAATAACTATTGTACTAAAAGAACACATGTTTCATGCATAAAAATATTTAATAATTCATGATATTTCTCATAAAGAATGTATGTGAACTTTGCTTGACAAAATAAACTGAGTTATTTTATTAAAAAAAGATTGCAATGAATTATGTGTGGGAAGATAGACTATTAATTCCTTTGAAGTTATTCACATGACTCATTTGCATTAGATTCCTAAAATTGCAAAGAATTATGTGTGGGAAGTTAGATTATTAATTCTTTTGAAGTTATTCACGTGTTTCCTTTGCATTATACTCCTAAAAAGAACCACTAGACATTTAAAGAAGAATATGTGCTTACTTTATAGATTTTCTTGATGAGAAAATGCACAAAATAGAACTACCATGCTTGATATTTCTCAAGTGTGAATAAATTATTTGCATGCACCAAAATAGGCTAATAGGCTATTATGCTTGATATTTCTTGAAAGAAATATGTTATTTGCTTGAAAAGAAAAAAAAGAAATATTGTGTTTGATTTCTTGGAAGGAGATGATCTTTGCATCCATGAAAAGTGCACCTATGATATTGGATCCTTAAAAAAGAATATACATGGAAAGTATATAATTATTGTGTTAGACCTTGGAAGAGAAACAAGTAATTGCATGGAATAAATTCATTAGCTTTCCTTTGGAAATATACTTATATCTGCAAAAAATAATAAGTAAGACATTACTTTTAAAACAAAGCATGTATTTGTGTTTACAATAGACATTGTAAATAACTCTATATTGGGAAGGATGCTCTTGGAAAAGGGACTTGCATTTTCATGAATGAAAATCGTATCTATTATGTTATCCTTCTCTTAAGAGGGGACATGCATTTGCAAGCATAATAGTAACAATAATATAATATCTATTGTATTGGAAATATTACATAGTTATATTAACAAAGAAGAAGCTAAATGATTAACTCTCTTTGAATAAGTTTTTATCTAATTACCTGTGCGGAAAAGTACAAATAAGTTGCTAGTATCCTTTAAATGAATTGGATGGTTACAATGGTTTCCTTTGGATATGAACATGTGTTGGTGCGAGAATGATCATAGTAATGTGGTAATTGTTTTGAAATGCTTGATAATTATTTGTTTATACATGCACAATGTTGTTAGAAGAATCACATTGTGATATTATATTTAGATCTGATGTATGCACATGAGTACATGTTAAAAGATCATTTTTAAAGACTGATTATTTATTGATTAATGTTGTATCTAATCATGTTACCAAATCTTCTTGTCGACACCAATGATAGGAAATGATGGTGAAAAGACAAATTATTGTTAACATTGTGGCATATCAAGAACTAATGGTCCATGCAAATGAGTATAGGTTGCAGGATGGTCCACTGATGGAACAATCATGCCAGAAGGATACAAAGAGTGGTGATTTGGGGGTAATTGTTTTCATGATTATTGTAATAGATTTTAGCTAGGTATGTTGTATTTTAATGATATTTAATTTTAATATCTTATGATAATGGTTAAGGGATGGACTCCCTTTTAAGCCATTGAGTGAGGGGTGAACACCCTCATGAGTGTTTAATAAAAAACTTAAATATTTGCTGGTTTTCACCCTAGGGGTTTCCAGCATATATAGGTGTTCCATGTTGTGTGTTATGACTAGGAAAACTATCTCGTTGTGGAAGGAAAACATTTAGGTAAGCTCTAACCAATCTCTTGAATTGAAAGCTATCCCTTTCAATCCGAAAGGGGATCCCTTCTATAACTCAGTTAAAATTATTGGTTATGTAGTTAACACAATGATTAGTTTTGTTTTAATAGGGTTTAAAAAACGTGGTAGGGTTTCATAGATTTCCATTGGCCATGGAGTCAAATAATTGGATTAATAAGGAGGAAAACTAAAACCTTGAAAGAGATAGGGTAGCTGAGATACAAAGCATAGTAAATATGATTTCAACTTATTTGCTCTTATCAGTCATAGAATAATACACATATGCCAACAGAGAAGGAAAACATAAACAACAAAACAAATATCTAAACTCTCTCAACACAAGAAGCAATTTTGCAAAATTAGTCTTCCTTTATTAAACCTTCATAAAATACACAAGGCACAATAAGTTTATGAAAAAAAACCCCAACCCTTACTCATTTTTCAACAATTGTCTTTATAGGAAATACTACAAACTAAAATAAGTTTCTAGCAAAACTTAACTACAAAATCTAAAAATAATAACGTATTTTATCAAATACATGCATATAGAAAACTTTCCAATCCTATCTACATCTAGAGATCATGTTGTTTCTAGATTCATGGCTGGAGATAAGGAATTGCAAGTCGAATTTTTTGAGGTGGCATCCAAGTCAACAACTGTCCATGAGCTCTTTCCTCACGAAATCCTGAAAAATAGGGTCTAGTGATCCCCTCGAAAAAAAAAGTGATAGTCATTAGAAAATAGAGATTTTTTTCTAAATTTTTCGGTTTTGGAAAAAAACCTCTTTCAATTTCGTAAAATTCATTATCATGTGTATAGAAAGTGTGCCGGAAATAACTGTTATGTACAAGAAAAACAACGTTTTAACTGGAAATTTCGCTGACAGACTAACTGTCAACATTCATTTCTACCTGTTTTTTAGAATTCGTTGACAGTGGGAATGTCAACATTTCTCTTATCAAATGTTACCAATCTAATAGAAAAGTTACCAAACTTACAAGTGAAAATACAAATTTACAAAATGAAATTAGTTTAAATATGTAGTAGGGAAATCATTACAATTCGGGAAAATCATTATGATTTGGGGAAAACATGTTTTAAAGCATGATTAATTGAAAAACATACACCGATGGTAGTGGAAAAATCTATGATTCAACATCACACTTACCCATGGCATCCTTGCGTACCTCATAATTGACACTGTCGTGGTTAGTGTAATCCCAAATTTTAAATTTTAAATTTGTTTTTGGTGTTGTCAACCGGCTTATCTATTTTATCGGAAACACTGATAAGATTGTTGTCAATGAATTTCTTCAAAAAAGATTATCGAAACACTTAAAGCGCTGATAGCCCTGGTATCAATGATTTCCCTATCTATTACAACTAAAATGCTGACATTAAAATTGTCAACATTTTCTGAGAAATTTTAAAAACATATTTAATGTGATAACAATTGGCTCCATGAGGATATTATTAATCATAGAAGGCAAAAAGAACCCCATAGACTAGAGGCCTGATCCATTGGGCTGATCCTAATCCTTTACCTGAAACTTACAAAGTTCACTTTCTTTGTAACTAAAAACCATACACTGCTTACTGCAAACTGAAATCTGAAATTGAAAAATTCACTACTGAAAAACCAAATTGAAATTCATGCTTTTCCTGACACGCTTATTCTACATGATCCTACTTTCAACTTCTAAAATAATTGTTGAATCAAATAATACAAATATGCCAAAGAGGACATCCTTGCCTCAGTCCCCTTTGTCCGTTGAAAAATTGAGAAGTAGCCCCATTTATTAAACTGCAAAACTTGCACTTGATATGCATCCCATGATCCAGCTTATAAACTCCACCTTGAAGCCCAGGTGAGTCAGTAACATCCTGAGATAAATCTAGCTGATTCCGTCGTAAGCTTTGGACAGATCAATTTTTAACACAGCCCCTTTCTTGTTTGATTGTCTGATACTGTGAATGGTTTCCTGTGCCACCCCTATAGCTTCATGAATTTGACGACCATCTAAAAACCCAAATTGTTCAGATGAGATGCAGATTGATAATATCGGTTTCAGGCGGACCGCAATGATTTTTGCAATAATTTTATAAATACAGTTGCATAGTGAAATTGGCCTGAAATCCTCGAAAGTTTCCGGATCCTCTTTTTTGGGAATAAGAGCAATGAAAGTTGCATTAAAAGGGGGATAAATCTCTCCTTTCCTCCTTGATTCCTCCACCACTTCTGTTAGCTCATCTCCAATCAGTTCAAAGAAATGGATAAAGAGCTCAATTGTCCATCCATCCGGCCCCGGACTTTTATCTTTTTCCATTGATTTTACTATACTTTCTACTTCCTCCTTTGTCACCTCCCTAAAAAGATTTTCAGCTTCCTCCCCCTCCACAAAACGGGGGAAAACTTGGGCTGTTCTAATTACTTCAGCTAAAGAAGCCCCTCCTGGGTCAGAAAACAGGGATTGAAAATGAGCCTTTCCCATATTTGATAGGGCCTCAAAAGACGAGGCTTCTCTACCTTCAGGATCCTTTAGCTTCCAAATTGTATTTGCATTTTTCCGGCCTTTTGCATAGTTGTGAAAAAATTTTGTGTTTTCATCCCCCGCTCTCAGCCAGATTGCCCTGCTTTTAAGCCTCCATTCCTCCTCTTTGTCCAGTAAAATCTTTGCTCTAGTCTTTTCAAGGGCCACAATTCTTTCTTTTGACTCCTGAGTAGCATAAGCATCTGCCTCAGGTTCTTCTAGTTCGCGAAGATCTGCATCAATTTTGGCCAATTCCTCATTTTGCTTTTCCCTTCTGGCCGAGGCCCATTCTAAAGTTGCTTTCTTTAGTCTTTTTAAGTTTTCCATAAAGAGAGCCCCTTTGTCCTCCAAAGAGATTTTACCCGGATGTCTCCAAGTATTCCTGAAAAGCTGGTTAAATGAATCCTCTTGCAGCCAAGAGGCATTAAATTTGAAAGGTGTAGCAGGTTTTGGGGGGGGCTTGGAAAGTTCTAAAAGAATGGGGAAGTGATCATAATTCCCCCCGTCACCCACCCATTGCCTGAACATTGGAATATTGGATGCCAGCAAATCGCTGATTAGAAAACGATCCAGCCTCTTTGCTATTCTCTCCTCCCCTGTTCTCCTATTCCTCCAAGTAGGTTTAGCTTTTATAATATTTACATCTATCAGTTTACGAGATAGGAGTGAATTTACAAAAAAGTCTGATAGAGGGTCTTCCCTGGCTGAGGGACCCCATGCTTCCGCATTCCCTAAAGAAAAATTTAGATCTCCTCCTATTATCAGGTTTTTATCTTTCAGCAAATCTTTAGACAGGAGATCGTTCCAGAAGGATACCCTTGCCTGACAAGGCCCATATATATTGACAAACAAAAGACGGAAATTGAATTCGGGGGAAAGAATATCCATACCCAGAACATGAGGCATACCCCAGTGATTCATGATCTTAAATCTTCCCTCCCTAAACCCGATAGCGAGACCACCCGAATGACCCGCAACATCTAGAGCTATGAAAGCCCACCCCGGAAAGGAAGATCTGAGGGCTGATTGTATGTTAGCACTTTTGCCTAAGGTCTCCTGTAGAAAGACAATGTCCGGATTATAGCGTGAGATTAGTTCCTTCAAAGCCAGTTTTTTGGGTTTACTGGTTAAACCCCTACAATTCCATGACAAGAAAATCATTTTATAATAGCCTCAGGGGGAATTGTTGCTCTAAGCGCCCCAGGGATCGACATTTGCTTGCCATCGGCCACATAAAATTTTGCTTTGACTTGAGCTTTTGACAGGTTTGATTTCCTACCTCTACCCTTTTTATTTAAGCTTCTAGACGACGATGTGCCCAGCCCACCCACCGGATCCAGAATTTCGAGACTGCTATCAGGCTTTTTTCTAAGGGATCTCAAGTTATAATGGCGAGCAGGGGGGGATAAACCAGAGTCCAGACTTACATGGGAACCATCTTCACAGTTCAGATCAATGGAGGGGATAGCGGCAGTGATGTTTTCAATGTTTACAAAATCATCATTGTATCTATTTATCAAAGGAGTTCCCATAGACGAGAAGACAACTTTAGAATCAAAATTAAAAGCAAAATTTAATGGGTCTGACTGCATACCAGGAGGTTCGCTAATAGGGATATCAACATTTCCGACTGAGATCTTTTCAGTGCAGCTCAGAGCTTCTTTTACTTGTTCCGGTTCCCCTCCGTCCTAGGTTAAGCCTTCTTCTTCCTGAATTTGGATCCCTTCCATAGGCTTTGCATCTGAGCTTATCTTCTCCGCCGGTTCCTTTTCTTTCCTCGTACTATCCTCCCACTGCTCATCTATTTTCTGTGTCCTCCTTCTGCACTTCCCTAGTGGGCATTCCCTTGCCAAATGCCCATACTCATGGCATCTGTGGCACCGAAATGGTAAAAGTTCGTAATCCAGAAGCTGTTCAAAGACATAATCCTTGTACTGCAAGTTTATAGATTCCGCTAGTCCTTCATTTGGGTTTAGCCGCACTAAGATCCTGGCCACTGCTCTTTCATGGGTATGGAGGAAGGACTTGTCCGCTTCCAAGAAAGTACCCAGAAGATTTCCAATAGAAGTAAATACGGAGTCAACCCAAAGGAAGGGAGGCAGACCAGGAGCCCTGACCCAGACTGGGAATTCCTCGACCTTCTCCTTGGAAGCGTCGAATAAAGGAGACCACCTTTTGAAGAAGACTGGGCGATTCCCAAAAGCCCAATTTCTCCCTTCAACCCATTCCATAGCTTCCTTGTTGTCGAATCTGATCATAAACCATCCCTTAACCAGTGTAGCAGTTTTAAAGGACTTTGCCGGGGTCTCCTTCCATTGGCGCTCCGCCCACTGCTGTAAAAACTTGCCTGAGACAAACCTCCCTCTTGCTCTACCCACTAGCGTACACTCCGCCACTTCCAAGGCATCCTCCACCTGAACATCCATTCCTAATACCAAATTTCCTGCAATTCTTTTCTTTTTCAAGGGCTTCACCTTTTTTCGCTTATCCCTGGCCCTTTCTCGATCCGGTTCCACTTCTCTATCTAAATATTCCAAGCCTGTTCTGTCTGATACCCTTTGAGCACCAATCTCATTCTCCGCAGAGGGGTTAACTTCCTTTCTTGAAGAGGTAGAAAGCGGTACTCCTACGGTGTTTCCTTTTTTGCCTACAATCAGACTTCCCTCCTCTTCCGCCCTTCCAGGAATGAGGGTTTGATCTTCCTTCCCCTGATTGGAAACCTTGCCGAGTCCAGAGATAACCCCCTCCACACCCAAGCCAGCTTGAGGCGAGCCTTTTGAAAAGAGGTGCTTGTTAACTGCCAGATGACTACTTCTAGCCCGAGCTTCCTTTTCTGAAATTTGAAAACCCCCTACAGATCTCCATATTCCTTGGTTTGAATTGAAATTTATGATGTCCTCGAGTCCACCAGACGGACAGAAAACCTTCGAGGGGGATAGTGCCTTACTATCAAGGGAGCCGAAGTTTTTCTCTTTCGGTGCACTTTCCTCCGCTTGAGAGCCTGTCTCTCCAATGACCCTGCCACCTTTGCCGAATGCACCAGACAGTTCCAGACTTTCCTCCAGTAAACCCTTAGGTGCTTTGTTACTCCACGAGCCTCCCACTGAGAAGGTGGCGGATGCAAGGCTGCCCACTTGCCCAAAGAACTTGTCGATGTTCTGTTCGTTGACCTCCTTCCCCCAGACCGAAAGAATGTCTTCCGGTGCTGGGTCTAGATCCACCGCCTCGTTTTGGTTCACCATGGTAACAAAACTGCAGTAAAACTGACACCTCAAAAACCACCGTTACCTGAAAAAACGCTCCTGAAACCGCCTGGGGACGATAAGCGTTTTGAATCTCGGTTAATGCTGCTCCAAAACCGCCTAAGAGTATTCTTCGCTGAAAAACCCACAGTGGAGATCTACCAACACAAACCGACAGCTATTGACCCCGAACCCTAACCGAGAAAAAACAATTGTTAAAACACCCAGCTGTCTCTTTCTAGGTCGCCTCGAAGACTTCTAGCCTCGGAGGATCTGCCATTAAGCCCAGCCCGTACCTGCGTGTCCTTGAGTTGGGCTGTCTGCGTCACCTAGGCCATCAGCCTAGGGTTTCAGGATTGAACCCTACGCCCTACCATCCCGCTCATCCTCCAAAAACCTTTTCATACATGAGATAATTCATCAACAAATTTTACTTACTCAACAAGTCAAAAAAATAAATAATAAGACACGTATTTTGATAATATAGTTTTATTATTTTAAATAATATTATAAATAAATATTAGCATATTACACAATATATCTCAATACTAAAATTAATAATTTTTTTTGGTTGAATTTAGGTTTCTATGATCATATCAAGTTTTTAGAAGATTTTTTGGCCTAAATCACATTATAATAGATTTGTCCACACATTTCGAACCAACGAGTGTGGATCACATTATAATAAATTATGTGACACATTTCAAACCAACGAGTGTGGACAAGTTGAATTTGAAGAACCAAATTCTGGCTGAGAGTTGATCATCCAATGACTATAATTGACTAAGAAACACCTATATTGGATTGGGCAACTAGACAAGACCAACTGCATATTGGATTGGGCAACTAGACAAAACCAACTGCTATATTTGACGGGAAAACGGCTAAGTACATTGGACCAAGAGATAGGAACCAAGGGATAGTGGCAGGAAAAAATATGACTAATTAATTAATTGGTAAGTTAGTTTTTATACCTGTTATTATATATAAGTAAAGGTAATGTATGTATTTAAATTAATTTTTTATTTTTAATAATTTTGATTGAATGATAATTATTTTTAATAATTTTGATGATAATGATAATAACTAAATTAATTAGTAATATTATTTGATGATAATTATAATGGTTAGTGTCTATTATAGCTAATAAGATTTATTGACCGTTAAAATTGTTTAATATTTTATTTTATAATCGAAGAAACAGGAGAAATATTTCTAAATCAACAAATTTATGTACTTAACGAGTTAAAAAAAATACGACATATATTCTATTTTGATAATATAGTTTTATTATTTAAAAATAATATTATAAATTACATATTTCTATATTAAGCAGAGTCTATTTTAACATTAAAATTAGTGTTTTTTTTTGGTTGAATTTAGGTTTCTAGGATGATATCAAGTTTTTTGAGAAGATTTTTTTGCCTAAAGCACATTATAATACATTTGTCTAGGCCTTTTGAACTAATGAGTATGGTCATCCTCAGGACAAGTTGAA
The DNA here is from genome assembly GCA_031772625.1 of Pinus tabuliformis. Classification (NCBI taxonomy): domain Eukaryota; kingdom Viridiplantae; phylum Streptophyta; class Pinopsida; order Pinales; family Pinaceae; genus Pinus; species Pinus tabuliformis. The sequence continues at coordinate 815,613,064 of CM062806.1, read as the reverse complement.
GTTGAAGAACCAGATCTTCTCTTCGTGTTAAATAAAGATAGCAGATTATGCAATAACTATAATTGACTAGGAAACGACTATATTGGATTGGGCAACTAGACAAGACCAATGACTATATTTGACTGGAAACGCCTAATTGGACTCGACCAAGGGATAGGGATAGGAAAAAATATAACTAGTTAATTAACTGGTAAGTTAGTTTTTATATCTATTATCATATTTAAATAAAGGTAATGTATGTATTTAAACCAAGAGATAGGGAGAGGAAAAAACATAAGTAGTTAATTAATTGTTAAGTTAGTTTTTATATCTATTATCATATATACATAAAGGTAATGTATGTATTTAAATAATTTTTTTATGTTTAATAATTTTGATGATAATGATAATGACTAAATTGATTAGTAATATTACTTGATGATAATGATAATGGTTAGTTTCTATTATAGTTAAGAAGATTTAGTGACCGTTAAAATTGTTTAATATTTTATTTTATAATAAAAAAAAAAGAAATATTTCTAAATCAACAAATTTTACTTACTCAACAAGTCAAAAAACTAAATAATAGGACATATATTTTAAGAATATAGTTTTATTATTTTAAAAATAGTATTATAAATTACATATTTCTATATTACACAGAACATTAAAACTAATGATTTCTTTTTTTTTTTAATTTAGGTTTCTGTGATCACTGGTTTTGATTGGATTGGGCAACTAGACTAGACCAATGGCTATATTTGACTGAAAAAACGGCTAATTGGAGTAGACCAAGGGATAGGGACATGAAAAAATATAACTAGTTAATTAATTGGTAAGTCAGTTTTTATATCTATTATCATATTTAAATAAAGGTAATGTATGTATTTAAATCAAGGGACAGGGATAGGAAAAAATATAACTAGTTAATTAATTGGTAAGTTAGTTTTTATATCTATTATCATATATAAATAAAGGTAATGTATGTATTTAAATAAATTTCTTATTTTTAATAATTGTGATTACAAGATTACATTATTTTTATTATTTACTTTTTAAAATATCTTATCATTATTCAAATTCAAGCTTCTATTATCCATTTTTTGATTTCAAAACAATTTCAAAACAAATCACATTGGTAGATTTAGGGCGACCAATGTGGTTCATGAGGACAAGATGAACAATGAGATCATAACGGTAAGTTAAAATAAAGACCTTCAAACAACTATATAAAAATGGACAAAATATTTATTTATTAACTAATTAATTAATTAATTAATTATTATTATTATTATTATTATTATTTAACTAAATTAAATAATAAATAGATTATATAATTATATATAATTCACATGATTCTTAATATAAGAATAATAAGATAAAAGAATATAACTTAATCAAATAAAAGTAATATTCAAATAAAAACAAAAATTAAGTCAAAAAAATATTAGAAAGAAATAATATTGAAATATTATTAATTAATTAAAAAAAAAATTAGTTAAACATTAAATTCAAATGTAATATGTATAATTAAATTTTATCACTATGAATATTAAAATATTGATTTTCATAAATGGACTTACACTTTAAAGTTTTTATTTTTAATAATTTTGACTAGACAGTTTATTAGACGATTACATTATTTTCATTATTTACCTTTTGAAATATCTCATCATTATGAATATTAAAATCCTCATTTATTTTAATTTTCATGAATGGATTTACACTTTTGTAATGAATAAGTTAATAATTAGTTTTTTTATTGAGTTTTTATTTTGTTGTTGTTGTTGTTGTTGTTTTCTAGCTCATAGTCTAAATTATGAAAGAGGAGATTTGAATCTCAATCTTTAAAGTTTCAAGGATTTCACATTTTTAGAATTAACTAATTAAGCTCGCCCAAGACTACTTGTTATTATTAATATTATTTTCAATTTTTTTATATAAATATTATTTCTATTGGTTCTTTTAATAGTTAATTTCAAATAATATATAAAATAGAGATATGATTATATTGATAGGCTATTCGAAAATTTTAATTTAATCAATTTAGATTCGTTAATTTTAGACCTACCAAGAACATAGTTCTTGGATAGATGGTGTCACACCCATGAGTCATGTGTACGACGAGTTGGGGCGACACAATCTCAGTTAAACACGACGAGCTGAAGTGGGATGAGTCACTGGGTGATGAGCCAATGTGACGAGTCTGTGAATGAGCAAGTCAGCTACAACGAAAGTTTGCGACGATGGGACTAGTTGGTGTGCGACGAGTTGGGCAGTCGGTTAAATGAGTTCGAGACTCGAGTTGTGACAAGCCAACCCGGAGGGTCGAAAAACTGAAGAGTCAAAAATTTGGCTAAGTATGGAGATTTGTGATGGTGAGCTTATACGGTGCACAATTGGGTAAGTGGACACGATGAGCCACAGTATGTGGGCGAGCCAATGTAATGTTGGGGTATGATGACTAGGTTTAAAGGTTGGCCTAGGCAGGCCGATCCACATTACATCCATGGTGGAGGCATATATATGGAGGACGTATTGGTGGAGGAAAGGCATCATTAAAAATTCAAACATTCCAAGTGCGAGTTCAAGTGATGGTGCACGAGCTAAAGGAAAGGTGAACGAAGTAGGGCGAGGTGCAGGTAGCTATAAACCATAGCACTAAGCTGAGGAAGAAAACAGAATGAGAGTTCGAACGATGAGTCGAATGGAGTTCTGAATGACCAAGCCGATCAAAGGTTTGAATGACCGAATGAAAGTTTGAATGACTGGGTCAAACTGATGTCTAAACGATCGAATGAAGGTCTGAACGACCAACCCGAGTGGAGGTTTGAATGACTGAACAAAATTCTAAATGACTGGACTGAACGGAGGTCTGAACGACTGAACGAAAGTCTGAACAATCGAGTTGAACGGATGTTTGAATGAATGAGCTGAACAAAAGTCTGAATGACGGGGCCGAAAGGGAGTCTGAATGACAAGTCGAATGAAAGTTTGAAAGACAAGCAAAACGATGGTCTAAGCGATGCACTGAATGAACCAAGGGCAAGCTGCATGACATGCGTGGGCCACCCTGAATGACAGACTTGGACATTGTTGAACAGGCAGGTCGAGTTGATGTGTTTTGGACAGATTGTTAAGATGAAACTTTGGATTGCCTGAGAAAGGCTCTATTTGTAAAAATACTTGTAAAATATTATTATTATCATTATTTGGGCGGATTCTAGCCAGGGAGTTGCCCCTCCCATGAAAGCTTGTATCCATTATGCATATGTTTATAAATGATGATGATGACAGTATTTCCGCTGAGTTAAAAAGATGAATTCTTAGTAAAAGTTGAAAAATAATCTAAGTGTTGAATGTTAGTTGTAGTCCGTACTTGAGAGTATTAGTGAAAAGAAATCGGGTAGTGGTGCCGCAAGTGCCTATGTGCGGTTGAAAGACTACTGCCAAAATAGGGGTGTGAGAGAAGGTATTAGAGGCTAATTCAGAGAACGAGTTGAAGCTAATCTCATTAAACTTTGTGAAAAGGATCAGAGGCTTGATTCAGAGAATCGAGGTTTGCAGAAGTAAAGTGTTACTACTACACTTCATGACAGGTTTATCAAAGGAGAAGCATTGTTCTTGGGCCAAGCTAAACAACGATACATGGAAAGTTGGGAAGACTGCCAAGGGAGGCTCTTGCTGACCTTATACAGGTTGAAGCTGATGAAGGAAGAGAACCCATGGATTCGAGATGAACTTGAAGTATTGAAAAGAAATGTTGAAGATGAACTTCTTCGACTTGGTTGGGCAATGGAGCAAGATGTAGCTGCAGATTGCGATGATGAAGAAGAGGAAGTCGTGATGTATGAAGATGTTGCAGATGTGACAACGATGGAGGAATAAATTGAGACACTTCCAATTGCTCAAGTTGGACTAGGGTCGTGCATTTTGCAGACAATGATGGATGAGGACACTGACATGGAGGAGCCCCATGATGAAGTAAGTATTCCTATTACTACTTGTGTACCATTGGACCTTTTGGAGGATGGGTCATATGCAGGGAAGAGAAAAAATAGTTTTCCGATGTGATGGACAACCTTACCATGGATATCTATGATGAGACCTTGTACGGAGAAGCAAGGAACATTGATTTTTAGAGAACTTGTTGGAGAAATTTGTGACCTCATGGTAGGAGGTACGAATGCTCGTGAAAAGAGAGGAACATGGTGATCATTGCAGATGATGGGTCATGCTTTAGTCATGTGGAGAATTGACTAAGTGCATGGCATGACTCATGGATAGATTGGAGAAAGGGCACACGCTTCAGGTTTGATGATACGTGGGTGGAATTCTTCATGGACGAGACCAAGATGCAATCTTGGTGGACCCTTTAGTGGGAGAACTATGATGGAAGGGACTTATGTGATATGACTTGGCTTGATAATATATATGGTTTCGGTGACCAAGGGCACTAAATCTGATTGCAATCGGGGGTGAGATGACTGATGTTGTGATGGGTCTACTTAGTTGGAGAACATGGGAAACTTGGGTCATGGACATCAAGTTAGATATATGGGGCATGGCAAACACTATGTAGGGATATTATGCAGGTGCACTTGTAGAGATGTCACTTATCGGAATCCAATGAGGAGTGCCAAGACAGTGATGTTAAGCAGATGGATTTGCTGATGTGACATGGAGGCACATTACTTATGAGCCAATGGAGATGTTGTGCAATTTTGTACAAAAAGACCATGGAATTCTTGGATTTATGAGCAATCTATGAGATCATTCTTACTACACGGAGAGTTGAGGCATCTTGCAGGGACCTTTGAGATCGAGACATGTCTGCTTGCTGAGATGTTGGACGGAGATGATTCATGAAGCTTATGATGGCATGAGATAGTTGCAACCATTGGAGACTTCATATTATACTAGGCTCGAAGGATCTAATGCATTGAGGAGCTGAGGTCAGTTGTGTACTTGACTTTGATGCAGTATGGGGTGCATACTTTTGAGCACATTTATGGGTGTTCTTGGGAGAGTGACTTGATGGGGATGATCGAGATGAGACACTTTGGAGTTAATGGAGTTCAACGATGATGATGCCTTTGTGGCAGCACTTGGGCATGGGTTGAGTCGAGACTTAACCTATTTTATACACATGGAGGTTAATTGGTTTATGACCATGGGCATCACATGGATGATGAGACAAGTGTATACTTTTTTCTTTGGTAGACTTGAGGGATGACACATCAAAGATAAGATGAAGGTTAGTTCATGGACCTGGATGTGGAACATTGAGACTCGATTTGATGGGAGGATCTCTTCATTTTGAGGAGATGGATCTTACATACACATATATGGATGATGATGTTGGGATAGATGCAACGGTTTGAAATTAAACACATTGATACCAAACAACATGGACAACATGTTGTGGATAAGATGGAGACTACTTCATGGACCCGAGCATGGATTACTTACATTTTGATGGAGACGGGATGGATTCTTGATTGAGTTGATGTTGTGGCAGGATGCTGAGAGAAACAACTGATGATAGCATGAGGAGGTACATTCTCATGATTGGGCACAATAGTTGGATTAGCTACCAAACTTGTTCGAGTCATGGGGGATATTAGTGTACTGAGATATGTTAGAATTAAGTTAGAGTATCATGGCAACAGTTCACATGATGGCGATACATGATGGGATTGAAATGATATATGTCACAGTGATAGCATGCAGCTTGAGTTGGAGGGACCAACCTTCCATGGTGGAGCAGCATGTGGAGATTGTGATGGAGGTGGTTGATGACCATGGATTAAGGAGACTATCCTATTCATGGAGACATGAACCTTTATGGTTTTTGTGATGGTGGAGTAAAGGTGGAAAGGATGGAAATTTTGGATGTTGGAGCAAGCAACACTTTGCGACGTCGTATGATGGTGTTCTCAAGGACGACAACCATTTAGAGTGGGGGAGTATGTCACACCCATGAGTTGTGCATTCGATGTGCAATGAATTGGTGTGACATGGCCTTTCTTAAATGTGACAAGCTAGCGGGCGAGGAGTCAGTGGCCAATGAGTCGGTGCTACGAGTCGGCGAGCGGGCCAGTCAGTTGCGATGAAAGTTTGTGACAACGGGATGAGTTGGTGTGAGACTAGTTGGGTAGTTGGTTAAATGTGCTCGAGACATGAGTTGCGATGAGCCAACCCACAGGGTCAAAAAATCGAAGAGTCAAAAATTTGGCTAAGTATGGAGATTTGCAATGGTGAGCTTATACGATGCACAATTGGGTAATTGGACTTGATGAGCCACTGTATGGGGGTGTGATGATGTAAAACTAGGGTGCGATGGCCAATTTGAGAGGTCAGCGTGGGCAGGATCACCCACGTTACACCCATGGTGGAGGCATACATATGGAGGATGCATGATCAGGGAACATTATTTTAGCTAAAAACTGAAAGTGCTTAGAATTACTTCAAGACTAAATTAATGAATAGAGTTTGTCTCTAGATTTACAACGTCACAAACGGTTTGAAAAATCAACATTGTATGCAAAAGTAAGAGCTTCTCCAAGTTTGGTAAAAAGAAAAGCCCTGGGGTGAGCATCCACCCCATGTGACCAAGTGCTTTAACCAGGAGCTAGGGCCAACTGCTAAGCGAGATTAGTGCACCACTAATCAGTTTATCATTTAATTAATTTGTCATTAAGTTGGTGGAATTTATGGTGGAGCCAGTAAATTTGGAACCGCCACCAAACTTAGCGGACTTAACTGACAGTTCTCCAGATTTAGAGGAGGTTTTGTAGGAAAAATGGTTTGAGCCATAACTTACTCAATTCTCAACCAAATTTCGAAAATGAATAGTCATTTTTGGGTAATTGGCATGCTGGGAATTCAATGGAGTAGGTTTTAGAAGCAGAAGAGATCATATAGAGGTTTCTTTGTTCGCTTGAATATTTTTGAAGCTTAGGGCCACCAGGTGTTGGAGGCCATTCCCAAAGTAGCTGGTAACCAAATTGAGTAAAAAAATAGTTATTTCTAATATATTTGAATGTTTTAAACTCATTGGAATATGTACCAAGAAGATTTGATGCATGTAACAACAATTTGAGCACTATTGAAGCTAATAGAAAGGCCCACACTATGGAGCTTGACCAAGGAGATGTAGCATATGAGCGGTGAGCTCTTTCAACAAAAAATTATGTATTGAGCTCTATTATTTGTGCTTGATGTGTTTTTATATGATGTTGCTCAGCCATTTAAATTCATTCTTGTAAGTTCATACAAAACACTAAATTTCACCAGGTTAGATGAATTGATAATCACATACTCATGGATAAGCTCTCTATGGATAAGCAAACCAAAGAAAATAAAATTTTATATATGGAAATGATACTAGGATAGCATTAACTAGAAATCAATTTCAGATCAAGTTGGTATCAGAGCATAAGGTTGCTTGCTTGATTTTCTTGAAGGGTTTGATAGTTGCAATTGTTGTTATGATTACAAGGTTGAAGTTGCAGAGAGGAGAAGGAAAGATACAAATAGAGTGTCCTAATAATAGAATAAGAAGGAAGAAGATTCAGAAATCACGATCCTCACCCATGGGACCACTCAAGGCAACAGCTAAATCACCTCAAGTTCCATCTCCATCAGTTGAGATTGAAGAGGCACATATTGCACAAGAGGCTAAAGTGGTTGAAGAGGAACAATCAGTACAAATTTCTGAGCCTGAATCCATAGCCATTATGTCTAGAGAAATGGAGCATGAAGGTGCCTCTTCAGAAGAGGAAGAATTCAAGAAAGCTTTCTACACTTTGACTAACATGGTTAAAGTCCTCTATGAAGATAGGAACACTAGAATGGTTGGAGAGAGTTCTAAAACTCCACATGGAGAAGGAAGCTTAGAGAACAAAAAAGATGAAAAGAAGGATTCCAAACGGAAAGGTTGAAATCCACCTCCATCTCCACCATCCTCATCATCGTCTTGATCATCTCCATAATCTCACTAGGCATCATCTTCCACAACCACCACTGCCCATACTCATTCCAAAACCCCAAAATGAAAAACTCCATTACTGAAATTAGACATAAAATTCAAACTTCCCATGTACAATGGAGAAGTGAATGCAGAAAAGTTGGACAATTGGATTCGATAGTTGGAGGTATATTGTTGAATTCATAACCTTCTAGAAGACGACATAAATATCCAGTTGGCTTCATTGAGGCTAGAAGGAGCTACACTAGTTTGGTGGGAAGAAAAGACTCAAGAGGAAATGTGAATCCATGCTAAGATATCCATTTCTTGGGTTGAATTTGTTTCTGCAATTAAAAGAAAATTTTATCCTTTAGCCTATATGAAAAAAGCCATCATGAGTTGGCAAAAATTTAGGCAGCTTAAAGGCCAAACAATCCAATATTATACACAAGAGTTTAGGAAAAAGGCTTTGTTATTAGGAGTAAATTTGAATTCAAAAGAAACACTCTTGAAATATATAGGACGTTTACATTCCTTTTTGCTACATACTATCCTTATGTTTAACCCAAGCAACTTAGATGAAGTATGTATGTAAGCCACACTTCTTGAGGCAAGCAGAAAACAAAACATAGACAAGAAAGATGAAAGTGAGGATAAGGAAAAGAGAAGGGAGGAAAATGGAAGGGAAAAAAGAATGCAAGTATCAAAAAATAGACGGAAAAACTCACATGCAAAAGTTGTTCAAAGACTGGTCATGATGAAGACCATTGTTGGCAACTTCATCCAGAATTAAAACTAGATAGATTGAAAGCCAAAGAGAAGGGAAAAAATGTTGTTATAGCTAAAAGAGACTTAGGGTAAGATTCAGAAGATGAGAAAAAAATTATAGCTATAGGTTTGAAAGGTCAACATATTGAAAGTACGAGTTCCTCAAATAATCACAACAACACCCCAAATGAATACAAAGGGGAAGAGTCATTCACTGTCAGAGTAATCTCAAATCATACAAAGATTGATGCACTCTTTGATAGTGGATCACAAACAAACCTGATTTCAGAAGACTTACTTAAAGAGATTAAACTTGAAACCTACCACATCATAAACCATAACCTTTGGTTGGATAGTTAAGGATGCCAATTTACAGGTTTTAATGAAATACATTTTTAGATTTGTTATTACTGCAAACTTTGTTAATGAAGTCAAGTTAGATGTGGTTCCACTTGACATTTTTGGAATTATCTTGGGAAGTTCATATTTATATGACAGGAAATCGGTGTTTCATCACTATGAGCACAAATATAATTTTATTAAAGATGGGGTGAAGTATATTGTGAGAGCTCATCACAAGAAAATGAACGTTCCTTTAGTTAATGTAGGGCAAATGAAGAGGCCAGTGAATGGAAGTCATAACTTGACATTTTCGATGATCAAACAAAGAGATGTTTTCAATCATACTTTTCACAAATATGATTATATTTGTAATGAGTTGTTTAAGAATGATAACAGTTTTCCTTTGAAAGAAGGTGAAAAACATTTTCAGCAGCCAACATTGGTGTTGAGTGTTGTTGAAAACATGGTGCCGGTGCAAGAAGTTGCACAGGCAAAGAGAAGAGGACAAAGCAACTTTGAAAAGAAGGCATGGGTTTTAGAAATGTTCAGTGCTAGATTAATAAAGGCACATTACAATGGCAAAGAAACTTGGGCAAGAGTCAACTCAAGTATAAGGAAAAAGCAGCTAAAAATCATCATAGAGACAAAGTGCAACGTGAGAAAGGTTCCAAGTTTCCTTTGATTTTTGACCAAGACATGAACAAGATGTTTTCTACAAAATTAGATTGTTGTTCTGCAAATTTAGAAATATTGCAGTATGACGGTGTCAAAGACAATAATAGATGGTCGTCAGAATCCAGGAAAATTTTGACTTTTTTTGAAAAGCCCCAAATGATGAAATTAAGAAAATTTCAATAGAAAAATACTGGAAGGATGACGGAATAGTGCCCTCATCAATATAATCAATGATTAAGAGAGTATTTTGGGTCCAAAAAGCTTCTAGTGGGGAGAAATGATACGGAATCAATATTTTAGCTAAAAAATGAAAGTGATCATAATTGCTTCAGACCTAAATAAATGGATAGAGTTCATCTTAATAATTTCAATGCCATGAACGGCTTGAAAAATCAAAATCGCATGCAAAATTTAGAGCTTCTACAAGTTTGGTGAAAAGAAAGCCCCCGGGCCAACCCCCACCCCATGTGACCAAGCACCTGAACCAGGAGCTAGGGACCAACTGTTAAATGGGATTAGTGCACCACTAGTCAGTTTATCATTTAATTTATCCATAATTAAGCTGGTGGAATTTATGGCAGAGCTAGTGAATTTGGAATAACCACCAAACTTGGCAGACTTAATTGACAATTCTCGAGATTTAGAGGAGGTTTTCAAGGAAAAGCTATTTAAGCCATAGCTTACTCAATTCTCAACTAAATTTCGAAAATGAACAGTAATTTTAGCTAATTGGCATGCAGGGAATTCATTGGAGCAGGCTTCAGAGGCAGAAGAGGTCATCTACATGTGTTTTTGTTCACTTGAATATTTTTTGAAGCCTAGGGTCACCAGGTGTTGGAGGCCATTTCCAGAGTAGCTGGTAACCAAATTGATTAAACAAATAGTCATTTATAATAGTTTTGAATGTTTTAAACTCATTGGAATAGGTACTAAGAGTATTGGATGCATGTAACAACACTTTGAGCACTATTGAATCTAATCCAAAGGCCCACACTATGAAGTTGGACCAAGGAGATGTAGCCCAAGAGGGATGAAATCCTTCAACAAAAACTTGTGTATTGAGCTATGTTATTTATACTTGCTGTATTTTTATATGCTTGTGTTCAACCATTTAAATTCATGCTTTTAAGTTCATGAAAAACACTAAATTTCACCAAGTTAGATGAATTGACAAATGCATGCTCATAGATAAACTCTCTATGGATAAGCAAACCAAAGCAAAGAAAAGTTTATATCTGGAAATGATACTAGCATGGCATTAACTAGCAATCAATTTCAGATCAATGCATGGGTGGAGGAAAGGCATCATTAAAAGTTCAAACATTCCAAGTGCGAGTTAAAGTGATGGTGCATGAGCTAAAGAAAGGGTGAATGAAGTAGGGCGAGGTGTAGGCGGCTATAGACCGTAGCACCAATCCAGGAAGAAAACAAAACAAGAGTTTGAATGATGAGCTAAACAGAGGTTTGAATGATGGAACAAAAGTCTGAAGGACTAGGTCAAATGGAGGTCTGAACAACTGAGCAAAAGCTTGAACAACTGGGCTGAATGGAGGTCTGAATGACCGAATGAAAGTTTGAACAAAATGGTAGAATGGAGGTCTAAACAACCAAACGGAAGTATCAAAAGATTGGAACGAACGAAGGTCTGAACGACCAAATTAAATTCGAAATGAATGAGCTGAATTAAAGTTTGAACAAACGAGCTAAATGAAATTCTGAACGACAGGGCTGAACGGGAGTCTGAACGACGAGCCGAATGAAAGTATGAATGACAGGCCAAGCAAAGTTCTGAATGACTAGGTGAACGAACTGAGGGCGAGCTGAATGAGAGGTGTGGACCACCATGGACAAGAAACGTGCGCACTGCTGCACGGGAAAGTCGAGTTGATTTGTTTTGGATAGATTGTCAAGGCGAAACTTGAGATTTCTGAGCAAAGGCTGTGTTAGTAAAAATACTTGTAAAATATTATTATCATCATTATTTCAGTAGACTCTAACCAGGGAGTTGCCCCTCCCATTAAACATTGTATCTGTCGTGCATATGTTTATAAATGATGACGATGAATGTATTTCTGTTGTGTTAAAAAGATGCATGCTTAGTAAAAGTTGAAAAATAATATAATTGTTGAATGTTAGACACAGTATGTACTTGAGAGTATTGGTGAAAATAAATCGAGTAGCGGCACCGCAACTGTCTATGTGCGGCTGAAAGACTACTGCGAGGATAGGGGCACGATAGATGGTGATCAGGTGCTCTGTTAAGGCACTCCTTAATGTAATGTCATTGGACATGAAGAAGATGTAGTCGTGCCAAGCTTACAAAAAAATAAATTGGAATCAAATATGTAAATTTCTTCACCTATTAACTAATTACATTAAACTACCAATAGGAAATTGAATATTTTACCTCAATTTTATTTTAATTAATAATTTTAATTTAGTTTTGATTGTTATATGATTTGACTAATTCAAAATCTTTTCATAATAGGAAAGTATAAAGGAAAACATTACAATGTCTTTTCCATAATTATGGATAATTATTATGTGGATTGATATAACCTCCATTGAATATTCTATAATATTCCTATTAATATACACAAATTAAAAGTTAAGATTTATTTCCAAAGTAGCTATACTTTTTTCGCCTTTCAACTAAATACATTAATTTAAAAATATATCATATAAAAAAATGTCATATGAAATAAGTTATGTGTTTTTTGAGAATATTTATGATAAAATGTAATAGCCCTTTGTAGAATATTCCATAAAAATATATATATTTACATGAGTGAAAAAAATATTGTTAACTGTTCCCACCAAGAATAATTAGAAGTTAAAATTATTTCTTTATAATGGCTTTTTTTGTTCGAGAAAACCATTTTTACATGGGGATAGGAATAATCGATTTTGGAAAAGTTCTTCATAACCAATTTACATTCTTTATTGAAGGGATGATGTCTGCCACTGTTTTAATGTTTTCTTATAAAAAAATTATTAATAAAAAACTAAAAGCTGGAGGTTTCCAGCAATTACAGTTATCAAATTTAGTTTTGTCAGTCTAGCGACCACAAATGCTTTAAATCAGAATAGCTTTTGTGGTCTCCAAAGGGTAGTCTCCAAGGCGTGTGACAAGAAACAATAGTTGAACTCGGTGAGTTCTCAACTAGTTGAACTCTATGAGTTCTACAGTTAGCGGAACTCATTAGTTGGTGTTTTTGTTTCCTTTCTTCTTTTAACAACCATGTTACAAAATTATCACCATTTTGATAGTGTTGTGGTTTTGAGAGTATTTTCATTTTAATAATATTGTTTTGAAAAAGAGAATTGAACCGTTAATGAAGCCAACAATTGGAGTTCGTATAGTGATAAAACAAGACCACTAAAAAGTATGGAGAAAATTGTTTATGCGAGCAAAAGGTAGTGATATCCGTTAAGGAGAGAAATCTCAAACGAAAGAGGAAAATTCTTCAAAGAAAATATAAGTGTCTCATGTGTTGAATACTCAAAAGTTTTCCTGGGTAAATTTATCTTGTGAAATGCATGGTTTATGTGGATAAATATGGAGACAATTGCTTATGTGAGAAAAAGGTAGTCATGGCCGATAAGGAGAGAAAGCTCAGACGAAATGAAGAAAGGGGAAAATTATTTAAAGAAAATATAAGTGTCTTAGGCATTGAATTCTCAAAATATTTCATGGCCAAATTTATCTTGTGAAATGCATGATTTATATGGATATCAGTTAATTCAACCAGGTGATTGTCTTAAAAGGTTTATCTGTATTTTTTTTGAAAGATCAAACAATAGGAAGAAAGGGGCAAATTGTTTGAAGAAAATATAAGTGTCTTATGAGTTGAATTATCAAAAGTTTTTATGGCTAAATTTATCTTGTGAAATGCATGATTTATGTGGATAAATATTGAGAAAATTGTTTACGATAGAAAAAGGCAGTGATAGCCGATAAGGAGAGAAAGCTCAAATGAAAGGAAGAAAGGGGAAATTCTTCAAAGAAAATATAAGTGTCTTATGCTTTGAATTCTCAAAAGTTTTCATGGCTAAATGTATCTTGTGAAATGCATGATTTATGTGGATAAAAGTTAATTAAACCGGGCGATAGTCTTAAAAGGTTTAATTGTCTCTTTTTTGAAAGCTGAAACAAAAGGAAGAAAGGGGAAAATTCTTCAAAGAAAACATGTGTCTTATGCGTTGAATTCTCAAAAGTTTTCATGGCTAAATTTATCTTTTGAAATGCATGATTTATGTGGGTGAAAGTTAATTCAACTGGGTGATTGTCTTAAAAGGTTTACTTGTATTTTTTTGAAATGGAGGAAAGGTGGGTTAAAAATAATGAGAACCTTGCCTATAGAAAGATAGAAAAACTATGTGTTGGTTTATGAAAATAATGTATGAGAATCAGGTGAATAAAGAAGACAGGTAGCCAAGTTTCTTTAAAAATAATGTGTGATCTTGTTTAATATTTTCTTGAAAAAGGAATATGTACTTGATGGACAGTGTTAATATTTTCATGTATCTGCTTCAAAAAAAAAGTTTTTGCGTTATAGTTTCATAGGAAAGAATAATCATTCATTTGAGAAGAGATCAGGTTACTTCTTGGGTGAAAAGAATAATAGTTTCCTTGGGAAGGATCATGTAGATTTTTTCTTGAAAAGTTTTATTGATTTTTGGGAAAAGATTATGTTGTGTTATATATGTTGTTTTTGCTTCAAAACAATAAGTAATTATGGTAAATTCTTTGGAAAATCATATAATAAATAATAATTGTGGTAAAAGGGTATTTGAAAACAAACATGTATTTGCATGTTCTGGCATTAGATTTTTCTTGGAAAGAAACACGCCTTTGCATCATATTATGTTTGACTTCTTTATATATGTATATATATAAGTAAATATGTATTTTCATATGTGAAATATTGGTTACCATGTTTTTTATTATTTTTGAAGAAGGAAAAACATGTGTTTGCATGTTTTAAAGTTAACCATACTTTTTCTTAAAAGCACATTAAAAGTAAAACTAATTACACTAAGGAATGCAAAAAATTATCATAAAATATTGGCCATGTTATTTTAGAAATACTACACAGCAAAGGATAAATTAGTTGTGCTAATTTTTGGAAAGAAAAATATACGAAATCTTTTGCATTGAACAATAAGAACAATACTATTTTCTTGGACACTTACTTATGAATCATGTGCATATAGAAAAGATCCCATATGAGTTTTCAAGAAGGATTATGTGTTTGTATGCATAAAGAGAATAACTATTGTACTAAAAGAACACATGTTTCATGCATGAAAATATTTAATAATTCATGATATTTCTCATAAAGAATGTATGTGAACTTTGCTTGACAAAATAAACTGAGTTATTTTATTAGAAAAAGATTGCAATGAATTATGTGTGGGAAGATAGACTATTAATTCCTTTGAAGTTATTCACATGATTCATTTGCATTAGATTCCTAAAATTGCAAAGAATTATGTGTGGGAAGTTAGATTATTAATTCTTTTGAAGTTATTCACGTGTTTCCTTTGCATTATATTCCTGAAAAGAACCACTAGACATTTAAAGAAGAATATGTGCTTACTTTATAGATTTTCTTGATGAGAAAATGCACAAAATAGAACTACCATGCTTGATATTTCTCGAGAATGAATAAATTATTTGCATGCACCAAAATAGGCTAATAGGCTATTATGCTTGATATTTCTTGAAAGAAATATGTTATTTGCTTGAAAAGAAAAAAAAGAAATATTGTGTTTGATTTCTTGGAAGGAGATGATCTTTGCATCCATGAAAAGTACACCTATGATATTGGATCCTTAAAAAAGAATATACATGGAAAGTATATAATTATTGTGTTAGACCTTGGAGGGGAAACAAGTAATTGCATGGAATAAATTCATT
Organism: Pinus tabuliformis; assembly: GCA_031772625.1. Taxonomy (NCBI): domain Eukaryota; kingdom Viridiplantae; phylum Streptophyta; class Pinopsida; order Pinales; family Pinaceae; genus Pinus; species Pinus tabuliformis. Next base: position 815,597,405 of record CM062806.1, on the reverse strand, counting down.
AGCTTTCCTTTGGAAATATACTTATATCTGCAAAAAATAATAAGTAAGACATTACTTTTAAAACAAAGCATGTATTTGTGTTTACAATAGACTTTGTAAATAACTCTATATTGGGAAGGATGCTCTTGGAAAAGGGACTTGCATTTTCATGAATGAAAATTGTATCTATTATGTTATCCTTCTCTTAAGAGGGGACATCCATTTGCAAGCATAATAGTAACAATAATATAATATCTATTGTATTGGAAATATTACATAGTTATATTAACAAAGAAGAAGCTAAATGGTTAACTCTCTTTGAATAAGTTTTTATCTAATTACCTGTGCGGAAAAGTACAAATAAGTTGCTAGTATCCTTTAAATGAATTGGATGGTTACAATGGTTTCCTTTGGATATGAACATGTGTTGGTGTGAGAATGATCATAGTAATGTGGTAATTGTTTTGAAATGCTTGATAATTATTTGTTTATACATGCACAATGTTGTTAGAAGAATCACATTGTGATATTATATTTAGATCTGATGTATGCACATGAGTACATGTTAAAAGATCATTTTTAAAGACTGATTATTTATTGATTAATGTTGTATCTAATCATGTTACCAAATCTTCTTGTCGACACCAATGATAGGAAATGATGGTGAAAAGACAAATTATTGTTAACATTGTGGCATATCAAGAACTAATGGTCCATGCAAATGAGTATAGGTTGCAGGATGGTCCACTGATGGAACAATCATGCCGCAAGGATACAAAGAGTGGTGATTTGGGGGTAACTTTTTTCATGATTATTGTAATAGATTTTAGCTAGGTATGTTGTATTTTAATGATATTTCATTTTAATATTTTATGATAATGGTTAAGGGATGGACTCCCTTTTAAGCCATTGAGTGAGGGGTGAACACCCTCATGAGCGTTTAATAAAAAACTTAAATATTTGCTGGTTTTCACCCTAGGGGTTTCCAGCATATATAGGTGTTCGATGTTGTGTGTTATGACTAGGAAAACTATCTCGTTGTGGAAGGAAAACATTTAGGTAAGCTCTAACCAATCTCTTGAATTGAAAGCCATCCCTTTCAATCCAAAATGGGATCCCTTCTATAACTCAGTTAAAATTATTGGTTATGTAGTTAACACAATGATTAGTTTTGTTTTAATAGGGTTTAAAAAACGTGGTAGGGTTTCATAGATTTCCATTGGCCATGGAGTCAAATAATTGGATTAATAAGGAGGAAAACTAAAACCTTGAAAGAGATAGGGTAGCTGAGATACAAAGCATAGTAAATATGATTTCAACTTATTTGCTCTTATCAGTCATAGAATAATACACATATGCCAACAGAGAAGGAAAACATAAACAACAAAACAAATATCTAAACTCTCTCAACACAAGAAGCAATTTTGCAAAATTAGTCTTCCTTTATTAAACCTTCATAAAATACACAAGGCACAATAAGTTTATGAAAAAAAAACCCCAACCCTTACTCATTTTTCAACAATTGTCTTTATAGGAAATACTGCAAACTAAAACAAGTTTCTAGCAAAACTTAACTACAAAATCTAAAAATAATAACGTATTTTATCAAATACATGCATATAGAAAACTTTCCAATCCTATCTACATCTAGAGATCATGTTGTTTCTAGATTCATGGCTGGAGATAAGGAATTGCAAGTCGAATTTTGTGAGGTGGCATCCAAGTCAACAACTGTCCATGAGCTCTTTCCTCACGAAATCCTGAAAAATAGGGTCTAGGGATCCCCTCGAAAAAAAAAGTGATAGTCATTAGAAAATAGGGATTTTTTTCTAAATTTTTCGGTTTTGGAAAAAAAACTCTTTCAATTTCGTAAAATTCATTATCATGTGTATAGAAAGTGTGCCGGAAATAACTGTTATGTACAAGAAAAACAACGTTTTAACTGGAAATTTCGCTGACAGACTAACTGTCAACATTCATTTCTACCTGTTTTTTAGAATTCCTTGATAGTGGGAATGTCAACATTTCTCTTATCAAACATTACCAATTTAATAGAAAAGTTACCAAACTTACAAGTGAAAATACAAATTTACAAAATGAAATTAGTTAAAATATGTAGTAGGGAAATCATTACAATTCGGGAAAAACATTATGATTTGGGGTAAACATGTTTTAAGGCATGATTAATTGAAAAAAATACACCGATGGTAGTGGAAAAATCTATGATTCAACATCACACTTACCCGTGGCATCCTTGCGTACCTCATAATTGACACTGTCGTGGTTAGTGTAATCCCAAATTTTAAATTTTAAATTTGTTTTTGGTGTTGTCAACCAGCCTATCTATTTTATCAGAAACACTGATAAGATTGTTGTCAATGAATTTCTTCAAAAAATATTATCGAAACACTTAAAGTGCTGATAGCCCTGGTATCAATGATTTCCCTATTTATTACAACTAAAATGCTGACATTAAAATTGTCAACATTTTCTGAGAAATTTTAAAAACATATTTAATGTGATAACAATTGGCTCCGTGAGGATGTTATTAATCATAGAAGGCAAAAAGAACCCCATAGACTAGAGGCCTGATCCATTGGGCTGATCCTAATCCTTTACCTGAAACTTACAAACTTCACTTTCTTTGTAACTAAAAACCATACACTGCTTATTGCAAACTGAAATCTGAAATTGAAAAATTCACTACTGAAAAACCAAATTGAAATTCATGCTTTTCCTGACATGCTTATTCTACATGATCCTACTTTCAACTGCTAAAATAATTGTTGAATCAAATAATACAAATATGCCAATACAACTAGTCAAGTAGCTACTCAAATAATGTAGCTCCTTTATTGTTCTGTTTTGCTTGCTCCACATCAGTAGATTGTCCTTTTTTCAATATTATCTTTAGCAGGCATAAATCCATCTCACACTTTACTTTATTTCATTCTTGAAACATATTTAAAAAGTTGAAAACAAATTCATTATTGATAAAATGTGAAAACTTGGACCTTCTTATTGACTTTAAAACGACTACAAAAGGATCCTCAAATGTTTGCAAATTGTTCTCAGAACAATGTACAAGACTATAATTTTGATGTGTAATCCTTTCGAATGCATATTTTCTTCCATGCATCTCAATTTGATGTTTTTCATAAAGAGGTTGAAAATCTTCATATGACAGTTGCAATGGAATACTTTCTGATAAAGAAAATATCTCTAGTTGCTTTTGAGAACGAACATCCTTACAATCATCATTTTTAAAATCTCTATAGGTTAATGGCTATGAATCTGAACTAACAAAACTCTCCATATATAAAGCCATAGGATCATGAAAAACATGAAAATATTCCTGTTGATCTATAATTTTGTCAGTTTGTCCCAGTAAACCTATATGATTTTACATCCTTTCACGTTCCTCCACTTCATTTGTGATTTTAAAGTTCTCTTTCAGTAACTTGAATGAAGAAAATAATAAAGGAAAAGAGTTTCCCTTATCCAAATGATCACTCTCTTTATGTCAAAAGTTGTAACTGTTATATATAGGTTGAGTGATTTCATTAGACTATTGAAAATGAACATCTTTTGATGAAGGAAATAGAATTGGTTGTTCATGAAAGTCATCATCATAATCGTCATATTCATCATATATAGGAAAATCAAAATTCAGAGCAATGACCTTCTTTTCAACAAGATTATTATTTTTCTCTACAAAAACATCATTAATGATACTTTCAAGAAAATGTATGATATTATCAATCATCTCCTCATAATGAAATGGATCAGGACTAAGAAAAAATCTCTTTTGAACATGATCACTCTCTTGTTCATTTGCATTTGTTTCATCCATGACCTATTTTTGGAGTTTCTCACATTCTTGAAGATTCTCATCTATTTCTCGAGCATCAACAAACATTTGTTCTAAGGTCACAGATCTCATGTTCATGAGACCATAAAAAAAATTTGAATGAAAGGTTGTTACGTAATGCAACATGGCAAAAACTTTAGGAGGTTAAATTTCTCTTCACATATTGTGATAAAGACTAAAAAATTCCTATTGAACATAGAGATAGTTTCATCCCTCTGTTTCTCTATGCCACAAAACACTGAAAAATGTTGATACTTGGATTTCCCGTAGCCCAAAATTTCAAAAAAATATCACTCAATTCCTCCCATGAGCTGACTGGTTCAGGCTCTAAATTTATGAACCATTCTTTAGCATCCCCTTGTAATGATTTATAAAAATTTCTCAAGTAAACATCATCATGCTCAACTTGAAAAAGATTTATAAAATGCACAAAGGCTTGAATGTGTTTTTCAACTGCAAAGTTTTCAAGTTCACCATCAAAATTAGGAAGCTAATTGTAATGTTTATGTGGAAAATCATAGAAGGTATTTGGAAATACTAAGGGTCTATACCTCTCCTGAATATTGGAAGGTATACAATCATATACAAGATGTGTAATATCAGCCTTCATCACATGAGGCTCACAAGACTAGTCATGGAGATCATATGGCTCGGATGAAAAAACTTGCTCAAGATCAACAATGCAAGAAGAAGGTATATCTACAATTTTTAAAGAAGGATGTACACGTGTAGATCTATTGTCTACATTTGAATACAATAAGCCACAAAAAATTCTTTTGATATGCTCATTAAAGGACGAAATGTAGTTGACAAAAAATAATACTACATCTTAGATAGAACTCAAGCTTTGATACCAGATTTTCCCATATTGTCCTTTCATGTCTCTATCAATAAGACTTGTCCTCCAGTGGAGGCTTTGAATTTATACTTGAAGCCTGATTAGAGTCATCAGGTGAATAATTCATAACTTTCTTATCACTGAAAATTGTTCACCATCATGTTATCACTTAGAAACAGCACCAAAATGTTATCACTTAGAAAAATCCTTGGTTGTGGAAGGAAATAACTGAGGTAACCTCTAACCAATCTCTTGAACTGAAAGCTAACCCTTTCAATTCAAAGGGGGATACCTTCTATAACTCAATCAAAATGATTGGTTAGGTACTTAACATAATGACTAGCTCTGTCATAATAGGGTTTGAAGGTTTCAAAAATGTGGTAGGGTTTGATAGATTTACATTGGGCATGGAGTCAAATAGTTGGATTAACAAGGAGGAAAACTAAAACCTTCACCAAGGCAAGGTAGCTGAGAGACTCTAAAATTTAGAAAACGTTGAGATGGAATGCAGAATAAGAAGACAATGGTATACTTATAAGAACACCACAAGGATGAAATATTTTAAAGCATACATCAGAAATTTGTGACAGACTAATCATATAAATAAAGAATAGTAAATATGATTTTAATTTCTTTACTTTTATCATTCATAAATAATACACATATGACAACATATAAGGAAAACATAAACAAGAAAACACATATCCAAACTCTCTCAACACAAGAATAATTCCTGCAAAATTAGTCTTCCTTTATTAAACCTTCAAAAAATACAGAAGGCAAAATATTTTTTTGATAAAAAACCCAAACTCTTTCTCCTTCTTCAAAAACTGTCTTTATAGGAAAGACTGCAAACTAAAATAAGTTTCTAGTAAACTTAATTACAAAATCTAAAAATAATAATGTACTTTATCAAATACATGCATATAGAAAAATTTCCAATCCTATTTGCATATAAATATCATGTTGTTGCTGGAGTCATGGCTGGAGATAAGGAGCAACAAGTCCAATATGGCGAGGTGGCATCCAAGTCAACAATTGTCCATGAGTTTTTTTCCTCACAAAATCCTGAAAAATAGGGTCGAGTGATCCCTTTGAAAATAAAAAATGTGATACCCATTAGAAAACAGAGAGAGTTTTTTCTAAAGAGTTCCATTTTGGACAAAAACCTCTTTCAGTTTCGTAAAATGCGTTCACATGTGTCTAGAAAGCATGCCAGAAATTCCAATTTTGTATAGGAAAAACAAATTTTTAACTGGAAATTACGCTAACATACTGACTATTAGCATTTCCTTTCTGCATGTTTTTTAGAATTCAATGATAGTGGGAATGTCAATATTTTTCTTATCAAACATTACCAATATAACAACAAAGTTACCAAACTTACAAATGAAAACACAAATTTACAAAATGAAATTAGTTTAAATGTGGAGCAAAGAAATCATTGCAATTCGGGAAAATTATTATGATTTGGGGAAAACACATTTTAAATCATGATTAATTGGTAAAACATACACTGATGATGGTGGAAAAATCTATGATTTAACATCACACTTACCTATAGAACGCTTGCAGACCTCATCATTGACCCTAATGTGGTTAGTGTAATCCCAAATTTTAAATTTGTTTTTGTCGTTGACAATCGGCCTATCAATTTTATCGGAAATACTGATAAACTTGTTCTTAGTGAATTTCTTTAGAAAACATTATCGGAACACTGAAACAGATGATAGCCCCTCTATCGATGATTTCCATGTTTATTATAACTAAAATGTTGACGCTAAAACTGTTAGCATTTTCTGAAAATTTTTAAAAACAAATTTAATGTGATAAGATTGTGATTGATTATTGTGTTGGTGTAATGATGTTATTCCTTGCCTAATGTGATTTTCATAATGTCAAGAACATGATTAATTAATTTGGTTAAGGGAATCATGAAATATATGCAAGGTTACATCATACAGTTTATGTTAATATACGAGAACGGTGGTTGTTAATAGTTATGCAACTTTCTATTCCTCTACTAAAAGTTACTTTATGTATCATGAAAATTTTATCTAATGGTTAATGAGGATCTAGAATAGTGATCTAGATAATTAATCGTGGGTAATTTGTGTAAATAATTTCTAACTCCCTGCATTTTTTTGTGAGGTTACCTAGTGATGTTACAATTGGTATGAGAGCTGAAGCTTGCAGCACAAGCACCTTTGGGAATTGCTAAGTGGAAAAGAAATCGAGGTATGCTACTAGTGGGCATCAACTTAGGTATGAGTCTAACAATCTACATCTTGATATATGCAGTAGACTAATTTTAACATGATATGTGTGATTCATGTTTATAATTGCATTAAGGAGTAGTAAGTAATAAAGTCTGCTTCAAAACTATGTTCATGACACTTGAATCCTAATGACGATAAAAGACAATAAATCCTTTGTTACACTTATGAACAATCTTAAACACTCACTAAGGAAAGTAAGAAACAATTTTGAAGATTTTCAAGTATGAAAATATTAATGATACACGACTAAAGTTACAATGCACTATTGATAAAGAATAATTGATTGAATGGAAAAGATGGGGAATTTCCTTGAAGATGATGATAGGGTGTTATAATAAGGATATTGAAAGAACCCATTTAGATGTTAAAAATAAACAATGAGTCAAGTAGTGAGAAATGACTGTAACAACAAGAATAATTATTAAAACTTATGTGCATGAATTGGATTTGATTTAAGCTTATTGCTAGTTGTAAAGAAGTGATTATGATAGTTACTTCATGTACAGGTTTGTTGGTAAGAATACACTCTAGGAATTGGAAAGGTTTGGACTGTTATTGTAACTATTATTATCATTTACACATTAATTAATGTTTGTATATGCTTTATGCATGACAGTGTTGTATGCATGAAACTAAAATGATTACGAAAGTGAATACTTATTTATGACTAACATTGTTGATAGGATTAAGAAGGGGTAGCTTAATGGCAACAAGAAAATATGTGAAGGCAAAATGTTACAAAGTGAATTGGAACTGTAAATGAGAAAGTATAATGTTATTATATGCTTTATTTTGTTATTTGGAAAATCAAAATGTATATAACATGTATGTTAGTTATGTTTCCTGTCAGCCTAGATATTTGCATGATGTACATAAAAGTTTATTTTTCATTATTGATAATGTGCATATGGTTCATTATGTAAATTATTGTGGGAAAGAGTGTTAAAAGATAAATTTTACATGGCAGGTAGTTGTGGACAGTTGCGAAAGGCCAGGAGGCCTTGGGTTGATGGTGTTTTCCTACCTAGAGGGGCTGATGGTACTTTCCTTCCCATATTTCCTCTCCCTAGAGATAAATGATCTTAGTAAGGGAAAAGAGCTGCCCAAGATGGTGAAGAGGGGAAAATCCCGAGGAAACTCTGTTGATTTGGAGCCTGTTGGAGGAGGGCCAAAATTTCTCACAGAAGAGACGTGGTCAAAGGAATACATAGGACACTACAAAGAGGAATCCTATATTTGACCCTTTATGGTCATTGGAATTCTTGAACTAGTTGGCTAGTGGAATTCCATAATAGACCTAGTATGGTCTTTGTCAGAGAACTGTCTACATGTGAAAGTCACTCAATCTGGTTGTGGAAACCAATTCCCATGGGTTGGGAGGAGCATTCTTTTGCCGCTGTGGTTCTCATAGTAGAAAAAATTAACTAATCAGTTATGTGTTGTGTTGTGTTGAAAATGAGTTTTATATATAATTGTGTAAACATGTTATGTGCATCTTCACAGGAAAAGAGCTTAGTGCTTGGTAAGAAATTATTGGCAGTGGAGTTCCTTTATTGTATTAGTAATCTTTCTAATGTCTTAGCAGGGGCTAGGATAGTATGCACTTGGTTCATTTATTGATAATTTCAGTGGTTAGGGAGGTAAGTGCTCTCTATGTACTTTTAGAAGTACTGTGTGGATGTATTTAGCAAGATCTAAGATAGTGTTCACATAGTGTAATGATTTATCATTTTGATGATTAGAGGGTTTGTGATCTCTGAGAACTTATGGAAGTAATGTGTTTAAAATATCAACTGACATTACATAATTGATTTACAGCTAAAAATATTTTACTTTTGAAAATGTTGTGACTAATGTGATTATATTGGATTTGTTATTCATACATTATAGGGTACTTTCTTTGGAGTGATGATGGGTTATCAAACCATTGGAGTGTTTGCGTAAAAGTGACCATGACTTCCTAGAGTATTTGGTAAGTAATTGTAAGTTAGAGGTTTTGTTTTTATTTTGTGAAATTAAAAAATGGGTTAGTGATGGAAAGTGGAACTTGTATATTTTTGAGGCTATAAATGTGTATGATTATTGATAAAATGTTATCACTTTTGGTTACTGGTATTTGTTAGAAATGAAATCCTTAATTTTCATGGGGGAGGATCCCCTATTTGGTGATCTAGATTGTTATATCATGAGTAGAAGTTAAAATATCAGTGAGAGATGAACATTGAGGACGATTCTAAGGGGGACAGTATGTAATTACCCTTCGTAGAAGATTCCATAAAAATATATATATTTACATGAGTGAAAAATAATTATTATTAACTGTTCCCACCAAGAATAGTTAGAAGTTAAAATTAGTTCTTGATAACCACTTTTATTTCTTTATTTAGGAAAACCATTTTTACATGGGGATAGGAATAATCAATTTTCGAAAAATGTTTAACGAGTTATTCATAACCAATTTACATTATTTATTGAGGGGATGAGCAAGACGCCTTCCACTGTCTTACTATTTTCCCAGAAACTATCTGCTAATAAAAAAACTAAAAGCGCAGAGGTTTCCAACAATTACAGTTATGAAATTTGGTTCTAGAATTCTAGTCACGTAAATGATTTAAATCAGAATATATTTTGTAGTCTCCAAGGGGTGTTAGAAGAGACAATAGTTGAACTTTGTGAGTTCTACAATTAGTTGAAATTGTGAGTTGGTGTTTATGTTTCCTTTCCTCTTAACAATGTTGTTACCAGATTATCACCATTTCAATATCATTGTGGTTCCCATAATATTTTCATTTTAATAGCATTGTTTTGAATGTGAGAATTGAACAATTAATGAATCCAACCATTAGAGTTCATATAGTGATAAAACAAGACCACAAAAAAATATGGAGAGAATTGTTTATGGGTTGATTAAAAGGTTGTGACATTAAACATAATAGTGCTAGCTGATAAGGAGAGAAAGTGAAAACGAAAGGAAGAAATCGGAAAATTATTCAAAGAAAATATAAGTGTCCTATGTTTTGTGTTCTCAAAATTTTTCATGGCTAAATTTATCTTGTGAAGTGCATGATTTATGCGGATAGAATTTAATTCAACCTAGTGATTATCTTAAAAGGTTTACTTGTATTTTTTTTAATGTATAAAGATGGGTTAAAAGCATGAGAACCTTGTAGATAGAATGATAGATCAACTATGTGTTGGTTTATGAAAAGAATGAATGATAATCAGGTGTATAAAGAAAACAAGTAGCCAGGTTTCTTTAAAAATAATGTTTGATTTTTTTTAATTCTTTCTTGAAAAATTAATATGTGCTTAATGCACAAAGTTAATACGTTTTCTTGAGAAAGAAACACGTATCTACATGGAAAAAAGTTATTGTGTTAGATTTTCATAGAAAAGAATAATCGTTCCTTTGGGAAGAGATCATGTTGCTTCTTGGGTGAAAAGAATAATAGTTTCCTTGGGAAAAGATCATGTGGCTTTTTGGGTGAAAATATTAATTACTTGTTGGGAAAATATTATTTTGTGTTATATATGTAGTTATTGCTTGAAAATAATAAGTGATTATGATAAATTTCTTGGAAAACCATACAATAAATAATAATTGTGGTAAAATACCATTTGAAAAGAAACATGTATTTGCATGTTCTGTGGCATTTAGATTTTTCTTGGAAAGAAACATGTCTTTGCATGTATATTATGTTTGACTTCTTTATATATATATATATATATATATATATATATATATATATATATATAGATATATATAGATATATATATATAAGTAAACTTGTATTTGGATATCTGAAAGATTGGTTACCTACCTTTGATTATTTTGAAGAATAAAAACGTGTCTGCATGTTTTAAGGTTAAGGATATTGTTTCATAAAACATGGTAAAAGTAAAACTGATTATGCTAATATGGAGTAAAAGAATGCACAAAATTATCATAAAAGATTAGCCATGTTATTTTACAAATACTACATGGTAAAAGAAAAATTAGTTGTGCTATTTTTTGCAGTGAAAAATATATGAACTCTTTTGCATTAAACAATAAGAACCAGGATTATTTTCATGGAAACTTGCTTATGAATCATGTGCATATAGAAAAAAAACCCATGTGGGTTTTCAGGAAGGATTGTGTGTTTGTATGCATAAATGAATGCCAATTGTATTAAAAGAACACAAGTTTCATGCATAAAAGGATTGAAGAAGTCATGATACTTTTCATGAAGAATGTATGTGGGCTTTTCTTGGGAAAAGATAAAGAAACTGAATTATTTTATTAAGAAAAGAATGCAAGGAATTATTTGTCGGAAGTTAGACTATTAATTCCTTTCAAGTTTTTTTTTGCTGAGGCAAAAGTCGATCCTTCTTTTACATTAATTGAACAAATAGGTTACATTATGAAAAAAATCCCCTCGCCTATGAGGAGATGAGAGAACTGAGGAGAAGCCCACAGGGCCAGCCAAAAGGCCGAGCAGAGAAAACCATAAAACCTGGCTAAAGAACCTAAGAATCTGGGGAAACAATCTGCTAACCAAACAACGAACGATGTTGAGCACGAATCAACAAGACATTCATATTTTGGTGGGACCCAACCTCCAAACTGCCCGTAAAATCAAGACCATTGAGAAACACCTGATGTAACCGATGATTGCGATTAATATCGCACCGAAGAAGAAGGCCACTCATTAGTGAGCGGGGAGGGGCGGTTTTCCAAACTGCCTTCCTTCCACGTGGAGAGCCTAAGAATGATCACTCCGACGAGGCCCAAACCACTTCCCAAGTGAAAGTGGTGTGATGAGGTGAAAACCACCATTGTAGCAGTTTAACCTTCCGACCCCAAAAAACGAGAAAATCCTGCCGCCAGGGGAATTGGGATTTCTTCCACGCAGACTGATTCTCCATTTCAGAACTTGGAGACTCTAAAGGAAAAGGAGCAGCCCCATGAAAAGGAAAAAGAGGAAACCACTGTACTCCCCCAGCCGAGCAAAGAAGACCATCACGCAAACTTCGCTTAATCGTTTCCTACCCCGCGAGCCCAATGATCATAAATTTCCTTGTCCTCAATGGCTTGAGCCTTGCAGATGGATTTTAGCCTGCTAGGAGGCATATCCTGCCAGTTCCTGTTTATTCTACATCTTGTATCAATGACTCCTTGGTTGGCCCGCAGATCTGTAAGTTTATTGGCCTTTCTCCTAACATGATTGAAGCTAACCGTACGAAGGCATTGGAGATGATTATGGATTCTCTGGTAAACTTGTATGAGTCTCCACTGCTTAGATACCCTTTCAGGCCCTATTCCATAGCTGATTTTCTTAACTACATTTATAGAAATTTCGAAGTTAGCTTCTATGAGAACATTGTAGGTGTGATTAAGAATGAGCAGCTCCAGACATTGTTCCAACGCCATTAGTTTAGCCATGTTGTTGGCGGCTTTGCCTAGATGGTAGTTGAAAGTGAAAATTATTTTTCCTTCGTCATCTCTTAACACACCTCCATAACCTGCTATTCCTGGGTTGCTTTTTGAAGCCCATAAATGTTGCATTTTAGATACCCTCTTCGAGGAGGATGCCAGAAATCCTTTTCCCTTTCTAACACTCTTACATTTTTGATAAGACCCTGGAGAGTAATCTCATTAATTCCTAGTTGTTTGAGAGTTTTCAAATCGCGTGCAGTGGGAGGATTCGAGGGGCAACTGCGCATAGTGGTGGAGACAGTTTCCTTAATTTTATTTAAAATTAGATCTAACAGGCTACTGGCAGTAGATTTTTCATCCTTGAAAATTCTTTTATTCCTTTCCTTCCAAACATTCCAGATAGTGAAGCTTGGTGTTAAGGTCCAGGCTGAATTAAGGATATCATTCTCTGAAAAGTTCTTTCTCCACTTGTTCAGGGTATTAATGGTGCTTCCTTTATCTTTGTCAGTCTGTTGAAAAATGAAGTTGAAAGACTCCCACAACGAGTTGATATAGGAACAGTTGTTGAGAATATTCTCTATAGTTTCCTCTTGAGCCTCACATAGTGGGCATCTGGAGGGCCCCATAACCACCCTTTTCTGAATGTTATCCCAGGTTAAGATTTTCATGTGAAGAACTAACCATATAAATAGTTTGATCTTCATCCAACCTAGTTGGTTCCAAAGTTTTTGCCAGGACTTTGCCGAAATGTAGGGATCTAGGTTTAGGGTGATTCTCTTGGCTTCATGGATGTTAAAGATGTCTTCTTTGTTTTGTCCCCATATTAACTGATCCAACCCCTCTGTGACTAAGATATTTCTCTGTTCTAAAATTTTCATAAGTTCTTATGTTTTTGTTGGTCTGGGGCCTTCTCCTCTGCATTCAATTTTCCTCCAGTTTCTCCATTTCTCCATGTCATGAGGAGGATAACAAAAATCTCTTACTTTTATTCATCCTTGGGAATCAATTTCCTGCTTGATGCTCATAAAATCATCCCTTAACATCATGGATTCTTGTTGCCATTTGTCTTCCCAGAAGAGGGCCTGTTCACCATCTCTGATGCTAGGCCCCTATGCTACTAGTGTAACCCCTTATTGTTATTAGTACAACCAACTTATTAGATTGATGTACCCATGTAGTGCCCTTATTGTTGCTATTGTGCCCCATAGAAGCCCACTATTGTTAATATTGTTCCCTTACATTATTATTGTTATGTCAGCTCTGATTATGTTATGACACCTTAGACTCCTATATATACAAAGGAGGTCTTTTCATTTGTATCATCCAAGAATTGCTCATTTATGTAATGTAAAGGAGGTTGCCCCCTCAAAGATGCTGAATTCTAAAGCGTTGATCTATCTTTTCTATCTTTTTCTTGAGCTGGTTTCATAACATTTGGTATCAGAGCTTTGGATTCTAGGGTTTCACTGCTCCAAACAGGTCATCGTGGTATTTCCACTATAACTTTTTTTTCTGCAATGTTTTAGAAGCTTAAAGAAAAACCCATTTGAGAAAAAATCGCGCTAAATCTTGGGTCCAAATTTCAAAGCATTTCGCGCTATATTTGCGGAGATATGATCTGAGGAAGTTGGTCTTTTTACAGACTCCTGAATTTCATTCCAAACAGGTGACCTGGGGAAAATCGTCATAACTTTCTCTCTGAGAATCAGATTGAAATTTCGTCAGACGTTATAGAAAGAACACGGACTGTAGTTTCTTGTATATATTTTTTAGAGCCAAAGGTCGAAACAGTGACACGTGACACTTCATACAAGTTCGCTCTTCTAGAAAGGTCTATAATCAGGTCATCTTGGGAGATTTTGCATAACTCTTTCTTGGAGAATCCAAATTGGATAAGACTAGTGGCATTGGAAAGAGGACACAGAGTTCTACTATAGGTTTCAATTTCAGAACCTAAAGATCCGAAAGTACATATCTACAATCATTTCAAGATCGAGCTCCTAAAATCAAGAAAAAGCAAGATGAGGAAGTTTGATGGCAAGGATCCGGTAAATTCGATACTTCAGATGGAGCAATATTTCGATCTACATGGTGTACCACTGTTACAAAAGGTATGTATTGCATCTTCATATTTAGAACTAGATCAGTTTTTATGGTATGAAGGGCTTTGTTCTCGTAAACAACTTGTTACGTGGTCAGTTTTCACAGAGGAAATGATAGCACATTATGAGGATACAAAGAGAAACACCTTCTTTAGAGTAACACCACAACAATTGAAAAGAGTAAAAGGGCTTTGTGACATAGTGGAAAGCAAAATTATGGAAACCAAGAAGCATACCCCTCACAACTATGAAGATGGAAGTGTTGTTTCTCCTAGCCTTCCACAACCTACAAGGGTTACACCACAACAATTGGAAGAAAAAAGAGAAAAAGGGCTTTGTTACAATTGTGATAGTAAATGCACTAAAGATCATGAGTGTGCTGAGAAGAAATTATTTTACATAGAATATGAAGAGGAGGAAGAAAAGGATCAAGAAACATCAAAAGAAGAAGATATACAACAAGACCCCACCCCAGAGAAAGAACAAATGAATCAAACCATATCTTGTAGAGCATTGGCAAGAATTACCACTCCTCAAACTCTCAAGATAGAAGGACATATCAAGAAGAAAAAGGTGCAAGAAGTGAAAGCTCACATCGAGAAAGAAGAAATGAATCCAACGATATCTTGTAATTCATTGGTCGAAATTACCACTCAAACTATCAAGATAGAAGGACATATCAAGAAGAAAAATGTTCAAGAAGTGAAAGATCACATCAAGCATCAAGAAATGGATCCGACCATATCTTGTAAAGGATTGGAAGAAATTACCACTCCTCAAACTCTAGAGATAGAAGGACATATCAAGAAGAAAAAGGTTCAAGCAATGAAATATCACATCGAGCATCAACAACAAGTTCTCCAACTTTTAAAGGATAACGCCACTTCGGTGCAAAATCAAATGAAACAACGGGTAGATCAACATCGTAGTGAAAAATGTTTTGATGTAGGTGATTGGGTATTTTTACTGCTACATCTCAAGCAAGCTATTTATGAGAAGGAAATGTTGGCAATACTACATGCACCAAAAAAATGGCGACCTTACCGAATGGGAAGACTCTTCAAGGATGAGGATGTGGAAGCATTGTTTTGTGCTATTTCTATTATCGAACCAAATTGGATAAACAAAGTAAGGGATGAATGGAAGAAGGGCGAAGAAGTATGTCCACTTATTCTAAATTTGCAAAAGATCCCAATTCAAACAATATTTTCAGAAATTGAAGAGGAAGGAAAAATAATATTGGAACCTGGAGCGGTCACAGAAACAAGAACCCGACAGCTACGAAGTTGATCAATTTCAGAGTATCTCATCAAGTGGAAGAACTTACCCGCTGAAAGTTCCACATGGGAGGACAAGAATTTTATACAGAAGCATCAATAACTACTCAAGTGTTGAGGACAATGCTTTTTGAAGGAGAGAGGCATGTTAGGTCCCTATACTACTAGTGTAACCCCTTATTGTTATTAGTACAACCCACTTATAGTATTTATGTACCCATGTAGTGCCCATATTATTACTATTGTGCCCCATAGAAGCCCACTATTGTTAATATTGTGCCCTTACATTATTATTGTTATGTCAGCTCTGATTATGTTATGACCCCTTAGACTCCTATATATATAAAGGAGGTCTTTTCATTTCTATCATCCAAGAATTGTTCATTTATGTAATGTAAAGGAGGTTGCCCCCTCGAAGAGGCTGAATTGTAAGGCGTTGATCTATATTTTCTATCTTTTTCTTGAGTTGGTTTCATAACATCTGATTTCCCAGAAGCTATTGTTCTGAACTAGGCTTGTGTTATCCCAGGCTTTGTTCCAGATGTGGGAGCCTTTTATGTTCCCTGCCATTCTAATGAGATCACTTGTTAGCCAAGAGCTGGCATATTTTTCTTTCTAGGTTTTGGCCCATTATGCATCTGGTTCTTTAACCCATCTCCACCAGATTTTAGCTCCTATAACTTTACTTAGAATCTCCTGATCGTCTAAGCCTAGGACTCCATGACTTTTGGGTTTGCAAATTTTCTCCCAAGAAACTAGGGCCCATTTCCTTTTTGTCTCCTCCATACCCCAGAGAAAGTCTCTTTGGATTTTCATGAGTTGTTGTAAAATGCCTTTGGGAGTTGCCAGGGTTGAAAGAAAGAAAATAGGGATGGATTGAAGAACTACCTTCATCAAAATCAGTTTGCCAGCCAGGTTCAACGCTTTGAAAGTCCATATTTTGATCTTGTCATGCATCTTGTTGAGCACCGCTTTCCAAACCCTCTTGCTCAATGGTTTGTCCATTAGGGGGATGCCCAGATACTTGGAAGGAAGGACCTCCCTTTGGAAGCCCATAATTCTGGAGATGTTCCTTTGAATAGCAATGTTAGTGTTAAGGAAAAAAAGTTTTGATTTAGAAAGATTGACTTCCATACCTGAAGCCATGGTGAAATCTTTTAAGATTTTTTTGTACTCTGTAGCTTCCTTAACTGTTGGGATACCCTACAGCATGGTATCATCAACAAATTGTTGATGAGTTAAGGCTTGTTTGTTCTCTGCTAGTTGAAGGCCCTTTATCTTTCCTAGAGCTTTAGCCATTTTAATAGCTCGTCCCAAGCCTTCCATCATGAGGATGAAAAGAAAGGGAGAGAGTGGGTCTCCCCGTCTAAGGCCTCTAGAAGGAGAGAAGATTTCTGAGGGCACACCGTTCACCAGAATAGAAAAACTAGGAGAGGTAACCATAGCCATTACCCATCTGATCCAGTCATGATCAAACTCAAACGTGGCAAGGACCTTTTTTATGAAAATTCAGTTTACCTTGTCATAAGCTTTTGCAATGTCTAGTTGCATGATCATATTGGCCTGATTTTCACTGGTGAGAGAGTGAATGACCTCTTGGGCCTGAATAATATTGTCTAGGATTTGCCTTCCTTCCACATAACCAGACTGCTCCCTAGAAATCAAAGAAGGAAGAAGAGGTTTGAGTCTGTTGGCCAGAATCTTAGAAATGATTTTGTAAACAACATTGCATAAAGCAATGGGTCTGAACTTGTGAGGAGTCAATGTTGAGTCCTATTTAGGTATCAGGGAGATGAAATAGGTGTTGAGGGCTTTCAGAATAGATCTGCTCCTTCTGGATTCCTCAACCACCTCCAAAATATCCTGCTTGACAACATTCCTGCAGGCTTTTAAAAAGTCCACATTGAAACCATCTGGCCTTCGAGATTTGCCATTTTGCATCTCTTTGATCACCGTGCTAACCTCTGCTTCAGAAACTAGTTGGTTCAAGTTGAATTTATCTTCTCAAGACACCATTCTAGGAATATTCTTTATAATTTCCTGGATGTGATGGGATCTGTCTAGATTGTTTTCCTTAGTGATACCTCTGAAATGTTGAACTATCACAGCTTTGATATTCTTGTGAGTGCTCTGAAGCTCCCCATTTTCATTCAATATTGAGGAGATTCTATTGTACATTCTAATGGCTATGGTGGAATGATGGAAAAACTTAGTATTTCGTTCCCCTTCTTTGAGCCATTGAACTCTGGACTTTTGTCTCCAAAAAATTTCCTTTTGTTTGCATAAATTCTCCCACTCCTGGTTGATTTTTTCAGCTTGCTCATTCTTGGATTTCTCAAAACCTTCTGCTATAATTGCTTGGTTTAGAACCTGCATTTTGATCTCTGTTGATTTCTTGTTTGCAAAAATGTTACCAAAATCCTTCTTGTTCCAATGTTTTAGTTTGTTTTTTATGTACTTTAGTCTTTTGTGCAGGAGGAACATTTTGGAGCCCTGAATCTGAAGATCTTCAGACCACCATTCTTCAATATTGCTGATGAAATCAGGGTGGGAGAGCCAGATATTTTCGAATCTGAAGGGTCTGTTCTTGGGAGCATCAATTCCTTTGATTTCCAATTGGATCGGCCAGTGATCAGAGCCTCCAAATGGAAGTACACTTGCAGATATTTCAGAATCTGTGAGCATTAACTTTTCAGAGATAAAAAATATATCTAACTTAGAGGCAACCTGAGCGTCACCTCCTCTTTTGTTATTCCAGGTGAAAATCCCATTTTTAGTTTTGGAGTCAACCATCTTCATATCATCAATGAAAGAGTTGAACCCTAATGAATCCCTAATAAGGATTCTGGTGCCTCCTTTTTTTTCCATAAGAGATTTTATCATATTAAGGTCTCCTCCAATGATCCAAGGCATTTCTTTATGTCTACTTCTGATTTCTACCAGTGAGTTCAGTAATCTAAGATTCTCATCTATTCTCTAGGGACCATAGATATTTGTAACCAGGAAGGTGTCAGACATTCCGATTGGTTGAATGATAGCTGATAGGTAATTTCTCATTGCCTCCGCATCTATAATACTAACTGATTGGGGGTTCCAGAGATTAAGTATACCCCCTGTTGTGTTTTCTGCTTTAACCTCTAGAAAGTCAAATTTACTGAGCCATTTGCTATGGATTTGTTTTATTTTCTGAATGGAGCATTTTGTTTCTTGAATGAAGATAATGTTTGGCATTGCTAGTTTCATTCTGTTACTTAGCATTCTCTATTTTCTTTTACTTCCTAGACCTCTGATATTCCAAGAGATGAACTTCATAATTAAATATTTGTAAAGGAGTAGCTGGTTAGATCTTTCATCTTACCTGAGTCTATCATTAGCTTTCCGCACTCCATCAGGAGCTCATTTTGCTTTTTTCTGCCTCTCTTCCTTCCTGGATTTCTGGTGGCTAGTCCTGGATTTAGTTTCATTGTTTTCACCCCTCTGAGCTCCTGTTTGTGGCTGTTCTTACCTTTCTCCTGTCCTTGATCCTGTGTTTTCCATAAAAACAGTTGTTGTATTCTGTTGCATTCATCTTGGGGCAGAGAATCTATTCCTCCTTTGTTTCCCTGTTACAGGAAACCTTCCAGATCTAAGTTTTCCTTGTCAAGGATTTCTTGTAGTTCGTTCTCTTCCAGATCTGTTTCACTTTGCGTCATTTCCTGGTCCATTTCCATTTCCGATTCATTTCTCATTGTTTCTGTAAGAGAGTCCATGCCCGGAGAGAGATTTAAGTTCTCTTTCTTTTCTTTTTCTATAGCATCTTCCTCTGGATTTTGACTTTCTCTTGTGGTTTCTTCAGTTTCTTCTAGCACTTTAAACTTATTCTATTGCCTCTTTACCCCTCAGTTTGTTTTTTTTTAGTTCCCTTTCTTCCTCCCCTTCCTTTATTGGCCACTTTCTGAAAGTTTTCGGTATTCTTCATTGTATTTAGATTTTCTTTGTTTTCTTCTTTGTTGAGGGGGCAGTCTCTTAACAAATGCCCATGTTCATGGCATTTTTTGCATCTAAAGGGTATGTGCTCATAGTCAACCGCCTGCACCCATTCCTCATCCATCACTTCCAAGATAACTTCGTCCGGAAGAGCTCCTGATAAATCCATTTCCGCACAGATTCTGGCAAAGGAGGTATATTTTCTCCTTCTTGTGGCTTCAAAAGATTCGATATAGCGCCCTAGTTTATTACCGATGGAAGTCAATGATTCAGTTTTCCAGTAATCCAGAGGTAGAGAGTAGAGCCTTACCCACACAGGAACCCAAGAGAAAGTCTCCCTCTCTGGGACAAAATTCATTTTCCATGGTCTCATATAGCGGCCTGCTGTAGCAAAAAAATAGGGTCCTCCTTCGAATATTCTGTCTTTGTCTTCGATGTTGGAGAATACTACTGTGAAGAATCCCTTTGACCCCAGATGTAGGCCAATGCTTCCTTTGGACTTCCAATGATACTTGATCCAAGTCTGTAAAGCCTTTTCAGTGGGCCATAGTCCCATGAATTTACAGATTATGGCGTAGGTTCCCATATGTTCTCTGAACTCCTGCAAAGCAGGGTAATTTAATATTACTCTGGGAGTGATTTTTGCTTTTGGTTTGCATGGTCCTTTTAGTTTTCGGGTCCCATCTGTTTCCTTTACATGGTCTCTGGATCTGTAGTTCATATCGCTTTTACTATTTTCTGTGGGTCCCATGCTGCCGTTGGCTATTGCATCTTTATAGGAGGGAGTCGAGCTCCCTCCCCTGCCACTCTCCATATGTATCGACCTCCTCTTTGCTAAAGAACCCGAGCCGCTGCGATTCCTCACCAGTCGCCTCCACCGCTACTTTTTCTCTAACTTCATCTTTAGAAAGAGAAAGAAATCCTATGTCTATTAATTCCTTTCAAGTTATTCACATGATTCCTTTACATTCACATGATTCCTTTACATTATATTCCTAAAAAGAACAACTAGAATTTTAAAGAATAATATGTGTTTATTTTATTAGATTTTATTGATGCAAAATATGCACAAAATAGAGCTACCATGCTTTATATTTCTTGAGAAGAAATAAATTCTTGGCATGCAACAAAATAGGCTACTATGCTTGATATTTCTTGAAAGAAATATGTTATTTTCTTGCACGGAAAGAATAGAAATATTGTGTTTGATCCCTTGAAAGGAGATGATCATTGCATTGGTGAAAAGCACAATAATGATGCTAGATTCTTTAAAAAGTATTATACATGGAAAGTATATAATTAAGATATTATACCTTGGAAGAGAAACAAGTAATCATATGGAATAAATGAATTGTATTTCCTTTGGAAATATACTTATATCCGCATGAAATGATAACTAAGAGATTAGTTTTCTTTTAGAACAAAGCATGTATTTGCATGTACAATAGACTTTGTAAATATCTCTATCTCAGGATAGATGCTGTTCGAAAAGGGACTTGCATTTGCATGCATGATAATGGTATCTATTATGTTAGATTTCTTTTAGAAGGGGACATGCATTTGCATGCATAATAGTAACAATAAAATATCTATTGTATTGGAAATATTACTTAGTTACATGCAAAAATAAGAAGCTAAGGGGTTAACTCTCTGAGAATCTTTTTTTATCTAATTAACTGAATAGAAAAATAAAGATAAGTTCCTAGTATCCTTTAAATGAAATGGATGGTTAGGATGGTTTCCTTTGTATATGAACATGTGCTGGTGCGTGAATGATCATAGTAATGTGGTAACTTTTTTGACATGCTTGATAGTTATTTGCTTAGACATGCAAAATGTTGTTAGAATAAGCATGTTGCAATATTATATTTACATCTCACGTATGCACATGAATAAATGCTAAAATATCTCTTTTAAATACTAATTATTGATTCATTAATGTTTTATCTAGTCATGTTACCAAAGCTTGTTGATGACAACAATCACAGGAAATGATGGTGAAAATAAAAATTATGGTTAACATTGTGGAAAATAAAGAACTAATTGTCCATGCAAATGAGTACAAGTTGTAGGATGGTCAACTGATGGAACAATCATGCCACAAGGATATAAAGAGTGGTGATTTGGGGGTAAATGGTTCATGATGATTGTAATAGCTTTTAGCTAGGTATGTTGTATTTTAATGATATTCATTGTAATATTTTATGAAAATGGTTAAGGGATGGAATCCCATATAATCCATTGAGTGAGGGGAAAACACCCTCACGACCATGTAATAATAAAATTAAACATTTGTTGGTTTTTACACTATGGGGTTTCTAGGGTATATCGGTGTTCCATTTTGTAATTGATTATTGTGTCTTTTTGATGATGTTGATTCCTTGCCTAATGTTAAGTTCATAATGTCAATCATGTGATTAATTAATTTAGTTAAGGGAATCATGAAATAGATGCAAGGTTACATCATACAGTTTATGTTAATATACTACAACAATGGTTGTTAATAGTTATGCAACTTACTATTCCTCTACTAAAAGTTACTCTATGTACTATGAAAATTTTATCTAATGGTTAATGAGGATCTGGAATAGTGATTTAGATAATTACTCATGGGTAATTTGTGTAAAAAATTTCTAACTCCCTGCATTTTCATTTTAGGTTACCAAGGGATGTTAGAGATGGACTCTCCAACCTATTATGATAAAGATGTTGTAATTTTTTGTTTAAAATTTTGACTTTGTCCTCATATTATAAAAATCAAATTAAATTAACAAAATAAATAATAAAATAAAATACATAAAGCTCTCTAGTCCAGCCCAGTAGAGATGTTGTAATGTTTGGTCAAAATAAAACAAAATAGAATAAAATAAAATATAAAATATAAAAGTAATAATTGGTTCATCATCGAGACTTGAAGATGAACCACCCTAATTGGATAGAAACACATTGACCTAAATATTTTTTATGTGATTTATTCAAATAATTCATTTATAAACATAAAATTAATAATTATATGTATAATTATAATTATAGCTAATAATTAAGCTAGGATAGATCTATCTTAACTACAGATCTACCAAGTGTTGAGAGGGATCAAATACCTTAACATGCAAACCTATTTTATAGTGAAAAGAGATTTGATCCCTCTCCATGCTTTGATAGATTTGGAGTTGATCTGGATCTAGGCTGGTTGCATTGAAATGTACACTCTAAACCACTATGGTAGAGATATTGTCATTTCTAGCTTGACATTTTGATTTTGTCAACATAAAATAAAAATAACAATAAATTAGAAATTATAATATAATAATGTAATGTCCCCTCATAACCTTGTAAATAATCATTTACTATTTACTGTAGTTAAGATAATGTTGTTAATGGTGCGATGAGGAGGCTGAAACTATATGAAGACATACATGGACATATGTTTTGATGTGATTTTTATTTCTTTTCTTTACTATTTATTTTATTCCTTAACATGGTGATTGTGCGTGAACCAAGGCTGGAAATAAAATCTAGAGGAAGCTCACACCCAGGTGGTTGGACACTTGTGGGTGAGGTAGTTACCCACCCAAGCTCCTCTATCAGAAGAATACAAACATTCAGAAAAGGCCAAGAGGATATTGGGAACCTGACAAAGAGGAGGAAACAGGAGAGGTAACAATAAACCATGTAGATAAATAACTAATGGTCCATGCATATGAGTACGAGCTATAGGATGGTCCACTGATGGAACAATCATGCCATAATGATATAAAGAGTGGTGATTTGAGGATAAATGGTTTCATGATGATTGTAATAGCTTTTAGCTAGGTATTTTGTATTTTAACGATATTACATTGTAATGTTTTATGACAACAGTTAAGGGATGGAATTTCACATAATCCATTGAGTGAGGGGTGAACACCCTCACAAGAGTTTAATAATAAAATTAAATGTTTGTTGCTTTTTACCCTACATGGTTTCTAGGGTATATTACTGTTCTAGGTTGTGATTGATTATTGTGTTAGCTTGATGATGTTGATTCCCTGGCTGATGTGATGTTCGTAATGTCAAGCATGTGATTGATTAATTTAGTTAAATAAATCATGAAATAGATGCAAGGTTACATCATACAATTTATGTTAATATACTAAGAGAATGGTTGTCAATGGTTTTGGAACTCACTATTCCTCTACTGAAATCTACTCTATGTACTATGAACATTTTATCTAATGGTTAATGAGGATATGGAATAGTGATTTAGATAATTACTCATGGGTAATTTGTGTAAAAAAAATTCTAACTCCCTACATTTTCATGTGAGGTTACCAAGGGATGTTACATAAAGTAAGGGTGAATCTTCATAATGGGGTTGAAATGCACTCTCCAACCTAGTATGGTAAAGATGTTGTAATGTTTGGTCAAAATAAAACAAAATTAAAATAAATTAAATATAAAATATAAAGGTAATAATTGGTTCATCATCGAGACCTAATGATGAACCACACTAATTGGTTCATTACACATTGACCTGAATATTTTTTATGCGATTTAGTCAAAGAATTCATTTATAAACATAAAATTAATAATTATATTTATAATTATAATTATAACTAATACTTAAGCTAGGATAGATCCATCTTAACTCCAAATCTACCAAGTGTTGAGAGGGATCAAATATCTTAATATGCAAACATATTTTAGAGTGAAAAGAGATTTGATTCCTCTTTACGCTTGATAAATTTGGAGTTCAGATGGATCTAGGCTGGTTGCGTTAAAATGTACTCTCGAACCCACTAGAGATATTGTAATTTCTTGTTTGACATTTCGATTTGGTCAAAATAAAATAAAAATAACAATAAATTAAAAATTATAATATAATAATGTAATGACACCTTGTAACCTTGTAAACAATTATTTACTATTTACTGTAGTTAAGATAATGTTGTTAATGGTGGGATGAGGAGGTTGAAACTATAAGAAGACATATGGACATATATTTTGATGTGATTTTTATTTCTTTTATTTACTAGTTATTTTATTCCTTAACATGATCATTGTGCGTGAACCAAGGTTGGAAAGAAAATCTAGAGGAAGATCACACCCAGGTGGTTGGACACTTGTGGGTGAGGTAGTTACCCACCCAAGCTCCTCTATCGGAAGAATAAAAACTTTTGGAAAAGGCAAAGAACATATTGGGAACCTCACTCAAGAGGAGGAAACAAGAAAGCAAGAAAAAAAACTCTAGAGCATTGGTGAGTGGAGTCTATCTATATCCCAAGAGCATAAACTACTAAATGAAGCTAAGTATGGTTATGATTAGATAACTTCCACAAATAGAAATTTTGGTACTATTCACTGACCTAGAAACCGTCCTGGGTGTGTAGCAAGATTGGGGGGAGATACAGTAGTGAATACTAATCTCACAGTTGGGTGGAGCAATGCTTTCTTAGTGGTTTGTGACTGAAAAAAATTGACAAAAAATTCACACAAGTGTTAATGAAAGATTTAGTAAGTGTCTATGTTATTATTTGCTAAATTTGTAAACCTGTAATAGTAGAAGATTTGACCCAATATCCTTTTTTAATAGTAAACTATTTTGACACAGGGTCAACTTGATAGGGGATCCAGTAAGTGAATATAATTTCTATAAAAAAATAATAATGAATATCTCAATCAAATTCCAGAAGGAATGATATTCTGGTAGGAAAGTATAAGGGTGCTCTGATAGAAAGATGGGTTCTCCAGTCAATTTGCATGAGGAGTAATGACTAGGGTAAATATTTCATTTCATACAGGGCTATGAAAATAAAGAACTCTATACAATCTTGGGTGCTAACCTATAGACGACTACATTCCACTCAGAATGTATGGAGGTTTATTACTAAGCCAAAACAATGTAATATGAACCATAGTTTAAGGACTCAACTTTAAGAAAACGTTATACACAACCAAAAAAATTGGGTTTAGGGTAGAATAGAGAATGCTTCCCAAATGTGTTAAGAGTTTGAGTGATTGAAACTCTAGAGAAACCCTCTGGCTCAAGAAAATCAAATATCAGTAGGACTGTAAACCAAGGAAAATCCAGTAATGACTTTGGAAACCTGGGTTAGTTTCTAGGCCTGGCTAACCAAATAGCAGCCTTGAAAACAGTCCCTGGTTGTTCCACAAGTCGAACAAAATTGAAACCCATGATTAAATAAGCGTAGATATCTTAACGAAATCCATTATAGAAATAAATCAAGGATCTTGTAATTGAAAGGATTCACATTGAAAGGTAAAAAAAAAAAAACTGGAATTCAAAAGTAATTACACATCATATACATTGAATAAAAATTCAAAGAACCATATCAATTACCGAACATAACAACACAATGTTTTATTTTTTATAAACTTCAAAATAAGGCTTCAAATTAGAATTAATATACAATATAATGTTGATTACAAATGGAAAGGAAATGGAATATTCCATAGTCCAACACCTCAAGGCTTACCTAGAATAAGGAGGCATAAAAACCCTCCTTATCAAAATTACATAAAATGATTGTTATAATTTAATAGTGTACAAATATCAAATAATACAAACAACCCTTTCCATTGTAATTCAGGTTAAATGTTGAGTATTATTTAACAAATAATCTATTGCATTCAAACAAAACCCACATGCCCATTCAACATAAGAAATTGGGACACAATTTGGGAACCTAGAAAAAGGAAAAAAAGAGGTCGAATAACTAGAAAAGAAACTGGTTGACTGTCTAACAAAATCCATAACTATAAAATCTTGGGCATAACCCCATACCTACATGCCATCCAGAAGAAAAATGGAAAAAGAATAACTTAAAGGTTCCATAAAGCAAACCATTGAACCTAATATACTTTAGAGTGCGTAATTGGCAATGTACTTAACCTGAAGCTTTGAGTTGGGTTCATTGCTTCGAGCTGAAAACTGTATAGCAAGTTAAAAAATAAAATCATAATAAGAGTTATAGACATAAATGGGAACACATAGAGGTATAAAACTTCTTATCTATGCAAGAGTCTAGTTGTAAACACCGAAACCCGTAGGGTTTCCTAACAGAGTCCAATCATAGTTGTGGAAGAAAATAAGAGAATGATTGGGTTTAGCAGTCGAGCGTCGAGAAGTTTTCCCTGTAATCGCTCTGAGCTAGCCATCATTGTACGATCTGAACCCTAGGAATAAACAGACATAGTTTAGGCACTTTTCACTTGTATTAATCCCATTTGTGGCCTAAGGATTGTGACAGTGGAATCGAGAACATTCTCACAACATTATCATTAAATAGTAAACCATAGAACTAAGTAACCTAAGATATATTTGGAGATGTAGTGTGGGATATGAACTATGTTAATGAAACCTCTAAGGGTTGTAAATAAAAATTGATACACCAATAAACATGCTAATGTGACATCCTTCATCATCAAGTAAGGAGGGTTAGTATTATGCCATCTGTATTGAATGACCAATTGTAAGAAAATTCCTTTCTTGTAGGAATTTTTTTTGTTCATGAGAAATTATTGTTTAATACAAGTAATTTTTTTTATGAGGGTTTAACCCAGGGATACATTACAAGTAGTATAATAGGGCCAAGTTCCAACACTGTTTCCTCTTTGTGTAATAATGAAATAACAAAATTTGTTTGTGTTAATAGAGGGTGGAAAAGGGACATTATGTGGAGATATAGGCATAGAAAACTAGTAAGGAAAATAGTAAAAAATGGACTAGTTCCAACCACAAAAGCTAACCCAAAAATGTGGGTTCAACTGGGTGAGGAATTGAGAAATATTAAAGATGCACTGTTCGAAATAGTTCAACAACTGAAGGGAGAAATGACAATATTGTGAGATGATAACGAATTATTGATGCAAGAACAATAACACATTATGAAAATCCTTTCACATAGGAAAATTCAAAGACAACCTAATCCTTGTCTTGACCATTGAAATAGAACAGGAACACATGGACAATGGGATGAGAACCAAGAATATGAAGGAGATCAAGAAAATAATGAAGAGGAGTCGGATAATATTTTAGGCCATAAAGGAACTAAAAGACATAAGGTGGAACTACACAGGGAGTTCAATAAAATTAAACCCCTGACATTTGATGGTGAGCAGGAGGAGGCTACCAAAGTGTGGCTTATTAATATGAACAAGTATTTCCGAATCTACAAGTATGAGAACAATTTGAAAGCTCGATTGGAAATATATCAACTACAAGGAAAAGCCATATTAAGGTGGGAATAGGTGAAGACAGTTCAAAATATTGGCGAACTAGAAGTCACTTGGGAAGGCTATCAAAGACATTTTAAGGATAAATATTTAACCAAACGGTTTTAGGATGAGAAGGAAAAAGAATTTCACGACCTTATATTGGGAAAACTGACTATGGGAAAATTTATAATGAAATTCGCCTCATTATTAAGATATTTTCCATATATAGGTGAAGAAAAAGAATAAATCCAGTGATTTATCAGTGATTTACCTACATTCATGAAAGAACAATTGGAATTTAATAACCTCAAAACTATGGATGAAGTCATAAAAAAGGACCAGATATGCTATCAACGGATGAAACATAAAGGAGACAATAGTAAGAAGTGCATGGAGAAGAAAGGGAAGAAATAGGTACGAAATTCCAAAGTGTTTTAAGTATTCAAATTTGAAAGCGTCTTACAAAAATTTGCAAAACAAGAATTCAAGAAAGACTTAATAGAAACCTAAGTCACATAATGAACTAAAGACTATTGAAAAATATAACAAATATGAACTTGAAAAGGGGGGTGGACCTTCATTGGAGTGTTGGGGATGTGGGGGACCACATTATGTTAAAAATTATCCTTACCGAAAGGGAGCGAAACTAGTAGCTCAGATTCAAGAGGTGTCAATAGTGGGGGATCTGGAAAGAAGTTTGGAAAAAATTAATGTTGCGTTGGAAGATCACCAAGCGGAATACCAACCAACCATGAAATAATTTAAAGGTAAAATATTTAACCATGTTGTATCTATTTTAATTGATCCAGACATTAGTCTGAGTTATATAATTCATAAGATAGTGGATAAGTGCCATTTGCAGTAAATTAAATTTAAAAATCCATGGCTGGTAAAGTTGGTCACGGGGGCTAAGTGAAGGATGAAAACTAGAATAGATTATTGTCCAGTAATGTTGACAGATAAAATAAATGAAAATTTAAATGTACTACCCCTACAATCATATGATATTTTAATCAACATGGACTGGTCAAAAGAACATCGGTCCATTGTTAATTGCAAAGATAAAATAGCAAGTTATTTGAATGATGAAGGAGTTAGACAAGAGGTGCAGGGTGTCAAGAAACATATGAGACTAAGACCTATTATGGCATCTCAATTATCAAAATGTATAAGGAAGGGATGCAAAGTTTATGTAGGACATGTAGGGTATACTAATTCGAAGGAGAAGACTGCCACCTTAGAGAACTTGCCCATTGTACAAATCTTTGTTGATGTTTCCGTCAGGACATACTTGGACTACCTCCTAAGAGATATATAGACTTTACCATTGGAATTGTTCCTTGATCTTCCCCTGTATCCCGAGCACCATATTGAATGAGTGTTCGAGAATTAATTGAATTGAAAATGTAACTACAAGAATTATTAGATAAGAAATACATTTTCCCAAGTGTGTCACCTTGGGGAGCTCCAATGATTTTTGTCAAAAATAAGGATGGCACTTTAATATTATGTATTGATTATATACAGTTAAATAAATTAAAAATCAATAATAAATACCCTATACCCTGCATTAATGATTTGTTCGATCCAGTAAAGGGGTTGAATATGTTTTCAAAAAATTACCTATAATATGGTTACTACCAGGTAAGAATAAAGGAGGAGGATATATACAAAACATATTTTAAAACAAACTACAGGCACTACAAATTTGTGGTCTTACTCTTTCGACTGAACAATGCCCTGACGATGTTCATGTGTTTAATGAACAATGCATTTTAGTAGTACTTAGATAAATTTGTGTTAATTTTTATAGATGATATTCTTGTCTATTCCAAGAGTATGGAGGAGCATAAGAAACGTATTCATATCATCTTGTAGATCCTAAGGGAGCATCAATTATATGTAAAATATAATAAATGAAAATTCTTTAAGGAACAAATTCAATACTTGAGACCTGTCATCACTAAATATGGGATCATTACGGACCCAAAGAAGATAAAGACAATAATGGAATTGCCCACACCTAAGAAAGTGGCCGACATACGATCATTTATGGGTTTTGCTGGTTATTATAGACACTTTATTGAAGGGTTCTCAAAAGTTTCCTATCTCATTCCCTCACTGCAAAAGAAAATAAAAACCTTTAAGTGGATAGTGGAGTGCCAGGAAAGGTTTGATCGATTAAAGTACTCACTGACCACCACTCCTATATTAAGGATCGTTGATCCTGATAAATAATTTATAGTTTGTACAAATTCATGTAAGTAGGGTGTGGGAGGCATATTAATGCAAGAAGGAAAATTTATAACTTATGAATCTCCAAAGTTGAAAGATCATCAATAGAAATATGCAGCTTATGGCTTATATTGACTGTGGTAATTCATGCCTTGAAAATGTGGTGACATTAATTTCTTGGGAAATTTTTTTTGCTAATGAAAATCCATAGTATTCTGACCAATTACTTTAAATAACCCATCTTAAATGCTCAATAGGCATGTCGGGTTTCCTTGCTAAGCAAGTTCAAATTCAAGATTAAACATTTGAAGGGTAGGGAAAATCACGTGGTAGATGCCTTAAGAAAAAACGTCAACTGCGTCTATGATATCTTGTTTAGTGAAGTGGAGATTGCTCATAAGGAACATATTAGATAAGATTCTAAAAAGATCCTCAAGATTGGCTTCTACTGCAGCAGGTTAAAGATGCAAACAACAGTGAAAGAAAACTGGGATATGAGGTAAATACTGAAGACTTACTGATTTATCATAGTAGGGCATTTGTGAAAAATAAATTAAGTATCAAACATATAATCTTACATGAGTACCATAAAATTCCTTATGCAGCCCATCTGGGCTATCAAAAATGATTATTTCTTTGAGGAAAGACTACTTCTTGCTAGGAATGAACAAGGAGGTGGTTGAATATTTATTTAAATGTTTGGAATGTCAACAAATGAAGATAGGACACCAAAATATTGCTTCACCCATTAGCCATTCCCGAATGGAAATGGGAGATGATCATGCTCGATTTTATCATTTTTCTTCCTAAGACCAAGAAATCAAATGACTCAATAATGATGGTAGTGGATAAAATGAGCAAGTCTCTGCATTTTATTCCTTGC
Source organism: Pinus tabuliformis (assembly GCA_031772625.1). Taxonomy (NCBI): domain Eukaryota; kingdom Viridiplantae; phylum Streptophyta; class Pinopsida; order Pinales; family Pinaceae; genus Pinus; species Pinus tabuliformis. Next base: position 815,566,339 of record CM062806.1, on the reverse strand, counting down.
AATCTACTTATAAAATAGTTCAAATTGCTAATATATTTATGAAAGAAATTTTCAACTTGCATGAAAGACCTGTTGGAATATAATCCTAACATCTACATTTATTTTTTAGCCTAAGTATCCTTGACTTAGCCACATGCACTAAAAATCATGTTCACACTTAGTTTTTGGTAAACTACCTCGGTGGACCAAACTTCACTTGTTTTTTTCCTTTAAAGGCTTAATATTATGGAAATGTTGGTCCAACCACTTTCCTAAACCATTTAGAAATTTAATTGCATGTTCACACCTAACCACACCTCATCCACTTGAGTTATTCGAGGATTGGCGCCCCACATGAAGATTCCCCCTTAAATCAAGGGATTTGGTCCCACAGACCATTTTAGCATGTTTCAAAGTTTACTTCCTTGGGAAATGTGCCCCTTCTCATTCTTTCCTCATGGCTGATAGTTTGAATAGGTTTACTTGAGTCATTGTTTCTCTTTTAGGCCTCCATTTAGCTTTTCTTTGCCTTTTCTAGGTTTTTACTATTTTTTTCCTAGTTTTCTAGATTCAGAAATTTCTATATAACCACATCACTTTGGGATTAGAGGTTTGGTTGCTCATGTATTAATATTTTTCATTAATTTAATACATTGATTTTATGGAGAAAATTATTTCTCTCCTCTCTTTAATATCAGCAAATTACTTTTGTTTAATTTAACTAGAATTCTAGATCTATCAGAGTTTCTATAGGTATTCTACATGGTATGAGAGCTAGTTTGAATCTAGTGGATTGTAAACAATTTTATTTGCAGGTATAAATCATAAAGATGCACAGAAAGAAGCAATGGCTCATCTCTCTCAGCCCAAAAAACTTGTTATAAGTCCTTTCAATTACTTCGAATGGAAGACAAAGATCACTCTACTCCTCTGAAGCAAATGGCTTTATAGGGTAACAATGGGAATGGAGACTAAACCAACTTTTGCAGCGGAGAAGATCAAGTGTTTCAATAAATTAGATGAAGTAATTGGGCTGATATGCCTATCAATTTCTAGAGAACTCCACTTTCATGTCAATGGAGCCACTACTCCCGATGTGGCCTGGACCACATTGGAAAGAGTATTCAGCAAGCAAGATGAAATGAGAGTGCATCAGCTGGAGAATGAACTCATATCCCTTATTCCTACTTATTTCAGCAACCTGTAAGAATAATTCACCAAGTTTCAATCCCTCCTCATTTAAATTGATGCATGTGGAGTCAATAAAGAGGAATATCAACTCACCCTTTTGATTCTCTCGAAATTAGGCCCTAAATATTCCGTATTTGTATCTTATTTTCAAGCATCTAAATTCACTTAGGAAAAATGGAAAATTCCTCCATTGAATGAATTAATTGTAGCATTGACTCAAGAGAAAGCCAATTTAGTCCAAGTGGGTTCCATCAAGCGTTCAAAGAACTAAGCATTTGCGATTACTGATGCTCCAAAGAGTAGTGGAAGAGGAAAGTAAAAAAGGGAAGGGTAAATTTAATGAATCGAAGAAGGAGAGACCCGTATAATCTTCAGAGAGCTCTTCTTTGCCTAATGGTAAGAAGAAGAAGGAAAGAACACTTTGCAACTAATGTTCCAAAGCTTTTCATCCCGAAGAAAATTTCAAGAGGAAAACGATCAATGAGATGGCTAAGCAATTGCAACAGCACAATCTCACCGTGCCCGAGAATGCAAAGGAGAAGGATGATAACATAACGGGAGATGGGAGAGGGAGAGCATGAGATGGTCATACTTTAATGGTTGTCACATCCACTCCATATTCTTGGATCCTTGATTTAGGTGCATCAAACCATATGGCTACATCGAAAGATGAATTTTCCTCCATTGAAGAAAGCACCAAATCCCCAATTTACCTAGGAGATGCCACACCCGCAAAGGTGTGCGGAGAAGGAATTGTAGACCTTGAAGGGGGATACTTCAAAAATGTGCTTCATGTTACCTTGTTGTCCACAAATCTTCTCTCGATATATCATATCACTCATTCTAGCTCTGGAAGGAAGGTGGAGTTCATGACAGACTCTGCAGTGATTATCGACATTTCCATGGGCTCACATCTTGCACATGGAATTGGAAATCACGGTTGTCATTTGTATTTCTTCTCCCACCTTGTTACTATATCTGTTAGCACTATATTTCTATCACAATCTAATGATATCAGCAGGTTATGGCATGAAAGATTTACCCATCTAGACTATAAGTACTTGCATCAACTTAGCAAGGAAAACATGGTAGAGGGATTTCCCACTATTAAATTGATAAGCAGTGTATGTCAAGGATGCAATCTTGGCAAGCATCCAAAGAAAAAGTTTGACAAAGGGAAGGCACAGATAGCTTCTTCACATCTTGGGCTAATTCATAGTGACATCAGGGGTCCATTCAGATATTGATTGATCAAGTTCAGAGGCAAAGAACCAAGCACATTGAGATTCACATGAATTACATCTGCGAGTTGATACGTGACCGAGTCATATCATTGCAGTACTGACCCACTGAGCAGTAGGTTGCAGACATCTTCACCAAGTCTTTCAATGAAAATAAATTTTTAGAACTGAGAGCTATGCTTAGAGTGGTGGAGACAACTAAGTAGTCCCTTCTCACCACTTGGCCCATTTTTCTTCTTTTGAGGGGGGTTTTCCCACGAGGTTTTCCCTCTTTCTTCATTTTATCAGGATCTTTTATTTATTGTACTTGAGTACTTAACATGGCATCTTGGTCGGCACTCAGTTTAGATAAGTGAGTTAGGATGAAGGTGGGGTGTTGGAATATAATCCTAACATCTACATTTAGTTTTTAGCCTAAGCATCCTTGACTTAGCCACATGCACTAAAAATCATGTTCACACTTGGTTTTGGTACATTAGCTCGGTGGACCAACTTTCCCTTGTTTTTTGCCTTTAAAGGCTTAATACTATAAAAATATTGGTCCAAACGCTTTCCTAAACCATTTAGACATCTAAGTGCATGTTCACACCTAACCACACCTCATCCACTTGAGTTATTTGAGGATTGGCGCCCCACATGAAGATTCCCCCTTAAATCAAGGGATTTGGTCCCCCAGACTGTTGGTCACTTTAATTGTTTAATAATAAAACAGTCGAGTGCCACATTAGTTATCAACCCGAGAAATTCTGATTATTCCAAAGGTGACTACGTACTGTATGTACTCAATCTTAATGGTATTAAAAGCTATAGTATAAACAATCTACTATATATGAAATCCCTACTCTATGTTACAACAGTTACAGTAGTTACATCCTATTGCAGAAAATGAAGTAAGAACAAATAACTTAAAGAAAACAAATCTGCAAAAGGAAGTGATGGCTGTCCTGCAACAAAGGATCAAGACCCTATCCTCAGAGTAAGGACTTTCAGCACCTGCCTCTGTTGTCCAGTTCACACATACACTCTGTAAATCCTAATCACCGGTGAGGCACTCATATGCAACATCAATCAGTTAAAAAGGAAAACAGAGTTTCAGCAAAAGTAAATATCATTAGAAGCAGTAACTGTAATATAAACAGAAATCACACACACACCACACAACAGAAAGAAGATGGGTGAATCTTGTGATGAAGGTGGGCCCTGTCCTTCTCACAAGATTCCCCAGAACACAGGAATTAAAATAAAATACTCAGAACAGAATTGTATTCATCTGCCAATAAACCATATTACAAAAAGAAATTCAGTTTCATCCCTTCACTACAAGTTCTGTGTTACAATGTGTTCCCCCCCTTTTCCTCTAATGTAGATGTCTCCTCTTTATAGAGGAGACATCTATTACAACAGATTTTCATACATTCGGATTCAACCCTTTTGTACCAAAAATAAGAAAGTCAGTTCTTGATAACAAAATATTGTTACAACCATGAGGATCATGATCATTACGACCAATATAGTAATCGGTCAGACTCCTTTGCCGATGCAGATTTGTTACGTAAATCCCAACTGTTCCTCAAAGTGCGCGTGCTGTTCGTGTTGTTTCAGCTTTGAGGTTCATGCTATTCTTGTTGTTTTAGCTTCATAGTTTGCGCTGTTTCAGCAACGGCAAAATGTGATCCTACCAGTTAGGCAGTTTCAGCAATTAGTCAGCACTTTAATCAACTTCAGGGAATAATTATAAAGATAGCATGATTACGTGTTGAATAATTGTTTAGTTATAAAGATAGCATGAGAATAATTGTTTAGTTATTCTGTACCTTTTGGAGTGATTAAGCCAAAACACTAGCAAAGGATTTCACTTAAGGGTTGAAGAGGGTAATACAATGGTAAAATATACAGTCAAAAATAGACAAAATGGGAACCTAACATCCCCCCCAACCGAAAATGTTGCGTGTCCGCATGCAACGCCTAATTTGAATCGGAATCAGAATACTGGGCTGAATAGTGTAGATTGCTTATACAGTAAGTGTAGAAAGTTCTGTCAACCATGTCCCTGAACCCTTGGGCATTCTGAATGATTTTCCATGCTGCCAATTCTTCCTTTCTAGTCAATGTAAATTGAGCCTTGTATTGTTCTCCAGGAAGCCATAAGAGAGGGAAATGAAAACGGTAACCAATCCACCGTTCAACACATTGTCATGCATTTTACATAAGCATGTATCCTTGAGATTGCTGCCTACAGATTGAGGGGATTGTAGGGATGATATTCCCTTTTTTCTTTGGGACACTATTCCCAGAAAAATTCATTTGCTTTTATGGCCAGAGGTCCTTTAACTTTGACATAATGTTGGCAGTCTTCCAAGACTGCTGCCTGCAGATTCCTAATGTGAACGGCCATGCCTAGCTCTCATAGATTCCGTTGATGTTCCATGAGGAAGATGGTTGTATACTGTGGTTCCGGACGAATCCAAAGAAGACAGTTCTCCTCATTGTGTTTTGCAGACATGAAAGCATTCTGCGAAGTGAATTGGTTGGCCAAAAAGGAAATAAAAGCTCTTATTTGAATATCACCACAAATAGGAAGTAAATTAATCTTTCTATCTTCAGGCATAGCCTCATTGTGAAGATGGAGTTCGCACAACAAATTCTGCTCATTGTTTGGTGCTTCTACAAAAGTTTCAATGAATTGCTGTGGTGTAGAGACCTGGTGTGGCCTTCCATCCTTTATTGCTTTTAATTCGAGGAACGCTAAGCGTTCTCTCAAGAATACAGAATAATTAAAAGAAGGCTTTCTTGTAGCCAGTAAGCGCTCGACCAAATCGAGGATAAGGGACAGTCTGGCTTTTAATTGCTTATTTTCTTTGTGCTGTGCACGAGACTGTTCCATTGCTTCCCAATTCCTATAGGCATAGTTAAACCATAATGACTTCTGCTGTTAAAATGCCTTTCCTTGGGAAAGCTCATATTGTTCTCTCCATGTGCTGCTTAATTCTTGAAAAGTAGAAGTCTGTGCATGAGCATCGATAACACAGGGAGGTTCAGTTTGTATATGCACAGTTGTAAAATATTTTGATTCTGGTTCTTGCTCATCAATAACTTGGGTAGGCCGGGGTGGTTCTACTTCTTCCTCTGATTTCTGCTCATCAATAACTTGGGTAGGCCGGGGTGGTTCCATTTCTTCTTCTGAAATCCTTGAAGACCCTGCTGGTTCTTGTGTAATAGCAGGGTGTTCCTTTTTGAATATAACAGGGCTGGCTCCAGTCAATGGGACTGCAATTATTTTATATCCTGCTTGAGTATAAATATCCCCACATTCACTGCACATGTATTCATTGTATTGCTCTTTCTCTACACTCTTTTCAGCTTGAGATGCTACTTGAGATAACATGTTCAGGTTGATTTCTTCTTTATAGGCTTCCCTAGCCATTGCTAATTCTTTCTGATAGGCCTTAATTTCTAATTTTAAGAACTCATTTTCTTCTTGTAGGGATTCTAGAGTGACCGGGGCTTCTACAATTACAAATTCCAAAGGAAAAGAAAATTGTTGTTCAGCATTATCTTCATCATGTGCGTCCCCAATAGGTGGTTCTTGTGTTTCACCTATTGGGTCTGTTTGTGTATCAGTTTCACCTAGGGCATCTTCTTCTTGCTCGCCAACAGGTGGTCCTTGTGTGGGACCTATTGGGTCAGTGGCTGGTTTTTGTGTAACAGCCACATGCAGGTTGTCTTCGTTTTGCTCCCCAATATGTGGTTCTTGTGTGGCACTTATTGGGTCAGTGGCTGGTTCTTGTGTAACAGCCACATGCAGGTCGTCTTCTTTTTTCTCCCCAACAGGTGGTTCTTGTGTGGCACCTATTGGGTCAGTGGCTGGTTCTTGTGTAACAGCCACATGTCCTATATCAACTTGGATGTCTGGTTTGAATTTGTCGTAGCTGGTTCTTGTGGAGAAGCTACCTCTATTGAGAAAATGATGTTACAAAATCGTGAACACTTTGAATTTTGGCATCTGAGGGTGAAGGGGGTGAAGGTTCAGGGCTATGGGGAATACGGGGATTTAAAATGATAGGAGGAACGGCCTCGGTTACTACAAACAACCTTGTTCGTTGCTGAGGTAGGGAACGAGGAGAGACAGTAGTTTTCCTCTTGCGAGGACTTTTACTCAGGGAATCATCAGAAATAGTAGCTGCCTTTACTCAGGCCCTGGTTCTTTTCTTTAACGGGGTTGCAGTTTTCTGTTGCTTTTTCCTTTTAAGGAAAGTGATGAGGGTATCCTCGTCTGAATCATCGGTAGGGATGTGAACTATGGGAGTGGACAGTTCGGCTTCATCATGGGGTGAGGACTGCAGTGGATTTTCAGTGCTTAATTGGGGTGTTCCTGCTGCTGGTTGCTGAGTTTCAGCTTCTTGTTGGAAATTTTCTTCATTTTGCTGAGGATTTTCCTCAACTTGCTGGGGAGGGTTAATGAGGGGAGGCGGGTTATGCAGGGCGAAGCCTCTATTTATCAGGAGTTGGACCAAACGATGGTGCGTGAGACAGAGGAGTTGATGCCTAGCGTTCACAGTGTAATGTGCCATATTTTTCAGACATCCAAGGAGATAATAAGGCATATTTACTAGACGACCATGCCACAAATGATTTAATAAGACAAAGTCATGTTGGTAGAATACCTGGTAGCGGGCCTTGCAAGTGAAGTAGTGCTTGATGAATTCTGCAACTTTTGGCCAAGGCGGTGGTAATGACCGAAGCACAACACCCCTGCCTTTGGCTTCCACCTGCTCCCTAGGTAGCAGGAAATCTTGATGCACATTGAGGATAAGATGCTTCCTGCTGAACCAGTGAATGTCGTTGGATGGAAGCCCCGAAACTTGTGCTATGTCTTCTTCTGTTACTGGGATTCTCACCCCTTGGACAGTAGAATACCACTCCCTCAAGTTGCATGCAAATTCGAGAACTTGCTGCAAATCAAATTCCGGAAGTCTCCTAAAATAGTCCACCCATCCTGCCTGTAGGAAGATTTGGTATGCGTCTGGGTAAAGTTCCAGTAATTCCGTCGAGCCCAGTTCATGTCTAATAGCATCTCCACCCATGGTTACTGATTTAGGCAGAATAGAAAGTGCAGAGCCGAGTTGCCGAAGTCGAAACAGAGCAGAACGTTGCAAAATGAAATTATGACGTGGTAAGGCATAAGCGAGGTGGATTAGACACAACCGGGAGGAATAGGGATGGTGGTGATGGGCGTGCCCTGTAATGATTACGATATTTCGGTAATCCCCCCCAACTGCGGCTGAATGATATGGTTGGTAGTACGACGCTTTTAGCGGTCATGTCAACTATCTCCTCATTAACTACAATTTAATATTCACACATAACATGCATACCTTTACAATTACCTTTGGTTGTTGCACCGAAAAGTGTTATCTCGTCCTTAATAGGTCAATGATCATTATAAAAAAAATGATTTGTAAGGTGTGAGGGTTTTTATCCACGAGGTTTTTATTATTCACGAGAGACAGTAGTGAAGGGGTATTATTAACAGGATAAATGGCTGATTCCTTTGAATAAATAATGATATATTTCTTTTTGAAATAATAGTTCATTCTCAGGAGTAAAAATGGGGATATTTAGGAAAATAGAAAAGATTGGTGTTTAAGCAGTGGGATTTGGTGTTTTGACACTGGAAAGTGGTGTATCAGCGACGGGAAATGGTGTATCAGCAACGGGAAATGGTGTATCAACAACGGGAAATGGTGTATCAGCAACGGGAAATGGTGTATCAGCAGCGGGAAATGGTGTATCAGTAACGGGAAATGATGTATCAACAACGAGAAATGGTGTATCAGCAACGGGAAATGATGTATCAGCAACAGGAAATGGTGTATTAGCAGCAGGAAATGGTGTATCAGTAACGGGAAATGGTGTATCAGCAACGGGAAATGGTGTATCAGCAACAGGAAAATGGATTATGATCTGGAATGTCATGGCGATGCTTTCCCAATCTGCAGATTAATTCTTCCTATATTGGAATATTTCTTTTTCAGCCACCATCCAAAGCTAAGTTCTGCAAAATAATTAATTGTAACATGGAAACCCTTGACAGGGATTATTAGTTAAGAAATCTAATCTAGAAATAAATACATAAACATGAAATTAAGTGCATTGAGGGATAGCTGGTTCCCCCAAAAAGGTATAGTGTATCTCTGTCATGCAAGTAGCTTTGAAATCCTCTTTAGAAACAGGCCATTGATACAAATGGAGTTGATACCCATTCACTAATAGTGGTGTTCTACTGTCATCAATCGTTAGGAGTCTGACTGTTCCATTTGGAAAAACAACATCTACTTCATAAGGTCCTAGCCACCTTGTTCTTATTTTGCCCTGAAAATTTTCAAAACAGGAGTCATACAGTAAGGCCCAATTACCTTTTTAAAACTTCTTGTGCTTAATAGTTTTGTCATGCCACCTAGTTCTTTGTTGTTGTGTCATGGTTGTTTGATGGATGGCATCCAACCTCTTTTCATCCAATTCCTGAAGCTGCTGCAACCTAGCTGTCTGTGCATCAGTCAAATCAAGGTTAACAGCTAAAGCAGTCGTTAAGGTTTTGATTTCAAATTCCACAGGAAAAGCAACATTTTTGCCATAAACTAATTCATAAGGTGAAAAGCCTGTAGTGTTCCTCCAAGTAATTCTGTAAGCCCATAATGCTTCAGGCAACCTTTGAAACCAGTCCCTTCTATTCTCCTTGACTGTCTTTGTTAAAATGGCTTCTATGATTTTATTTGTACTTTCCACTTGCCCATTTGCTTGGGGGTGATAAGGTGTAGTTATCTTATGCTTAATGTGATATTTGTGGAGTGTGTCTTTGAAGCCATGAGAATTAAAAGGAGGTCCTCCATCTGTGACTAGTTCTCTAGGCAGACCAAACCTAACAAAGATTTCTTCAAATAGAAAAGTTAACACTGATTCTTCATTAGCTTTGATGAGTGCCTTAGCTTCTACCCACTTAGTCATATAATCTGTACAAACCAATATATAAACTCTTTGATTGGATGGAGGATTGATGGGACCTATAAAATCTAGTGCCCATCTTTCAAAAGGTTCAAGTATTACCTGGGGGTTAAGTGGCATTTCATCCCTGTGATTAGGCTGGCCCATTCTCTAACAGCTATCGCAGGCCCCAACATATTTCTTTGCATCCTTGAAAAGTGAGGGCCAATAGTAACCCATTCTAAGAACTTTGTGTGCTGTTCTTTTATCTGCAAAATGCCCTCCACAAGGGCCATCGTGGCAAGCCTTCAATATATCATAAACTTCATCTTCTCTGATGCATCTTCGAATTTCCTGATCGAGTCCTGTGTGAAAGAGACACCCACTTATCCAGCTATACCTAGCACTTTGCTGAACGATCTTTCTTTTCTCTCTGTGTGATAGGTGTGATGGTAGTTTCCCTGCAACTAAGTAATTGGAAATGTCTGCATACCAAGGTGAGTGAGCAGATACTGCAAATAAATATTCATCGGGAAAAGAATCATCTACTGGAATATTTTCATCAGTTTTTAACCGAGAAAGAAAATCAGCAACTACATTTTCTTTACCTGGTCGATCTACAATTGTGATATCAAATTCTTGTAATAATAATAACCATCCGGTAACTCGAGAATTTGTAACTGATTTGTTCATTAAATATTTAATGGCCGAGTGATCCGTATGCACAAAAGTAGTGTAACCAGTAATATAATGTTGAAACTTATTAATAGCATAAATAACTGCTAAGAATTCTTTCTCGGTGACTATATAATTAATTTCAGCAGGAGTCATATTTTTACTAATAAAGTAGATAGCATAGAGAAGATTGTTTTCTTCTTGACCCAAGACAACTCCAATTGCAGTATCTGAAGCATCAGAGGATATATGAATGGGGAGTGCCCAGTCAGGACCTCTTAAAATGGGAGCTGTAGACAATTGATGTTTAAGTTCATTAAATGATTTTTGACAACCATCAGTCCACTTAAATTCAACATTTTTCATAAGTAACACAAACAAAGGAGAAGCTATTTTAGAAAAATCCTTGATAAATCTTCTATAATATCCAGCATGTCCTAAAAAACTTCTTACATCAGTTTGTGTTTTCAGGATAGGTAGAGTCTGAATTACTTGTACCTTAGCTGGATCAACTTGAATTCCTAGGAATGAAATGAAGTGTCCCAAAACAATACCTTGATTCATCATCATATGACATTTTTCAGTACTTAAGGCAAGATGTGCTTCTATACACCGTTTAAGTACTTTTTCAAGGTTTTGTAAAGCATCTTCAAAAGTCACACCATAAGGAGTAAAGTCATCCATAAATATTTCTAAGGAATCATTAAGCATATCAGAAAAAATTCCTATCACCGCTCTTTGAAATGTTGCTGGGGCATTACATAGTCCAAATGGAAAAACTTTATAGGAAAAAGTCCCCCATGGACTAGTAAAAGTGGTCTTGTATTGATCTTGGGGTGCAATCTTGATCTGACTATAACCACTAAATCCATCCAAAACGGAAAAGAATCTCTTACCTGCCAAATTATCTAGTACCTGATCAATAAATGGTAAGGGAAAATGATCTTTCTGAGTAGCCTTATTCAGAGCTCTATAATCCACGCACACTCTCCATTTCCCTTTTTTCTTAGGTACTATTACTAATGGTGAAACCCATTCACTATCAGATATAGGATATATAAATCTTGCATTCAACAATTTTTGAAGTTCTTCTTTCACAATTTCCCTTAAATTGGGATTCATTCGTCGTTGGGGTTGGCAGACTGGGTGGGATCCTTCCTTAATATAAATACGATGAGTACATAATTAAGAAGAAATTCCCTTCATATTTGTGTAATCCCATGCAAATGCTTGTTTATTCTCGTTTAGGGTTTATATTTAATGTTTTTCCAGGCTCGATTTCGACTACTATACTTTTGGAGGGGGTGTCAGCTGATGTCTGAGATAAATCTTCAGTTTTAAGATTCTGTTGTGATTCAGATTCCAAGATTGTAGTCAAGTGATCATGTACTTCAGAGTTAACCGAAGAAGGTTCAAAAATAAAGCTACTAATTAATTCATCTTCGGTTGAATCTTTAAAAGTTAGGGCTTGTCCAACAGTCAAGATGGGTTGAGTCTCATCATCCTCATAATCTAACCACACAACGTTATCATTGTTAATCATAGGTGTGGCATGAGGGTACAGAGTAAGCTGTTTGGTTTCACATCCATTAGAAATTGTCATTGAACCTGACCTACAGCTAATGAAGGCATCTGCTATAGCCAGTCAAGGTCTCCCTAAAATCAATGGATGACCCCCCAACTTATTTTTGGTCTGTAACACCACAAAATCAGCTGAGTAGTTCCAAGATTCGATTGAAATTATCAGGTCTTCAATGACTCCTTCAGGTTTTATTGTGGAGTGGTCAGCCAGCGCTAGAATGGTTGGGGTTTCCCTAATGAAATTTTTTAACTGTAGTAACTGTGCTGTTTCAAGTGTCATGATGTTTATTGCAGCACCCAGATCTACTAGAACTCTAGAAACAAAGGTTTTACCAACCTGAACTGTGACTGTAGGGTGACCAGGGTCACCATATTTCACAGGGGGATTTTTTCTGACATTAGAGCAGCTAGATCACCCATCACATGAACTGTGAGGGGGTCTTTAGCTTTTATCCCAGGTTTCTTGATACAAATATCTCTAACAGTTCTAGCATAAATCGATACATCTCTTAGTGCTTGTAAGAGTGGAATTTTAACATATAAATTTTGCAGCTCTCCTAACAGATTAAAAGCAGGTGGCTCAAGTGTTTTGGTAAGAGCCAAACATTCAGGGAATGGTGGCTCTGCTGCTTCAGCAGTCTTTTTAGAGGATGTTTCAACTGTTTCATCATTCTTATTAGAGGATGATCCAACTGTTTCAGCATTAGATGACTTTTCTTTTCCGATTTCTTCTTTATCAGAATCGAAAGTGATGTCATCAATAATGGGTTCAACTATTCTTCCAGAGCGTAAATGAATGTCATTACATTGCATAGGGGAAACCAGTTGATTTTGAACATCAATTACTTGCAGAGCTTTATTATTATTTGGGTTGGGGTTAGGTTGTACAGGCAGCTGGGGTCTTATTGTCTGATTATTAGGTGGGGTATTTGATGGTAAGGAGAGAGAATGCTGATACTGAGGTAATTGGTTTGGAAATGGGATCTGTGGAGCTGTCCAATTCGGGTTGCATTGATTAAAATAGGTTTGCTGTAGAGCCCAGGGATTCCCCATTGTAGGATCAACAAAAGGTGGGTTTGGTTGCTACATGGGTGGGAAATTCATTTGATTTAGGTGTGGGTACTGCATTTGGTTGAAGGGTGGGTAATTTTTTTGAAAAGGAGGATGATTATTCCAATGATTAAATGACATGTTAGAATTTGTACCTTGTCCTTGTGGTTGCCATTGTCTTCTCTGTGTGAGGAGGTACACTGCTTCAGCTTCTTCTTCAGTTGGCTGCAGTGCTGCTTTTATTCCTGGCAAAGAAGGGCATTGTTGAGTCTCATGGTCCTTTTCACAGATAGTGCAGATTGGTACCTTGTCCAGGGGGCATTCCCTTAGTGGGTGTTTTCCCCTGCATTTAGAGTAGAAAATAGCCAGAGTAGCTTCTGCTTCTACCTGCTTCTTTTTAACCTGCAAGGTATCAATTTGTGAAGCAAAAGAGCTTAACATTTCAGTTTTAAATTCTTCAAGTAAGTTACCTATTTTGGCCCATGTTGCTCCTCCACTTGCTGATTTCTGGACTCTTGAGTATGTATTGTCTTTGCTCTTTGGTTTGCTTGCTGCTCCTCTCGAACATCTTTTATAGAGATTGATAATCTCATCATAGGATTCCTTAGATATGTCTCCTTTTCCAAGCATATTCAACATATCTAAACAATCATCTCGTACCCCTTTTAGCAATATTGACTTGAGAATATCCTTACTCATATCAGGATGATAAAATCGTTGTAAGTTATATTGTAGCCTTTCCACGAAGTCCTCCAGACTTTCGTCCTCCTTCTGAGTCATCTTGAATAATTCCTCCTTCCTTTCCCTTGTTCGACAATAATCTTGGTATTTAGCCAAAAATTTCTCCCTCATCTGGTCCCATGTTGTAATCACATGAGCTCCCAAGCTCATGAACCATCTTAATGCGTTCCCTTTTAATGTAGCTGGAAACAACTTTAATTTCTGAGCAGAATTAACATAGTCATAGCTTCTACACAGTATATAAAATTCAAAAAGAAATTCATCAGGATCTTCTGTGGATAACCCATGGAAATTGGGTAATGCTGAAAGTGGGATATTCTTCATAGGAGTTGCTCCTCTGGGGAGATCTCCAATGGGGAATTCTAGGGTGGAGAGAGAATTTTCTCCCCTTCCCTCTATTCTGCGACCTCCACCGAAAAGTCCTTCATTGTTATCCTCCATTGGTTGTTTTCCTGATGTGCTTGCCCGGTCTTCGGAATTTTCTGTTAGGATTTCAATGTCTTGCACTAGTTCCTCCACCTTAACTTCCTTTATTGGTTCTTCTACTGGTCGTTCATCTTCTTCCACCGGTTCCTCAGTATTTTCTGATGATTCTATAACCCTCTTTGGCCCTACAACTTCCTCTGTCTGAAAATCTGTCTGGGAAGAGTGTTGGGTCTGTGGCCTCCGAGAGCTTAACCTCTGGGATGTCTCAGCTTTTGAAATAATATCGTCAATAAAAGTTTTTCTTCCTCCTCCTTTGCCTTTTCCACCTAAATAGTTAACCTTCTTGCGTCCTCTCATGTATCCTGCATTTCTAAAGAAAAATGTTAATACCCTTAAAATCTTCAGTCGCCTTCCCTGGCAACGGCGCCAAAATGTTGGTCACTTTAATTGTTTAATAATAAAACAGTCGAGTGCCACATTAATTATCAACCTGGGAAAGTCTGATTATTCCAAAGGTGACTACGTACTGTATGTACTCAATCTTAATGGTATTAAAAGCTGTAGTATAAAAAGTCTACTATTTATGAAATCCCTACTCTGTGTTATAGTAGTTACAGCGTATTGCAGAAAATGAAGTGAGAACAAATAACTTAAAGAAAACAAATCTGCAAAAGGAAGTAATGGTTGTCCTGCAACAAAGGATCAGGACCCTATCCTCAGAGTAAGGACTTTCAGCACCTGCCTCTGTTATCCAGTTCACACATACACTCTGTAAATCCTAATCACCGGTGAGGCACTCATATGCAACATCAATCAGTTAAAAAGGAAAACAGAGTTTCAGCAAAAGTAAATGTCATTAGAAGCAGTAACTGTAATATAAACAGAAATCACACACACCACACAACAGAAAGAAGATGGGTGAATCTTGTGATGAAGGTGGGCCCTGTCCTTCTCACAAGATTCCCCAGAACACAGGAATTAAAATAAAATACTCAGAATATAATTGTATTCATCTGCCAATAAACCATATTACAAAAAGAAATTTAGTCTCATCCCTTCACTACAAGTTCTGTGTTACAATGTGTTCCCCCCCTTTTCCTCTAATGTAGATGTCTCCTCTTTATAGAAGAGACACCTATTACAACATATTTTCATACATTCGGATTCAACCCTTTTGTACCAAAAATAAGAAAGTCAGTTCTTGATAACAAAATATTGCTACAGCCATGAGGATCATGATCATTACGACCAATATAGTAATCGGTCAAACTCCTTTGCCGATGCAGATTTGTTACGCAAATCCCAACTGTTCCTCAAAGTGCACGTGCTATTTGTGTTGTTTCAGCTTCGAGGTTCATGTTGTTCTTGGTGTTTCAGCTTCACAATTTGCGCTGTTTCAGCAATGACAAAATGTGATCCTACCAGTTAGGCAGTTTCAGCAATTAGTCAACACTTTAATCAACTTTAGGGAATAATTATAAAGATAGCATGATTACGTGTTGAATAATTAAACATGTAGCAATGAGGAAAGTTATTATGTACCTTTTGGAGTGATTAAGCCAAAACACTAGAAAAGGCTTTCACTTAAGGATTGAAGAGGGTAATACAATGGCAAAATATACAGTCAAAAATAGACAAAATGGGAACCTAACACAGACCATTTTAGCATGTTTTAAAGTTTCCTTCCCTGGGAAATGTGCCCATCCTCATGCTTTCCTCGTGGATGATATTTGGCATAGGTTGTCTCGAGTCATTGTTGCTATTTTAGGCCTCCCTTTAGCTTTTCTTTGCCTTTTCTAGATTTTTACTAGTTTTTTTCTTAGTTTTCTAGATTCAACAATTTCTATATAACCACCTCCCTTTGGGATTATAATTTTGGTTGCTCATATATAAATTTGTTCATTACTTTAATACATTGATTTTATGGAGAAAATTGTTTCTCTACTCTCTTGAATATCAGCAAATTACTTGTGTTTAATTTAACTAGAATTCTAGATCTATTAGAGTTTCTGTAGGAATTATACAGTACCAAAAGTGGTTATCTCTAATAAAGATGTTAAATTTACATTTGCATTCTGGAAAGATCTTTTTTAGGGACTAGGTACTCAAATACAATTTAGTACTACGTCTCACTCTCAAACATATGGGAAGACTAAATAAGTAAATCAAGTACTTGAAGACACAGACTAGGCGGAATGGCGCTTGTTAGGGTTTGCAGGTTTTTGGCCGCTGCCGCAGAGGTTCCTAAGCCCGCCTCCAGGGCCGAGGGCGATCCATGCGTTGGGAAGACGGTGATCGTGGTTGTAAGGATCTCCTTAGAGCAAGAGCATGCAGAAGAATGGCTGTTCTCCTGCAGCCAAACGCATCGAATACACCCAGATCTGTATGCCGTCGCATCGGTGGAGTATTCCGTTAAAAGTTTTCATGTCATCCTGTCTTGGGAACAATACTCAAGTATCCAACGAGACCATGAGGAGAGGGCAGCAACGGAAGACCCCTTTCTGGCGTGGGAACACGAGGAGGGTTGTGCCTGGCGGAGGATAGAGGTCAAAAAACGAGTTTTAGATCAAGGCTGTCTTGGCGTCGTAAGGCGATTAGAGGCAAGGGCCAGCAAAACCCAGATTGAATGGAGAAACGGCAGGGGGGGAATGCATGAAGCAGATCCGCTCCCCCCTGTTGCGCAGGGGCCAAAACTCTGTAGAATGGGCTTGGATCTACAAGATCTAGCCTATATTTATGCACAGCCAGAGCCCAGGAAGAAGATCGAAGGCATACACAATAGATCGTGCAGAGCTTTCGCAGAACCAGTCATGCAAAAGGACAAACGTGTAAAAACGAGGCCGGTGTCGGAAGTTGGCTTTCAGTCAGAGCAGTTAGACATCAATCCAAGATCGGGCAGAGCTTATGCAGATCTAGGCAAGCAAAAGGAAAAACGAACCAAAACGGAGCCAGATCTGGATTTTCGCCATCAGTCAAAGCAGGTAACTAATAATTGTTTTCAGATCCTGATTAAACCCCCTCAGGGGAAATCTCGATTTGTATGGGTTTATGCAGGAGATACCCCCATGCAGCTAAAACAACAAATTTGGGCAGAAATGGGGTATCCAGTTCAGGCCCAGCATCTGGTCAGTGGAAGGCGGTCCCTTCAGGACTGTAGTTTTCTGGAAAGTTATGAGATTGGGCCAGGATCAATCATTATTTTAAATCTCAGATTGATAGGAGGGGCTCTGCCTCAGGGACAACCAAGCTCCTCAAGGGGAGGATCTACATCAAAACCTACAGGATCCTACCGCGACGCAGCAAAAGGGAAAGAACCTCAAAAGGGGAAAGAACACTCAGCTGTTAATACACCTCCTGGGCAGTATATCGTGGATGAAGTTCCAGAGAGCCCCTCCATACCTCTGGATATCCCAGAGGTACAGGGCATTTTCTCAGATCTACAAAAAAAGGCAGTTATTTGTAGATTTAACGGCTTCTGGCCTAAACTGGATGCTTTGTACCAATGGATCCATACGGTTTGGACAACAAACTGCCAGATCCATCTATGCTCGAAGGGTTTCTTCATCGTAATTTTTCACGTTGAAGAAGAAAGGGAAAAAGCACTCACTGAAGGACCATGGTTCTGGGGCAGTGCGGGATTATTTGTTACCCCTTGGTTCCCGTAGTTTGATCCAAATACCATGGTGGTATCAAGGATGCCGGTATGGGTAAGGTTGCATAACCTACAGATACATTTTTGGCACTTCAAGACCTTATCAGTTATAGGAAACACCCTTGGGAAGATGTTAAAGATCGATACTGAGAGACATTTAAAAGGAATCTTTACATTTGCTAGAATGTGTGTTGAGGTAGATCTCAGCCAAGGTCTACCGGAAAGCATCATTCTGCATTTCAACAATACTCAGTGGAAACAACCTTTGGACTATGAGAATACAGCTTTCAGATGCAGGGGATGTCAACAAACATGCCATCTATTCAATGCATGCAAAAGCCTTAACAAGAGCAAGCCACAACAAAGGAAGCATAAAGGATGGCAGAACATAGATTCTGTCATAAAGAAGAGAACCACGGGAAAGAAAGCTCCCCCAGTATCAGAAGACGAAGAAACAGAAACAGAGGAGGATGATACCACCATAGAGGAAGTTGAAATAGAGAACCAGAAGGAAAATATAGTAGTCAACAAGGATTCACAGCCACTCTCAAATCAGGCAGAGACCCAGCAAAATCAGGCAGAGATGACAAGCGTGGATCAAAGCATGGGAGGCATCAAACGGCAACATCACTCAGACAGCTCAGATTCAGATAAAGAAACAGGACATCCGAAGGTAACAACACAGTTAGTCATTGCTTCAACCGAGGCCACTGTGGGAGAGTGGCACAAGGTTGAAAAGAAAAAGGGGAGAAAAACCTGAAGTCGAAATCAGGTTTTTTCCCCTTTTCTTTCCTTCTCTTTTCTCTTCTTATTTCTTTGTGCACGTTAGTTGTCCTAACGCTGCGGGCCATATGGCATCTCTCTACATGCTCTATTGCATAAGCTGGTGTAACTTTTCATTAATTCTTTAATAAAAGGTTACCGTTTTCTTCCTTGGAAAAAAAAAATCAAGTACTTGAAGACATGTTAAGAATGTATGTGATGCAACAACCCACTAAGTGGGAGGATTATATTCACTTAGTGGAGTTCTCTTACAATAATAGCTATCATACCTCCCTAAAAATGAGTACATTCGAAGTGTTAAATGGACATAGGTGTAGAACACCTATTAACTGGAGCAGGCCAGAAGACAAACTGATGTTAGGACCTGATATGTTGAAAGAGATGGAAGACACAATTAACAAGGTAAGAATGAAATTGAAGGAGAACCAATATAGACAAAAAATATATACTGAGAAGAAGTGAATCTATAAGGAATTTCAAGTGGATGACTACATGTATCTAAGGGTAAAACCCAAGAAAATTACTCTACAATGGGGACGTTGTGGTAAGTTGGCTCCCTTATTACTTGGCACCTTCCAAATCTTAGCATGAATTGGGTTCGTATCTTACCATCTAGCTTTTCGTAGCCACATATGGGATCATATCATATTCTGTGTTTCATTAATAAAAAAATATATTTATGATCCTAGACATATTATTGATTGGAAAACTATAAAAGTAATTAAATTTATTTTTTTAGAAAAAATTCATATTTGTGTAACTGTATCAATAAAAATGTGTTTGAAATAAACATTAGCAGTGACTTATGGTTGTGGGTATAGGTCAAGCCAGATGGAGAATTTATGTTCAAACCCATACACATCTTAGATTCGAGAGAGGTAATGCCACAAAAGCGAGTTATCCTCTATGTTAAAGTGCAGTGGATGCACTTCAACATGAAGGAGGCTACCTGGGAGGATGAACAACTTATGAAAGAATCTTACCCCAGTATATTTTTTAAGAACTAAAGAAAAGAAGACACCAGGATGGTGTTTCACTCAAGGGGAAGGAAATTTAATGCTCCCTTGTAACCTCATACCTTTACTATTTATTGAATTTAAAAGAATGTTGTTAATGGTGGGCCAAGGAGGCTAAAACTATAAGAAGATGTATGGACATATGTTTTGATGTGATTTTTATTTATTTTATTCCTTAACATGATGATTGTGCGTGAACCAATCTTGGAAAGTAAAACTAAAGGAAGCTCACACCTAGGTACTTGGAAAATTGTGGGTGAGGTAGTTACCCACCCAAGTTCCTCTATTGGAAGAATAAAAACTTTCAGAAAAAGGCCAAGAGGGTATTGGGAACCTGAGGCAAGAGGAGGAAATACGAGAGAAAAGGAAAAGACTCTAGAGATGGTTGGCTAGTGGAGTATGTTTGTAGCATGAGAGCTTATAATGTTAAATGAGGCTAAGTATGGTTATGATCATATAACTTCTCTAAAGGGAAATCCTGGTACTTCTCACTAACCTAGAAATCATCCTAGGTGTGTAGCAAGCTCGAGGTGAGATACAATAGCGAAGTTTGATCTCACAGTTGGGTGGAGCGTTTCTTTCCCAATGGTTCATGATTGAATATAATTGATAGAAAATTCATATAAGTGTTAATCAAATATTTACTAACTGTCCGTGTTATTATTTTCTGAATTTTTAAACATGTAATTACAAAATCTTTGACTTGAGATCCTTATTTAATAATAAAATTAGTTTGACCTAGGGTCGACTCGATAGAGTATCTAGTAAGTGAATATAATTGTTGTAAAATAATAATAATAATAATAATAATAAATATCTCAATCAAATTATTGAAGGAAAAATATTCTAAGAGGAAAGTATAAGGTTGCTCTAACTGAAAGATGGGTTCTCTAGTCAGTTTTCTTGGGGATCAGATGACTAGAGTAAAGGTTTCATTTCTTACAAGGCTATGCAAACAAAGAGTTCTATACAAGCTTGGGTGCTAACCTATAGATGGCTACATTACATTTATAAGGGATGGAGGATTATTACAAAGCCAAAAAAGTGTAATACGAACCATAGTTTAAGTACTTAACTTTAAGAAAATTTTATACACAACTGGAAAAAAAGGGTTCGAGTAGAATAGAGAACGGTTCCCAAATGTGTTAAGGGTTTGAGTGATTGACACTGCAGAGAAACCATCTAGCTCAAGAAAGTAAAATACTTGTAGGACTTTAAACCTAGGAAAATTTGATAACAATTGTGGTAACCTCGGTTAATTTCCTAGCCTGGCTAACCAAACAACAACCCATAAAACATTCCATGGTTGTTTCACAAGTCGAATTAAACCAAAATCCATGGTTAAATAAGCATAGATGAAATCCATTATAACAAGAAACCTAGGATCATGTAATTGAAAGGATTGACATTCAAATGTAAAAAAAACTGGAATTCAAAAGTAATTAAACATCATATACATTGAAGAAAAATGTCAAAGAACCATAACAATTACCAAACATAACAACATGAAGTTTTCTTTTTGATAAACCCCAAAAGTAGGCTCCAAATCACTTTTAAGGTGGAAAGAGTTTTGATCTCTCTCGGTGCTTAGTAGAGACGATGTTAAGATGGGTCTACACTAATTAATTTTTTTTATATGTTTTCTAAAATGTATATTTGTTTAATTTATATTAATTCATTTTATTATTTCTTTTGTAAGGTGAATCTCGTTAACTACAAAGTAAGACAATTACATAAGACATTTCATGAATCCTTCGAGTCTGTTACATGGAAGACTGTATAATAATCAAATTTTAACCCTCTAAGGGACACCAAAGACAATTGAACGGTAAAAACAAAAACATTAAGAGAGCCTATATTAGGACATTTGCATGTCTAGCCATACACATAGTAGAAAGAAACACATGAACTTGATACATCATAAATTCAAGGGATAGCTTTTGAGTCTGAACCAACTATTACGATAGGATCTGTTGGTTCTATTGAGTGTCTTGCATCAACTAGAGGAATAATGAGAAGCTTCTTACTTATTGCTAGTTTTAGTTCATCATTTCTAATTTATAATCATAGTGCGTCATATGTCCATGCATTATCTAAATCTCTTCCACTACCAGAATTAACCAAGATATTTTACTTTTGTGATGTTAGTAGAATTGCTTGTGAAAGAGTATGAAAAACCACATGTGCATACTTTCAAAAAAGAGGAAACATAATCAGAATAATCAAATCAAGAACACAAAACACATTGATAACGGAGTTCACCTAGTGTGGGTTACGTCTCCGAGCCCATTGCCAAGAGTGGGGAGGCCGCTTCATTGATGCTTCAAGATGATGATGAGTACATCATAAATTCTTTATCGTTACAAGGATAAATTCCCTCAACAAGAGTGGCATGTATCTCCATGATATTTTCTCCTACAGAAAGATCTCACTCATATGGGCCCTCCTTCAGAATGACAAGATAATAAATTCTCACATGACATGGCATACCCTTATACTTCAACATAATGGTAACAAGGATCTAAAAAACAAAATCATCGTCTCAGTTTAAGCAAAATAAAAACATCACATCATTGCGTCATATACCTCCACTTTCGAGGATGGCCTGAAAATGAAAAGCTTTGTTGATGAAATGGACTACACTGTTGAATTCGTGGTGTGAAATTGTGTCAAACAAGTATAAGCTTGGCCCCTTTCTGACACCATCGAAATATGGACCCTTGGGAATCTCAAAGATTCCTTCCTGGAGATGGGAAAAAAATTCGTTGCCCAAATGAAAATTTTGAGTACACCACTACGCTCCTTGTGAAATTCTAAGAAAGATGACTATAAATTTAGCATCATTCTAGCTCTATAAAAAATTAGCTTCTAGGGGAATCTTTTAGATTCCATAAAGATTCCTCACTACTGATTGCCTAAACTTCTGCTGCTCATATGAGAAAACGAACCACACCATCATGTTCCCCATAAAATTTTGGTTTATTTGAGTATAAACTTGTCATGAATATAACCCTGTGAAAAATCACCCTCTAGGGAATCTTTTAGATTCCTCACCGATTTTGCATGGAATATTCTACAAAATATTCCCCTGTAATATTATTTGTCTCGAAATTTATGCCTTACTTGGTGTGGTTCGTCCTTAGCTCCTGGTTCTGTATACACTCTTCTGCTTGGCCTCTCCTCGTCCGTTGGTCGAATAGTGAAATTAGTTTATATGTGAAATTTCCAGCAGACATACCAAGGATGGGCCCATTGGGCTCTTAGCTAGTAGAAGTAATAATAAGAAAAATTGTTTGGGTGGTTAGGGGTTCCAACCCCACCGAACCACATGTGTAATTTTAGTTTGGTGGGAATTGTACTTTGGTATAGTTGTTTATGTTTGGAGTAGCCAGGCAGGCTCGAATCTCGTCGGTCCTATGTTTATGTATAGTGCTGAGTTATGGGTGGTTAATGAAATTTAGAGGTACATTTTACTATTGGTTTTTTTTTAGAGTGGGGCCGCCCATAGGGCGGGCCGACCAATGGTCGAGCGGGTTCGACATATGTCGGCCCGAGTTTGGTGATCACTAATCATTAGGCCATCTCATATTTAAATACACATATAATATATATTCGAAGAGGGTTTGGCAGGGGTGCAGGCCCGTTAACCCATGTTTTATTAATTCCTTTTTTTGAAATAACATATATGTCAAAAACCACCAAACTGATTTTAAGGGTCACCGAAAAAATTAATTAGGTGAAAAATTCACCCATTCTGGTTGTTGGAATCCATGCGGTGGTAAATACCAAATTTCTGCCTCATCAGTGGCTGCCACTGGGCCTAGTTTGACCAAAACTTTAGCCGTGAATATATTGAGAATGAAAAATTGGATTTGAGTGTCATTCATGCCATTCGAATCAAGGCGACAAGCACTATGATCTTGTCCTAGTTTGGGTGAAGTCTGAGAAATTTTATTTTTGAGTCTTTTCTAAGCCACTTTTGAATTTTGAGCATTTTTAGAGCCACCTTGATCATTCCTCCTGACTAATGAGATTTTGGTCCTACAAAATCATGAACATGATATGCAACTGTTGTGTTATATTTTCTTAACAACAAGTTTCCTGACATGCAACACTTCCTTCTCCTTCACCTTTGTTCTATAGAGCCATAAGTGATGAACTAACACTTGCACCCTCTACAAACTTGTATTACAATATTTGAAAACTACCTCTTCAATTACGTGACCAATCATGACCCTAGCATCCCCATACTTGCCAAGAGTTTATAACACATAGTCTGTGGTCAAGTTTACAGCATAATAGAAACCAATACCCCAACTGTCAATAAAAGGCCAAAAGGTCATCGTTTCTTTAATAAATGATGGAAAACACATCATCACTTTTATAATTATATTGCAATAAATGATTTACAAAATGCGTCCTTGACAAGCTACCATATCTAGTGAAACCATTTCTCACTCATCAAGGTGAATGGGTCATCTCCCTGTGGTGGATTCGCTTGTTGAATAACTTAACTAGCTGGCTCCTGCATGGGTGCTTTTTCCTTGAGACCTTGATCTGGATCGAGCCTCCAACACGTGGCTCTTTGATATCCACCTCTGTTGCAATGATTACAAAAATTCTTCTTAGTCCAGACCTCCTTAATATTGTTCCTTCCATGATTTGGAGAAGGTTTTTCACCCCTCATCCTCTTTCTTTCTACCATTCTCTTCCAGCACTCAGCAACCACATGGCTATGAAAATCACAAAAACTACATCATTTTCTACATCATCCTTCTACTCAACATTAATAATATGATTGTAATAAAAATGAAATTTAGAATACTAATACATTTTATACCTCTGTTGATTGTCTTTGGTGCAACCCTAGCGATGGGAGCTTGCCTTAGCTCTTCCTCTACAATGTGGACTATCATGGGAGGATTGTGATGTGTCTTAATCATCCTCTTTCTTTGATGGATTCAAAAATTTCTTGGAATCTTATGATACATTTGAGAACTCTCCTTTAGTGTATCCCAAACTTGAATATCGAGGTCTTTGTACAACCTCCAATGGTTGAGTCATTCCTTGGTCATTAACACTAAGTCCTCCTACTTTATACATCACCTTGGTGAGGAGTCTCATGCTAGTTCCCAAAAAGGGTACGTCCGAGTTTCCAACAAAATAAAATCATGTGAAAATGAAACTCAAGAACTACCAACACTGTTTAGCTTAGCTGTCAATTTTGAAGCAGGTGATGATAGCTTTGCTAAGCCTCCATTTCACTTAAAATTTTCCTAGGTCTCTTCCATGGCTCGTATATAAAGATGCAATATCTACTTCTCCCTTTTCTCTTCTCGTAAAAGTCTCCTTAATTCAACATTCTCTACTTGAAGGATCTGATTGGTCTCCTTATCTGAATGATGAGAAGACGATGAAGAGGATGAATAATCATAGGAAGATGAATATGGAGCATCTTCCTCTGCTCTTTCTTTCTCACGTTCCTCTCTTTCCACCTTATCCTCATAATCTGCATACAATAAATCTACTATTTTTTACACCCTATAGAATGCCTCATAGAGATCTATGCCATCCCTTGTTTCCCTTCTTATTGCACGTTCAATCATTCATACTCATAATTCACATCAACAGAAAGACCGCTTTGATACCAAACTTGATCTGGATCTCTTCAGCTAGTAGAATTAACCAAGATCTTTTACTTCTATGATGTTAGCAGAATTGCATGTGAAAGAGTATGAAAAACCACATGTTTCTACATTTAATGAGGAGGAAACATAATGACAACCATCAAATCAAGAACACATAACACCTTGATAATGGAGTTCACCTAGTGTGGTTTACATCTTCATGCTCGGTGTCAAGAGTGGGGAGGATGCTTCATTGAATGATGCAAGATGATGATGAGTGCAACATTCTTTCTCATTACAAGGATAAATTCCTTCAACAGGAGTGGCATGTCTCTCCATGAGACATTATCCCATGGGAAACCATCATTCATATGGGTCATCCTTCAACATGACAAGATAATAAATTATCAGATGATGTGGAATACAAGTATCCTTCAACATAATAGTAAAAAGGATCTCAACAACAAAATCATCATCTTAGTAAATCAAAAGAAAAAATGGTATCACTGCATCATATACCTCCACTTTTGGGGATGACCTAAAAATGCAAAGCTCTGGTGATGAAATGAACTGCATTCTTGAATTCATGGTACGAAATTGTGTCAAATGACTCCAAACTTGGCCCCTTTCTGACACCGTCAAAATATCATCCCTTAGGAATCTCGAAGATGACCCCAAAGGTTCCTTCCTCTAGATGGTAGAAAAATTTGTTGCTAGATGAAAATTCTAAGCACACTATTGTGCTCCTTGCAAAAGTCTGAAAAAAAATGACTATAAAGTAAACATCACCCTGCGTCTATAAAAAATCAACCTCCAAGGGAATCTTTTAGATTCCTCAAGATTCTATAAATATTCCTAAATATTGACTGCATGAATTTTTTCTACTCAAATGAGGAAATGGACCACACCGTCACATTTGCTATGAAATTCTAGTTCATTTGAGTATAAACTTGTCATGAATCTGACACCGTGAAAAATAACCTTCTAGGGAATCTTTTATATTCCTCACTAATTCTACATGGAATATTCCCGTCAAATATTCTCTATCTCAAAATTAGTGCCCAATTGAGAATGGTAGATGAAAAATTGTTGCCTCGTTAGTGGCTACCACTGAGCCTAGTTTGGCCAAAAGTTTGACTACGAATATCTTGAGCATACGAACTCAGTTTTCAGTGTTGCTCATGACATTGGAATTAGGAAGATGAGCACTATGATCTAGTACTGGTTTGGGTGAAGTCCTAGAAATTTCATTTTTGAGTCTTCTTTGATCCACTTCTAAATTCTTAGAGTTTCTGGAGTGACTTGGATCAATCCATGTGGTAAAAGGTTTGAATAAAATATCTCATAGACTATTGACTATCTAGTAGCATGCACTCCAAGATGAACTTCATCTGCCAATATAAATCGAATTCTTGCATATACTAATTTTCTCTACCTCATTTGTTTCCCACATTCAATATCCAAATCGACCGTTCTACCTGAACCCTTAGATGTGGGAGGAAGGTTCTTTGAGATGAGGCCTCACCATGGAGATGGATTAGGAGTTTAAAACTTTGTTTTGCTACTCAGGTTCGACTCTTACTACACCACCAGCTATGGAATATCTAAAGAAACTCAATACATGGATTGTTTCCTATCTAAAGGGATACCTATATTAGAGTACGCGAAATTGGTTGATAGGTATTCCACCTACACACATCCACCAATTTCCAAATTCCCAGTTTCTCTCTCTTTATTCTAAAATTTATTGTGCATGCCAAAGGGGTACCTGGATTAGAGTACCTAAAACTACTTGATAACTTTTCCACGTACCCACCTCCACCAACTTTTAACTACCTGGTCTCTATATCTTTATTTTGAAAAATGTTGTGTTGTTCAGGTGACAAATAATGTTCTTGGAAGCTACACCAAGGCCTCTTCCCTATCCAGAGGGTTTCACAGATACACGACCAACTCCTCCTTTTGAACCATGCCAAATAGAAGTGAGTAATGTAATAATTTATGCATGGAATAACCCTTAGTGCGACACCTTAGCATCCATTATTTTACCTACCATACCACACCTAGCCCCACAAGTCCTTTTAAAGGCTACCAAGAACAACCCAATCCCCCCAAAAGTCAGTATCCTCATACAATCATAAAATTCTCACCCAAACCAAATTCGGCCATAGCCTACTATTTCCATTGTCTACTAAAGAAAACCTAGAGTCTCTAACCTTCGGACCCCTTACTTGGATATCCTTTCAACTTATTAGCAAAGAAACAATAAGTATGGAATTCTCGTCTTTGCTTAGTAACCCAACTAGGAAGGTGGATTCTCCCCCAACAAAATTGGAGAAAACAAATATCCACACAAAACCTATAGAGCCGCATTCACATTCGAAATAGAAGCTACCTAGATAGAGTTAAATGAATAATTGTCATAGTTGCTTGAAATACTCAAGAAAATTCCATTTCAAGACTCGTTCCTTCTCTTGCAACTTGTATATCTCTAGATACAGATAATTCGGAGGGCTACTAGCACAAAGCTACCCCACCACATGCATACTTTGTCCTTCTTAAACTTAATGTCCATTGGTTTAGAAGTTCACCACCCTTTATGATTTTCCTTAGGAATATTTAATTATATACCCCATAAGACCTCCTTCTCCACCTTTGACCGGTTAACACCATAGTATGTCTCTATCTCTCTCCTATTATCAAAATCCTACCAATGATAAATTACAAACATGTTTGGCATTAATGTTGTTTCCCTCTCACATTGTGAGTTGCCTCATTCAATCCTTCGTAAATTTTTAATCTAGTGCAAGGTTTGCAAAGTTAATGCTTCTTTCATGGGAATTACATATGGCAAGGGATTCTCTCCATGTTACCTACCTCCGCATTTTTATATTAAGTAAAGTAATAATTTAGTTAGTTATGTCAATAGGCATGCCTAATTTAGAGTAGGACTTCCAAAATATTAATTTTATTAGTAATAATTGTTAGGTGGAAGGCATAGATTTAACCTCCACATAATAATATAGAATATTTTTAATAATATTCACAAATCAAAGTTCAAGATTTATCTTAAAAATAGTTGTTCCCTTTCTATCATTTTAATAAAATTTATTAATTAAAAAAAATTCCAGATGAATAACTGTCATATGAAATGAATTATGGTTTTTCGGATATGTGGTATTGATAAGCCATGGTATTGTAACAAAGCCTATATATAGGTTAAAACTCCCCATGGTAAAATGGAATGTGTATATATGTTTAACTCATATATTATTTTTTTTATAATTAATTAGAATATAATAATTTAAAATAACCTCAGAATCCAGTTAATCTTTTATGATTTGGCTTAGCAATGTGAGAGGTATCATGAAGTTTGTTGATGCTTATCATGGGTTAATTCCTATATGTGTTTTCCAGTTGTTTAAGTTATATGGTTATGATAGTTTTTATGGATATTATGAACATCAAATTGGTGCACAAAATTTCATTGTTTGTGAGATAAGAGATCGACCTCCAGACAACAATAGTCAAATTTACCCCATGATCTTCCCAACTTATATTCGTTTTTGGTCCATCTCAATAACATTTGTTTTCTCAAATCTAATTCACTATGGAAATCCAAAAATTTATTTTTCTTCCTTTTCTAGATGATCTTGTCTCCCACCAACATGATGGTACCCTTTCCCACCAATTCTATAGGGAAAACTCTGACACTTACTTGTATATCTATGCAAATTCTCACCATTAACTTGCCAAAAGTTGATACTTCTCAATACTTTAGCCACATGAGCCTTTTGAAACTAAGCCCCCTAATAGCAGGAAAAATTAAAATTCCACCTTATGAAGGTCATGTTAGTCGATGGATACTCCCTTCCTTATTCGTGCAAAAGAGCCCTCCAATTAGTAGCCCAACCAGAACCTAATAAACAACCTTCCTCCATTCCCACAACTAGAATCCCCCTTTTACATCAAAGAAATCATTGATCACATCTCCAAGATTCATTTTAAAAATAATATCAAAAATATGTCTAAACTTCACACTACCATTCAAAATTTATTTAGCTTTGTTAAGCATGGGTCAAATCCTATTCTTGGCCTAAGATTTTATTATATTCCTTGCTCCTATTAAAAAAATTAGCCAAAATGGCAAGTCCTTTATTGTTTTTCTCAAAGAGAATATACTTGATGATCATCACAATCAAATCTAAAATTTACTTATAGCTAAGCACACCCATAATACCAAAAATCTTGTCAATTTTGAGGATTTCAAAATTTTAGCATCTTCTAGTTTCTACCGTCAACACATCATTAGAGAATCCATTGCAATAGAGAAACATACCAACAACTTCAATCATAAAGACAAATATAAACGTAGTCATTACTACAAAATCAATATTCAATATCTCACTATGTATCGTGTTGTAGCATTTTTTTGGTTTTGATAACTCAAAATAAATTAGAAAAAAAATGAAAATGTATATAAAAAATGTTAATATAGGATATGGACAAAAAGAATATTGAATAAAAAACATTAGGAATTTTTTTTAATAAATATGTCCATATCAAAGAAAATGTTAATGTATATTCCCTAAAAACTAAAGGCAAAATAAAATGCTAGGTTAGACAGAAAAGAAAACAAAAAGACCATGAAAGTGTGCAAGTCTAAATGCTACTAATATTTACTTTTATGCATAATAATTATTGTGTGCAACTTGTTATTCATGCCACAATCTATGGGAATCAAGATATTTAATCTTGGTTATTCTGTGCTTTGAATTTTATGTTTATAGACCAGAGAATAAAATTTGACCAAATAGTTTAATCTTGGCAGATCATAGTTAGGTAGAGAAAGTAAAAGGAACTCATAAGTTTAATCTGATCCCTTGGATGATATAAGGTTAGAAATAGATAGATTACTTTTCAAAAGAAAAATAGATGAATAAGGGCTTTCTAGCCTAAATGCACCCAAAGAAATGAAGAAAACATGTTAGAGGTAAGAAATGGGTAAGTAGAAGAAAGGTCGTTGAACTACAAGGTTAATTAGATCAAAGCACATGCATCATGCTTATACACATCTTTCAACATGTATGGTCCACTATGGAAGCAAAGACAAAGGTTTACAAGTCCATGTGATTAACTCCCCCTGATTGACTTTTCCCCTATACTTACTAATTTCCTCTCTATGAGTATGTTCAAGTACTTTTAAATCCTACAAGTCAAAGAGGCTTAGAGAATTTCTCTGACCTTTGGTGGGACCGGACCCTCGGCTTTATGACTTATGGACACAAGTGCTAGAATCCCCTTCTTGAAATCATTCCCCTTCATAAAATCCATTTCCCCTCATGACCATAAGAAAACCCCTTTTCCTAAGGTTAAACACAATTTGCCTAAGAAAAGTGAAAACCCCCCATATAAATCCCTTTATACTAAAAAACCCACAAAAAAACCTTTTATCCTAAGTATAAAGCAAAGTGCAGAAATACTTACATTTTTCCCTTTTACTTAAGAAAACCTCACTCCGCTCATTTCATATTAATTCCTAACTTTACTATATAAATCTGATATAAACCCTTTTCCCGTATAATAATTAAACCCCTATGTAAATACCCCAACCCTTAGTTTTAAATAAAAACTATATGAACTACCCATATCCCAATACAACTTTACTTAGTTTACCTAATCCCGGTAAACCTAAGTTAATCCCAACATTAACCTCGCCCGATTCCCTAATCCCGCAATTAAGCCCCGCCCGATCACTTAACCCAAGATTAATTCCTAAACTAATCCCAAACCACTATGATTAAAACCCCTAGCGCCCCCCCGCCCCCGTCAACTCCCATTCATTTCCTCCATGCAGCCTCTGTGCCCGACTACTGTCAGATCACAATCACTGAAATCCAATAGCCCAAAGCCATATTAGCCGTGCCCAATGGACTATCTTTACCCACCTGCTAAGGCAGTTTTCCCTCACCCCCCAGTAGCTACATGTCACTCTCTAACATACATTGGGTGACCCCTCCAAAAAACCACCCACGCCATAAAAGTTGTGTGACAACCCTTAAAGCTACCTTCCCGCCATTCTGATAAACTGCCTATCCTCTATAAAATATGAATTTCGTGCCATTTTCAAAATGTCACTCATTAGACTGTAAACCTTGAAAACCCATGTTTTCACGCCTTTCAGCCATTTAACTGTGTAAACCCATAAAACCCTTCAGCACCACCCTAAACCTTTGTGATGCCATTTGACCTCCAATTATGTTAAGAATGCTACCATAACTCCTTCCTCAGGCATCCTATGCAAACAAAGCCATCAATCCCCTTTCTTGCTGAACCTTTGTTTTCTTTGCCATTGTTGTGTTTTGCAGGTAATCATCCAAAGACTTGAGCATTGGGTAAACAACTCTGATATCCGTCGCAGAGTCTATTTATTCTAAGACTCAATAAGAAACCTATTAAAAATTCTATATTCACAGAAGAATACCATTACACAAGGAATAGAGAAGAAGACAACTATGTAGAGCCTTAACTATTAAAATAGAGAATCAATGACAATAGCTCTCATAATAAAAACACTCAGGGATTCTTTCGTCATCCCGAATGAAATCAAGCATATATTTTGGTAGAGCCCACGTTTACTAAACACACCAAGATCGATGAAATGTACAGAAGGATAACAACCATTTCTATCCCAGATAAGAAACGCTGGGAAGAATTAACAGATTCACTTAATCAAGGATAATTGAACAACATTAAATTTTGAAGGAACAATCAGCTAGCTTCAACCATCTTTCAACTTTTTTAGTGACAACCATCAAACAACATAGCACCAAAGCAGTGCTAGATCATTAGATAGTTTTATTTTTGATTGTGTAAATAATCTATTTTTGTAAAAGTAGTTTAGGATATTTTTCATCCTACTATTGTATAAATAAATTCCTTCATGAGTTATGAAGGGTTTCACCCTTGATGAGGTGTTTCTAGGCATTTGATGTACTTGACTTTTCTGGAACCTCAGTACGAGGCAAATGATTCTGAATTCTATTTTGCACAGTTTGTGTTTCATGTAGTTTTTCCAGCATTACTCATTATGTTTTCCTTCATATTCTAGTGACTTTACAGAGATAAATAGGTAGGAATAACTGTGTCTCAATCTATTCCTATAAGCTTTCTAAAGTGATAATCATTAAAGAGAATGAATTAATGAACTGTCTATTTAATTAATTCCATCTGAATCAATAAATTATCAGCATATTATTGAAGCATAAGGAATATTCTCTTGAACCTTCTGAACATCAGTCAAAGATTTTCACACTTATGATTATGTAATTATCCATCTGAGAGTGATAATCATATTATTTTTTATTTTCTGCTCACCACTATTCAAGCTTGATCACTGTGTGAAATTTTATAGCAGCCCTTTACTAAGATATTGAAATTATTCAAAGGGTTAGGTATATCATTTCTATACGTGTTTTATTCATTGGTCTCCCAAATCAGAACAAAAACCCCCAAAACATTTATCGTAGATGTTATGGGATAATAGTTGACCATTATTATCTCAGAGGTACACATCAAACTAGCGTCATTGTCGACGAATTGAATTTCATTAATTTTTCATGGGGAAACAATATGTATTATATTCCGTAAAGGTGATTAAGTTTCTAGAAAGGTTAAAATCCTTCAGTTGGCGACTCCACTCTCTCAAACTCTCACCTTTTAAGCAAACTAGATCTTGTTCAGAGGGTAACCTAGTTGATCCTTTGTCAGAACCTGAAGAAATTCTAAGAAAATCCAGTTCTAAATGGGGACATTAACCCTCTTCTTCTTCTTATTCTTCTTCTTCGGTCTTGCATTTTGAAGATTTACCATCATTTGATTCTTATAGTAACATTCCATCCAGTCCAGATTACTCTCACCTATCACATAGGGTTGCTGAACTCTTAAGGAGAGGAGTTGATTTTAAATCAACTTTCCTCATTCATTGAATTGAAACTCATCCAGAACCCTCACTACCACCAAGATCTCCTAAAATTGAATCTGATTTTGGTGTTAATTTACCAGAATATAAACCAACAGATTTCATATCCCCTATCACTTATTCGTTTCCTCCCACTTTTGGAAAACCTGAAGCTTCTACTTTTGAACAACCTGAAGAGACCTTCTCAGTGTATTCAAATCCACTCTTTGAAACAAAGGAAGGTATTCATCCACAAGTCCAAATTTTAGTTCTTAGGACTCCTTTGAAATCACTCACGAGATCCCCTCCTTCTTCACCTCCAACTAGTTCTTCAACCCCTTAATCTCCTTCTTCAACTTCTTCTTCATCTTCTTCAACTTCTACATCCACACAAACACCTCATACACCACCTCCCACTATGGATTTCTAGCCTATTGTACAGGCTAGATATGCAAGTTTAGTCTTACCTCCTAACATCGATGCATTCCTAGTTGGATACTTGAATTACCTTGCCAGGTATAATGGAGAAATTGGTCCTTCTATTGAAGACCATCTTCAAGCCTTTTTAGGCTTTGCAGATAACATGAATATTGAATGAGAAAACGTTTACATGAGGTTTTTTGTACAATCGCTTAAAGGAAATGTAGGAATTTGTTTCAGGCAGTTACCTGCAAATACCATTAGAAATTAGGAAGAGCTTAAAACTATATTTAAAAACTAGTGGGGTGTGAAAAAGGATCCGCTTTACTTTCTTACTGAGTTTGATGAACTTAAAAGAAATTTTTTTGAACCTGTATTAGACTTTATCAAAATATTCAATAAGCTTTATCATAAAATGCCCCCTTATTGTAAACCCCCTATAGTAGCAGCGAAGTCTAGATTTTCTAAAGCCTTTGATGATGATATTGTTGTTATTATGAGAGATAGAACTTCAAGAAATCTTGAATATATGCAAACAAATGCTATTTAGGTAGAAGTAAATAGGGCTTCTTCAACTACTTTGAAAGCTAAAGAGGAAAAGGCCTACAGAAAACTTAAATCGACACCAGAGGCTTCTAGTTCCTTTAAGACTAAAACTAAAGATTCTAAAATAGATGAAATAACTTCTCTTCTTAGAAATATATCTAATATAATTTCCAAGATACAGACTCAACCTAACATAGCTCAACAAACAATTTCTAGACCCCAAAATCAAAATCAAGGTCAATATCAAAGAAATCCACCATTACGAATTCTTGAGGGATCTAGTAATGATGAGCAGGTTCCCACTCCTTTGTTGATAGATGATCAACAACTTGATGATAATATTATGACCATCACTGAAGATATAAATAATTTGGATACTTCCTCTGATCAAACAGTTATTATTCTTCATACACAACAAAATCAGGTTCAAGAAGATCAAGAATCTTCATAGGCTTCTAAATACCATGCCTTCTTTGAATTTTTAATTGCAGAGTTGAACAAAATATATGACCTTAGGCCTAGGCCTGGCCCTGAAAAACCTCCTAAGGAAACTCCAATAATTGAACCTCATGCAAAAACTGCTCAAACTCAAACAACTTTTATTTGACCATTATAACATCCAATTGATATTCCTCAAAATGACAAAAATGCATTGACTACTTTTAATCTTGAAAAAGAGTTAGAAAGAGTTAAAATCCCAATTCATGTTTCAGAACTTTCTAAAAACCTTGGGTATAAAAATCAAGTCTCCCAATGGATACAAAATACCTCGGTTGATGCTGAAGGAGATATCATTAGTTTGCAAGATGAAAAACCAGCAGTTGTTTTTGGCCCAAGCTCATATATGATAGATGAAATAGTGCCTCCTTTCTATGTAACTCTTAAGGCAACTGATTCCATGTTGTATAATTGTATGCTTGATTCTAGAGCATCACATAACCTCACGCCAAAAACTATCATGGATCATTTGAAACTTGACATAACTAGATCTTATCATGACTTGTACACCTTTGATTCTAAAAGGGTGCCATGCTTAGGATTGATTAAGGATTTTGTGGTCACCCTTGCCCAAATTCCAATGAAAAGTATAGTACTTGATATAGTTGTCACAAATATCCCTCTAAAATTTGGAATGCTCCTTTCAAGTTCTTGCTGTGCCAAATTAGGGGGAACTCTTCAGATGGATATGTCTTATGCTACTATTCTAGCTTATGGGGCAAAACAACTAAGATTATATAGGGAGGTGATATTTGTGCATATTGTTTGTAAAACAGACCAGCCAAGGAACCATCCCATTCATGCAATTGACCAAGATTTTGGTTGCTTCAAACTATCTTCAAACCAAGTGCATGAAACTCAAGTTAAAATTGAAGATGTAATTGAAAGCCCAGTACCAAATAGAACTTATATATGGGAACTATTCTTTGATGGATCCTGTACAAAATATGGGAGTTGGAGTAGTTTTAATATTGCCAGAAAAAGAAAACATTACCCAATCATGTAAGCTCGACTTCGAAGTTACAAATAATGTGGTTGAATATGAAGCTTTCCTTTTAGGATTGCAATTAGGCAAAAGCTTAAAGGTTTGAAACATAAGTGTTTTTGCTGATTCAGAGCTTATTATCAAACAAGTGAGAAGTATTTGCGAGACTAAAAATCCTAGACTTAGGTATTACCTAAATGAAGTATGGGATTTAGTTGAAAACTTCTTTGATGCCTTTAATTTGACTTATGTTCCAAGAGATCATAATACTGATGCCGATGCCTTAGCTATTTCTGCTACTTCATTTAAAATTCCTAATCAGATTAATGTACTCTACCAAATACAAGTCAAGTATAGACCATCTATCCCAGACAATTTGAAACACCGATAGATATTTGAATATTGTGAACACTTGAAATATTTTCTACAACTTGTAGATCAATTATCTCTTCTCCAAATTGATGAAGATAGATCTGAAATAAATGAAAATACAAGTGAGAATGATACTTCAGATTTCAGTTCAAAAATTGTTGATCATAATGTTATTCAATTGTCTAAAAAATTTATTCCAAAAGGCTTGATACCTTTAGAAAAATTGTTTGATCAAAATGATGTTCTCCGAAATCCTCAGTCCATTTCTTCATAAGAGGATATAGAAGAAATTAACATTGGAACTAATGATGATGTCAAAATCATCAAAATCTGTGCATCTCTAGACCCTGAGAGTAAAACTAAATATATTAAGTTACTTCAAAATTATAAGGATGTCTTTTCTTGGACCTATGTTGATCTAAAAACTTATGATACTTCATTAATACAATATAAGATCCCTTTGAAGTGAGAAGCAGGCCCTTATCAATAAAAACTTAGGAGGATTAATCCAGCCCTTCTACCAACCATCAAAAATGAAATTAAGAAAATGCTAGATGCCCGAATCATTCTCACTCTTAGATATTCTAATTGGGTTGCAAATTTAGTTCCAGTTAGGAAAAAAATGGATAAATCAGGCTTTCTGTGGACTTTAGAAATTCGAACAAAGCCTCATTAAAGAATAATTACCCTTTGCCTAAGATGGACCATTTACTTCAAATGGTTTTAGGAGCACAAAGACTTTCTATGCTTGATGGATTTTCAAGTTATAATCAGGTGAAGGTTGATCCAATAGATAGGGAAAATACAACCTTCACTACACCCTGGGGTACATTTATGTACGCTAGAATGCCTTTTGGCTTATCAAATGCTCGAGAAACATTTCAGAGAGCTATGGATGTAGATTTCATGGGTCAGGTAGACCAATTTGTAGTTATTTATCTTGATGACATTACTACATTTTCTAAATCTAATCAGGAACATCTAAAGCACTTGAACACGATTTTTGACAGGTGTAGGAAATTTGGGATATCATTGAACCCTAAAAAGTCTTGGTTTGTTATTAAAGAAGGAAAAATATTAGGCCATATAATCTCAAAGGAAGGAGTGGTAATTGATCCTAAGCATCTGTCTACCACTGAAACATTGACCTTACCTAGAAACAAGAAAGAAATTCAAGCTTTTCTAGGTAAGATTATTTTTTTAAGAAGATTCATCCCGAATTATGCGGAGATTGTAAAAGATATAACTAACATGCTCCAAAAGGATCATGAAGTTAAATAGACTGACTCTTCCAGGTGTGAATTTAATCAGATCAAGAAAGCTATCTCTGAAGCTCCCACCTTGGCCAGTCCTGATTATACTAAACCATTTAGTATCTTTTCTTTTTCCTTAGAAACAACCCTTGTTGCTGTCCTATTACAAAAGAATGAAGATTCACATGATCAGCCCATAGCCTTTTTTAGTAAGTTTATGAGAGATGTCGAGCTTAAGTATGACATAATCGAGAAGCAAGGCTATGCCCTCATTCAAGCCCTAAAATCTTTCAGGATGTATTTCCTACATTCACCTATTACTGCTTACGTTCCTAATGGTGCCGTAAAAGTCGTTTTAACTCAACCTGACACTGATGGGAAAAGAGGTAGGTGGATCACTCAAATACTTGAGTTTGATCTAACTATCAAAACTATAAAGCTAGTAAAAGGCCAGGGATTAGCCAAGCTTCTAGTAGAATCCAATTACAAAGTGCTTGGAATCAATTCTATTTTAGAAGAACAAGGGAAGACTCCACAAGAACCTTTTGTCCTTACACAAGGAAAGAATCCACAAGAACCTTTCCTAATTCTACAAGGGGAGAATCCTTAAGAACCTTCTCTTCAACCTGAAGAAAAGAATCCATAAGAACCTTTCCCTTCAAATCAGAATAGCCCTTTACATATTGATGACAAATTTCTATTGTCAGACTGGTATAAAGACATTATAAATTTTCTCCTCTATTTTGAATGCCCAACATCATTCTCTAAAGCCTAGTGTAAAAGTCTTATATTGGAAGCAGTCAAGTACTACATCATAAATGAAAATTTGTACTGGAAATATCCACTGAATATTTTATTATTATGTTTAACAGAATCAGAAACTAAAGGAATCATTGACCACTTTCATGCAGGATTTTGTGGAGGACATTATTCTTAGAGAGCAACAACATACAAGATATTAAGGGGAAGATTTTATTGGCCAACATTTTTCT
Source organism: Pinus tabuliformis (assembly GCA_031772625.1). Lineage (NCBI taxonomy): Eukaryota > Viridiplantae > Streptophyta > Pinopsida > Pinales > Pinaceae > Pinus > Pinus tabuliformis. Next base: position 815,528,370 of record CM062806.1, on the reverse strand, counting down.
TGCAAGTAGAGGAAAAGGTCAGAAGTTGTGTTCCTTGTCAGATGTCTGTTGGTAAGCAGAAACTAGCAACTCTTCCACTAGTACCATCAATAATCTCGGCACGTTTCCTTCAATGGGGATTAGATTTTATTGGAGAAATCCATCCCACTTCAAGTAATCAGCATAGATGGATTCTCATAGCGACATAATACTTCACTAAATGGGTGGAAGAAATTCCAATAAGAAATGTTATTGATCCAGTAGTAATTCAATTCATTGAAGAGAACATCTTACCTAGTTTTGGTTGCCCAACTCAAATTTGCACAGATCATGCAACATAATTCTCTAGTGTTAAAATGATTGACTTTTGTCAAAAATATCATATTCTGTTACATCATTCAACTCCATACTACCGTCAAGGTAATGGTCTCACAGAATCCTCAAATAAAAGTCTGGTAAAGGTAATCAAAAAGATGCTAGCAGATCATGAAAAGAGTTGGGACTCTCATTTAGTTTATATATGGGCAAACAGAGTTACTCCAAAAATATCTACTGGTAAATCTCCCTTTTAGTTATTCTATGGGAAAGATGCAAATTTTCCCACCAATTTGGCTTTCCTAGTTTTAAAATTCTTGCAGGGCTCAACAGATGAACCTGATGATTTTTCAAGAAGGATAAATCAGATTATTGAACTAAATGGAAATAGAGATGAAGTTCAATACAAATTGAAGAAATATCAGAATAAGATGAAAACCCTATTTGACAGAAGAGCCAGGTGTTATAGACATTTTTGGGCACTACAACCCCAAGCATGAAATGTCCATACACCAAGGGCTCCTAATTCCCTAAAAGTGTTGTTCTAACCCCTAAAGGAACAAGGTCAACAGATTACAACTTCTCCCAGAAGTTCTCCATGAAAAACTGCTCAGAATTGGTCAAAATAGGATCATTTCAGCTGCTCCACTGGCCAAGTGCATTACATCTCACCTAAGTACACTGTGTGGGTGCATTGAATTTCAAATAGCCCTTCTATGGGGTGCGATGGGCGAGAAATGACAAATGGCAGTGTCATTCCGCGAGGTGGAGAGGCAATGGAAGCTTCTAGAAACTTCTCCTGTGACACTTGCCTCTCTGAATTTGACCAAGGATGAGTAAGAAACCATCAATCTCCAAGTGGAAGCAAGAACTATCAGAGAGAAGACACTAATCAAATCACAAGCTGACTCATCCCCCTTACAGATATCTATATATGGATCCCTCATCCCAGAGATCCAGAGGTTGGAATTTTGCATATTATAAGGAATTGTTGTTGGTTTCTTGAGACAAACATCAGATTGTTGGGTGATCTAAGCTTTGTATGAGGTGAAGTGGGGCTTCCTTGATGAGAGGTTGATGCTGGGTCAGAACAACTGGTTGTAACTCCTCTTGGCTCTTTCTTATTTATCAATAAAAGCTATTCAAGTTTTCCTCCATACTCTTGTGTCATTGATGTTTGCTGCATTTGTATGGTCAATTTATATCTGATCCTAGATTGTTTATGATTATAGATCCATGTCTTTGTATAGTGCTATGCTACTATGATCTTACAGGTACTTTGTGAAGTTGGGCGTGCAAGGGAACAAGTAGCGAAAGACTATCAAGGAAGAGAGGAATCAAATCAAGAGATTAGCGCAAGACAGAGTTTGGTCTTTTTGTTCCTCTCTATCTATAATTCATAAAGGAAAAACGAAAGTAGATTTACTCTATTTGTTTCTAAGGCAGCTGTCACACCTTAGTGGGATAAGCAGTTCTGAGTAGACACTTTTCCCTGTAACAAAATGGCGACTCCGCTGGGGACGAATTAGTTTGTTTGTTTATCTTCCTTGTTGTCTATCTCATAAACTTACAGGTAGCATTCGAACTGCATTTTCCGTAGCAAATGCAAAGTAGATAAATGCTACTTCAGTCCATCTACTGGATCTGTTTATGATTTAAACAACTGATTCACAAACTCTCTGATTTCCCTTGTGATAGCTCTTAGATCCTCCTTAGATCTACCCCTGATTGTTGCATTACTGATTACCTTTTTCTCGGCCAAAACCCACGAACTAAACTGCAAACTGTGACTTAGAACCCAAGCAAAGTCTCGTTTCTGGCCTAGCGCAGGTACTGTTCTGAGAATCTGAACTTCAGCGCACTTCCCGAGTGGAGAAGGTGCACTGCATTTCAAATTCCCTGTGTTACAGGTGCGCTTATTAGACTAGGCTTTGTGCAGTGTTGGTTTCTGTGATTCATTCTTTCCTGTTCTATTCCTGAATTTTGCTGCCTGTGATGAGTATATGTCTGTTTGAAACCCCTTTTCCTTGTTGTTATTCCGTCTCCTTTGTACAAAAGAACTGTAAATGTTTTTGTGTGTTTGTTGAGTCATTTTCAGTTCTCCTTTGCAAAAGTAGCATAATCGTACTGTCGTCCTTTTATTTGAAACTGTCGCAAGTGTCGATTTCGATCATAGGAAAGAGTTTCAATGATGTTGATAGTCGATTATCCTGTTACTATTGTTTTTGGTCTGAATTTGTAATTTTCTAGTGTCAAAAACAAGTATTCATTTCAAAATCATAAGGTGTTGTGATCATCTCCATTTTTTATTTCGAAAAGAAACTTGTTGATATTTATCGCTTGAAAAGAAATTTAGATTTGTGCATCAACTTTCTTTTTATCATTCATATACTAAGAAGGTCGAAAACAAATACATGCATGTGCATTTGCATATAGACAGTCTGATTGGTTTGATTTAGGAAAGTGCATTTAGAGTGTGCTCTTTGCTCTTTGTGAAAAGATTTTGTCTTTATTTCCTTAGTAGCTAGGATTTTCATTGCACAAAGAAGATGAAAAGATTGTTTATCATCTTAGATTGCATTTTAGGAATTACATCTACATCTCGCGGTGAACCTGAAAGGCAAACTTCATAAACAAGATCAACCATAAAATAAATTCAATGAATCTAACAACGCTTTGGAACTTAACGCACAACATTTAGAAGTCTAGGCTAGAGACGTATTCCGGCGTCGTAAAGCCTAGTAACTATTGTTCTTACTGATGGTTGGGTGATTCCCCCACTTTAAGACGATAAGTGCCAGCACGGACTTGTGCTCCCACGTACCGTCGAGTATATTTTGGGAGACCCCAATAGGCTTAATCCTTTATCCATAGGAAGCCGTGTCTACCACCCTATCGATCGCAATGCACTGAACACAGTGTTCGGGAAGATTGACTGCCATACCGTAAAAAGTATTCTGCAGTTTTGCGATTGGTTTGGTAATCCCTCTACCTAGATTTCCAGAGCAGTCCCTTTCGTTCCTTTTCGGACTCTTTAACATAAAAGGTCCATCTAAGCACTTGTCACTTCAGGCTCATTAAAAATTGAAGGAGACTAGAGTCATCTTTTGTTTTTTCTCGACTCTTAAAAATTGAAAAAACAAGTTGTGTCAAAGCGTCTGAAATTTATTTTAAACAGAATATTCATTACGCTTTCCTACGTTGATCTTGGGTTGAGAAAATGGAATCCACCAACCAAGGAATTCCCCTTGGAGGAAATCCTAGTCCCTTCTCCTCTTGGGGAGATGTTGGTGCACCCCATATGGCCACATTGTCGCTTCCAGGACTGACAATCGGCTTGCCTGTATGGCTCTTCTCAACCTCTGTCGTTCAGAACACTGCAATTCCTGAACAATCGAATCAGCAACTAGACGAGTCCAGAGTTACCCACCAACCTTCTACTTCCTCTAGTTCTTCCTCTCCTCCTTCCTCTTCGCTTGATGGGGCTGGTAAAGCCAAAAGTCAAGTATCCGAGAAGAAGAAGGAAAAGAAGAAGACAGAGAAGAAGAAGAAGGAGCCAAAAGCAAATGGGGGCAAACGAGCATCATCTAGCGAAATTCCACACACTGCACCGACCAGGCCTAAATCGCCATGTGTCATTTGCAAAGGAGACCACTATCATAGAGATTGTCCTTGCATCCCTCGGATCTTAAGGGACTGGTCTCCTCGTTTGCACAACCTGGTGTCGTCAACCTCTGGTGATCATGTTGAAAACACACTGTCGATTAGTGAAAGTGAAGCCCCAGGACAAAAAGGAAAATATAGATTTCCTTGTAAACTGTGCGAAGGTGATCATGCCGTCCACCGTTGTCCCTTCTTAGACGAGGCTAAAAGATTTTTGGACGATCGTCCAGTTTCACCATTACGACTTCCTCCTGGATATAAAAAAACTCTTGCCGAGTCCGTCACTAGTTGAAAATCCGATCGGCCCACTCAGGTGGTTGGCTGAAGCATCTATCATTGAAGACAAACCATCTGAACCCATACCAGATGAAAGTCAAAAGGTCGAGGCGGCAGTTGACCCGGTCTTGCCGTCAGAGGTTCCATCTTCAGATGATACAGTCACTGTCCAAATTCTTTTCATAAGCATAGGCTCCAATGAACATGGGGGCAATTTACCTGTTCCTTTACCGCAGGAAGGAAGTTCGTCGGAGTCATACCCGACCATCTATTCGGTCCCACCTCCAAGCAACCTAGTTGTCTCCTTTGATTGGAATCAACTAGGCAGACCCCGTTTACTAGCTATTATACCATTCTGAATCATTGTTCAAATATATAGAATGGTTATGGCTGGTACCATCATAGATGAAGGGGCTTCTGTGAGTATCCTTTCCTCGACTGCTTGGAAAGAACTTGGTTTGCCATCGCTTTTGCCTCAGATGAGAAATCTAACAGGCTTTGACAAAGGAACCAGTCAACCATTAGAGATCCTTCCCAATGTGCCCATAACATTGAAAAGGAAAACCATTCAAATGAACGTAATGGTAGTTCAAGGACCCCTGGATTATAATCTACTCCTTGGACGAGACTATATTTATTGCATGGGAGCGATTGTCTCCTCACTCTTTAGAGTAATGTGTTTTCCGCACGAAGGAAGAGTGGTCAAGGTCGTAGACCAGCTTTCATTCCCTAGTTCATGCATAGCAAATAGTCATATACCATCCCTGAATAGTCTTTTCACGCAAGAAATGTTTCAATCTCCAGTCCGCCTGCCTGATGAGCACGAGTGATTCGGGGGACATGACTGAAACCCAGGGGGCATGCACCTTGGTCTGCTTTGTCAGGAAAACTTCAGGTATAGGGTAGATTTCCGCGAGAGAATATGACTAGTCTGTACTCCCGTCCGTGATTGGAAGAGGGGGTTATTCTGGAACAATATTCTCTTGTCAAAGTTACGTGAGTGGAGTAGCCTCCTCCACTCACCTTTGTCTATTTCGATAGACATCGCCGAAGATGTGTTTTGTTTACGCTGTAAATAGAACAATCTTTGGTAACCTGTAAGAGGTAGGCCTCTCCCGATAAAACAAATGTTTTAAAGGAAAGAAGAAGGGGTAACCTTGAAATTCTGTTTTATACCTGGGGGCATGCAAACCTTTTGGCATGCAATCAAAGAGCGATCATTTATCTTCTTTTTGGATTGGTTGTTTCCTAACTTGCATAAAGAAAGGATGTGGGGCAAAGATTTGAAAAATTTCCATTTATATATGAGATATTCTTATCACACGACTGGGTTAATCAAGTAGTTTTAGCGCATAGTTCAAGCTCGTTAAAAGATAAACATAAGCCATGAGCAAATGTTTCCCCCCGTATTTAAGCTCATTAAAAAATGAACTATTCCCCGGTAAATAACCATCGTGAATGTAGTACTTCATCCATTAAAGCCTTGGTTGTGTTTGCACCGTCACCTCCACTTTTGCATTGGCCGATCATTCACCTCCATTTGATGGTTTACCCATTTTGAGGAACAGCTGTGAAGAGTGATCTCACTAGCCATCCTTGTAACACTGTCGTGATTGGAAAATTCCAAACCTTACCTGGAATCAGTTGCTACCCTTTTTATCACTCGTTCCTCAAAATACGAGTCTCCTTTAAGCTCTTTTCAACTGACTCATAAAATATGTAAAGATTGTCGAGCCATTGGCCTCTCCAGCTCGTTAAAGGGACCGGAAGTGCTATCCCTCCTCTAAATTTTAATCTTTTTGGACCTGAGGGATTATTACACAAAAAGATTGAGAGCTTGTTTTGTTCGGCTCGTTAAAAGTATCAAAAGTCCATCCCTTATGTATTGTTTTATACTTTTTCGGACTTAAGGGATTAGATGACGAAAAAGGAATTTTGGAGTTTCCTTTACGTTCCTTTTCAGACTTTCTAAAATTGAAAAGAACTGAGTTATCTTTGTCATTAAACTCGTTAAAATTTTAATAGCGACAAACTTGTCTATAGACGAGAACGAGTTTCACTATCGCTAGGCTCGTTAAAACATAGCGATGGGTTTGCTCGAAGGGAAAATTATAGAACAAGCATATGTTATCCTCCTCAAGCTTGATAAAAATAAAGAGGTACTGGTCAGCAATGACTGGGGAAAAATTGGGAAGAAAACTTGAAGAAACTTTGTTGGTAGTAAGTTGCTCTTGAACATGACACTTTCACTCCGCATCCAAGTCGGGTTGGGTTGTTTCATTCACCGGTCACATCACCATGGTCCCATCATACCATCCACATTTGGGGTTAATGCTACCAATCCATCACGTCAGTGTCACCGATATGGTCAAGAGAAGTCATTCAGAGAATTCACCTGTGTCTCACCCACTACAATACATTTATACTCCATTCTTTCGTGACCGCCATCCTGAAACTTATATCACCAGATCGTTTTCACCTCCATTAAAATCATTTGCTCTGTTCCGTGTCACTGATGTGGGATTCATTAAGGCCCTCCTGTGACAGATCGCTTCTTGTCGACATTAGATCATTATCCAAGAAGTTGATCTAGGAACATCCCATTCAGTACTTTGAAGCTTGCATGCCTCAATGGCAAGTTTCTCACTTCTGGCGACAGGTTTACATCAATGGCCTTCGACCGAAAGATTTTGCGTGGTGTTCGACACCAAGTCCTTTATTCACACCATGTGAATTGTACTGCAGTAGCTTGAGGGTCATTATCATTATCGGTGATTCCTCTCACGCCTGTTAACAACTTACATCATTGGTTGGTAATCAGGCAATGTCTTTCCATGTTCGACTTTAGAACATTTCTCACATGGATAGACTTGTACTTCGAGTGAAGATCGAACGAGACTGAAGACCCCGGATCTAGTTTCATCCATCCGGGCTGCGATATACATTCAGGAAAATAAAAACATCAAATGTACATCATTGTTGCACAGATAATCAGCCAATCAAAGGGATGATGGCTCTATCAGAATCATCAGTTTACACTTAGACGATTGTCTGTCCTGTGTACATGAAAATGAATTTATAAAGCTGAGCATGGGAATGCCCGCCTCGGCTAGATCATGAAAATATTATGAAGATAATGTATTGTATTGTATCTTATTACAGGTCTCCTCCCAACTTCAAAGAACTTCGGATCCTCATAATAAAGCATTTCACCCGACATCAAAATATTAACAACCTCATGCTTTAGGGGGCAACTATTATAGACATTTTTGGGCACTACCACCCCAAGCATGAAATTTCCATATTCCAAGGGCTCCTAAGTCCCTAAAAGTGTTGTTCTAAGCCCTAAAGGAAGAGGGTCAACAGATTACAGCTTCTCCCAGAAGTTCTCCATGAAAAACTGCTCAAAATTGGTCAAAACAGGATCATTTCAGCTGCTCCACTGGCCAAGTGCGTTGCATCTCACCTAAGTACACTATGTGGGTGCATTGCATTTCAAAAAGCCCTTCTATGGGGTGCGATGGGCGAGAAATGACAAATGGCAGTGTCATTCCGCGAGGTGGAGAGACAATGGAAGCTTCCAGAAACTTCTCCTGTGACACTTGCCTCTCTGAATTCGACCAAGGATGAGTAAGAGACCATCAATCTCCAAGTGGAAGCAAGAACTATCAGAGAGAAGACACTAATCAAATCACAAGCTGACTCATCCCCCTTACAGATATCTATATATGGATCCCTCATCCCAGAGATCCAGAGGCTGGAATTTTGCATATTGTAAGGAATTGCTATTGGTTTCTTGAGGCAAACATCAGATTGTTGGGTGATCTAAGCTTTGTATGAGGTGAAGAGGGGCTTCCTTGCTGAGAGGTTGATGCTGGGTCAGAACAACTGGTTGTAACTCCTCTTGGCTCTTTCTTGTTTATTAATAAAAGCTATTCAAGTTTTCCTCCATACTCTTGTGTCATTGATGTTTGCTGCATTTGTATGGTCAATTTACATCTGATCCTAGATTGTTTATGATTATAGATCCATGTCTTTGTATAGTGCTATGCTACTATGATCTTACAGGTACTTAGTGAAGCTGGGCGTGCAAGGGAACAAGTAGCGAAAGACTATCAAGGAAGAGAGGAATCAAATCAAGAGATTAGCGCAAGACGGAGGTTGGTCTTTTTGTTCCTCTCTATCTATAATTCATAAAGGAAAAATGAAAGTAGCTTTACTCTATTTGTTTCTAAGGCAGCTGTCACACCTTAGTGGGATAAGCAGTTCTGAGTAGACACTTTTCCCTGTAACACCAGGGAAAGGGACTTCAGAGAAGGTGACCTAGTTCTAAGATGGGACTCCAGGAGGGAGGAAAAGGGAAAGCATGATAAGTTTGAAAACCTATGGTTTGGTCCATTAGCAATTACTAAAGTAAAGGGTACAACATCTTTGTCCTGCAAAATCTTGAGGGACAATATTCCACTTATCTTATAGATGGAAGGTTTCTCAAACATTTCATTCAGTACTAAGAAGTTGGGATACATTTCATTGTAAATATTTTGGCTTCTTTTATTTTTGAGCTGTGAGTGAGATTTTTCACAGCAAAGACTCCAGAGCCTGAGGAGAAGGCACATGGATCTACAGGTTCCCTGCATTCTACAGGAGAATGCAGTCCCTAGTTGGAGCCGATGTTGTAGCAATTTTTTGGTTTTGATAAGTTAGAATAAATTAGACAAAAAAATGAAAATGTATATACAAAATGTTAAGATAGGATATGGGAAAATATAATATTGAATAAAAAATGTTAGGAAATTTTTTGAATAAATATGTCCATATCAAAGAAAATGTTAGGGTAGATTCCCTAAAAAATAAAGGCAAAATAAAATGCTAGGTTAGACAGAAACGAAAACAAAAAGACCATGAAAGTGTACAAGTGTAAATGCCACTATTATTTACTTTTATGCATAATAATGATTGTGTGCAACTTGTTATTCATGCCACAATCCATGGTAATCAGACTATTTAATCATGGTTATTCCACTATTTGAATTTTATGTTTATCGATCAGAGAATAAAATATGACCAAACAGTTTAAACTTGGCAGATCATAGCTAGGTAGAGAAAGTAAAAGGAGCTCATAAGTTTAGTCTGAGCCCTTGGATGATATAAGGTTAGAAATAGATAAATCACTTTTCAAAAGAAAAATAGATGAATAAGGTTTTCCAGCCTAAATGCACCCAAAGAAATGAAGAAAACATGTTATAGGTAAGAAATGGGTAAGTAGAAGGAAGGTTGTTGAACTACAAGGTTAATTAGATCAAAGCACATGCATCATACTTGTACATGTCTTTCAACATGTATGGTCCACTATGGAAGCAAAGACAAAGGTTTACAAGTCCACGTGATTAACTCCCCCTCATTCAATTTTCCCCTATACTTACTAATTTCCTATCTACAAGTATGTTCAAGTACTTTTAAATCCTACCACTCGAAGAGGCTCAGAGCATTTCTCTGACTTTTGGTGGGAACGGACCCTCGGCTTTATGAATTATGGACACAAGTGCTAGAATCCCCTTCTTAAAATCATTCCCCCTTCATAAAATCCATTTCCCCTCATGACCATAATAAAACCCCTTTTCCTAACATTAAACACAATTTGCCTAAGAAAAGTGAAAACCACCATATAAATCCCCTTTTGCTCAGAAACCCACAAAAGGAAACATTTTATTCTAAGTATAAAGCAAAGTGCATAAATACTTACATTTTTCACTTTTACTTAAGAAAACCTCACTCTGATCATTTCATATTAATTCCTAACTTTACTATATAAATCTGATATAAACCTTTTTTCCGTATAATAATTAAACCCCTATGTAAATATCCCAACCCTTAGTTTTAAATAACAACTATATGAGCTGCCCATATCCCAATAAAAATTAACTTAGTTTACCTAAACGTAGTAAACCTAGGTTAATCCCAACATTAACCTTGCCCGATTCCCTAATCCCACAATTAAGCCCCGCCCGATCACTTAACCCAAGATTAATTCCTAAACTAATCCTAAACCACTATGATTAAAACCCCTTGGGTACCCCCTCAACTCCCATTCATTTCCTCTGTGCAGCTTCTCTGCCCGACTACTATCAGATCATAATCGCCCAAATCCAACGACCTAAAGCCATATTAGTCACGCACAATAGACTACCTTTACTCGCTTGATAAGATGGCTTTCCCTGACTCCTAGATGGCTGCTTGTCACACTCTAACATACGTTAGGTAACCCCTCCAAAAAACTGCCCACACCATAAAAGTGGTGCGATGACCCTTAAAAATGCCTTCCCTTTGTTTCGATAAACCGCCTATCCTCCATAAAATATGAATTTTGTGCCATTTTCAAAATGTTTCCCATTAGACTTTAAACATTGAAAACTCATGTTTTCACGCCTTTCACCCATTTAACTGTGTAAACCCATAAAACCCTTTAGCACCACCTTGAAACTCTGCGATGCCATTTGACCTCCAATTACATTCAAAATGCTACCACAACTCCTTCCTTAGGAATCCTGTGCAAACAAAGCCATAAATCCCCTTTCCTGTTGAACCTTTGTTTTCTTAACTATTGTTGTGTTTTGTAGGTAATCAGCCAAACACTTGAGCATTGGATAAACAACACTAATATCAGTCATAGAAACTTTTTATTCTAAGACTCAACAAGAAACGTGTTAAAAAGTCTATATTTAGAGAAGAAGACCATTACCCAAGGATTAGAGAAGAAGACAACTATGCAGAGCCTTGACTATTAAAACAGAGGATCAATGACAACAACTTCCGTAATAAAAACACTCAAGGATTCTTTGTCCATCCCAGATGAAATCAAGCATATATTTTAGTAAAGACCACTTTTACGAAAAACACTGAGATGAATGAACTCTACAGAAGGATAACAAGCATTTCTATCCTAGATAAGAAATGTTGGGAAGAATTAACAGATTTACTTAATCAAGGATAATTGAATAACATTTAGCTTTTGAAGGAACAATCAACTAGCTTCAACAATCTTTCAACTTTTTCAGTGACAATCATAAAACAACATAGCACCAAAGCAGTGATAGATCATTAGATAGTTTTATTTTTGATTGTGTAAATAATCTATTTTTGTTAAAGCAATTTAGGATATTCTTCATCCTACTATTGTATAAATAACCCGCTTCACAAGTTATCAAGGGTTACACCCTTGATGAAGCATTTGTAGGCATTTGATATACTTGACTTTTATGGAACCTCAATACAAAGAAAAGGATTCTGAATTATGTTTTTCCTAGTTTGTGTTTCATGTAAGCTTTTCCAACATTACTGATTATGTTTTTCTTCATATTGTTATGACTTTACAGAGATAAGTAGGTAGGAATAATTGTGTCTCAATCTATTCCTATAAGCTTTTTTAAGTGATAATCATCAAAGAGAATGAATTAATGAACTGTCTGTTTAAATAATTCCCTCTCAATCAATACATCATCAGCATTTTGTTGTAAGAATAAGCCATATTCTCTTGAACCTTCTGAACATCGGTCAAAGGTTTTCACACTTATGATTATGTAATTATCTATCTGAGAATTGTGATAATCATATTATTTTTTGTTTTCTGCTCACCACTATTCAAGCTTTATCACTGTGTGAAATTTTATAGCAGCCCTTTACTGAGATATTGATATTATTCAAAGGGTTAGGTATATCAGCTCTATATTTGTTTTATTAATTGATCTCCCAAATAAAAAAAAAACCCAGACCATTTATCTTAGATGCTTTGGCATAATAGCTGACCATTATTATCTTAGAGGTATAACATATCCCAATAATTCTATCACCTCTCTTTAACCTTATCATTTCATTTATTGTCATCCCCCATCCTTAGTGCCTCTTTCTAAACCTAATTATTTCTTCTTTTTTGTTTAACCCTTATCCTCCTAACATTTTCAACACTTCTTAATTCGTTCTTCTTTATTTTCTCATCAAATGCTTTACATCCCCTTATTAATGTATTTTTCTTTCTTTTCTCTTTAGTCTTTTTAAATCCACTTCGCAGTTATCATCTCTTTAATCTAGTCATTCTAATAATAAATTTACTAATAATTTTTAAATAATTTTAATTATTATTTAAACTAATGCCATAATTTGTACTATCCTTTTCCCCTCATCTTAATAATATCCCCTTCATTAACCCTATCATTATTTAACCTATAATAATCTAAAAATTTCACTCCCCATATTCCATCCTCTTCTTCTTCTCCCCTTTTCTTAATTATTCTTAATAATAATTAATTAATTAAACATTATTAAATATTAAATATTCATAATTAAAGAAAATTGAACAACATTCCTTATTATGTTTTTTTAAATCAGTGTCATATACTTTTAGTTAACTAATACCAATTTAGATATATTTTATCCCTAAATTTATCAAGCACTAACAGGTATCAAATCTCTCAAGGCGAAAGAAATTCTTTTTTAATACAAAACTTGAGGAAAGGCTTACACCTCGAGAAACTTGATCTCTCTCAACACTTGATATATCTTCAGTTAAGATGGATCTAGACTCATTATATATATATATATATATATATATATATATATATATATATATATATATATATCTTATTTCCATTTTTTTAACTTTATTTTTTATAGACTAACTAATAGATGAAATGACATTTTTTTAGGGCATACTTTCTGGGTAATTTTAATCAAAATCTAGCAGATTTTTAAAAACTTGAGTTTAAGTTGTTTAATTTGTAGAATTTGAGAGCGCTAGGGGTTTTCAAGGTGTTGAATATGTTTATGCAATAAAAAATGTACTTTAAATAATAAAAAGTCATAATCTTTCTTGAAATTGTATTGTCAGTGAAAAGTACTATTTGTCTTATTTCATCTATTTCTTTTTTTTTTCCTTTATTTTATTATTTGACCAAGTCAAAATATCTACATAACATAACTTTACAACATCTCTTATCTACTAGTCTAGAGAGAACCTCTCAATGCAGTTGTTCCCTGCATTAATTCCCCCTTTAATTTTATCTAATATTATTATTTTACAATTATAATTCATAATAATACATTATTGTTAGACTCAAACAAAATAATAGGAAAAGTTATAATAACTTTTGGGATTGGATTATATGGACAAAGATACAAATATATACAATGTTTTATGACCCTTGGTTTCATATTCCAGGTGGTCTCTTCTACTCTAATTAATCTTTCAATTCCACACGATAACCCTTAGTAGATTAGATGTCCAACATTCCCCTGCTTAATGCAAAGGGATATATATGAGTCTAAGAAAAGAGTTGAAATAGAAAAACAAATAATGCATGACAAAAAATGGTATAAGATGGGAGACCTCAAGTTCTCAACCGAAAATGGTTTAAGGATGACCACCAACATTGGAATGCTCAGCACAGTTCCTAAAACAGTTCCAAATCTGGCTAGAATTTGAAGTCTTCTACTAGAGGAAGTTCTCCCTAATTATTTTTTTGAAAGGGATACCATTAAGGTATCAATGTGGAACACTTAGTCTAGTTCCTAGAATAGTTCTGAATTTGGCTAGAAGCAAAAGTCTTCTACTAGAGGAAGAACTCCCTGATTTCTTTTTTTTTAAAGGGAGACCATTGAGATCACAACCTGGAATGCTTAGTGTAGTTCCTAGAAAAATTATGAATCTCACTAGAAGTTGAAGTATTTTTCTAGAGGAAGTTCTCCCTAATTTTGGGAAAATGGATACCATTGATGTCTGAAGCTACAATGGTTTAAGGAAGGCTACCAACCAATGTACATGTTCATGAGCATCCCTAGTTACAACTTTGAATCTAGGTATGACTGGCCTTAGCTCTAGGCTTAGGTAGGCTTAGAATATAGCTCAGGCTAGCTTGATTTATCTTTGAAGCTTGTAGATTACCATCAATCCCCCCTATTATATACAAGGTGAGAGTATGAATAAATATCAACTGCAAGACATGACAATAAGAAACTTTGTGGTATGGTTGAAATATGTTCTTTGTTGTTCAAGCCAATTGTTAAGAAGCGATCCATCCAACGTGAATCGTTGCTCTTGTAAGAGGCTTGTTTCTAAAGAATCTATTTGAATCATGAGTTTTTTCATCATAATGTCCACAAAGATAAAGACTAGAACATTGATCCTTCACATGGCCAACTTTGTAACAATGATGGCATTTGACAATTTGTGGTTGTGGATGAGGAGTAAGTGGAATTAAGTTGTCCCGAAGAAATCTAGCACTATAAAATTTGATGGGAATAGAGAAATATGGAATATCAAATGACAAATACTTGTTATATCCAAGACCAATTCTATGCTTATTGCTCACAAGCTCTTCCCAAGTTCCGATAATGGGCTTTTGAAGTGCAACCTGAACTTCTACCTCTTTATCTAAAATTGCTCCTAAAATAGGCACTTGATTTGAGTCAACCTCAACTTTACTGATTTCATAAATTTATATTTGTTGATGGGAGTCTATCTCAAGCTCAAATAGAGGATTTTTTTTAACAAAAAAAAAATTATAAGGATACCTCTTCTTCTTTAATTCATCTTTCTCTAGTTGTGACTAAAGCTAAAAAAAAAAAACATGTGCATTTTGAAAAAAAATTCAAATATCAGAGAGACTGTTCTTATGATTTTGATTGTGCTTTGAATATTAGAGATAATTAGAGTTCTCAATAACTTTAATAAATTGACAATTTGATCTATTTAAAAATTCCAAAAAAAATCTTGCAACTCCACCTTCAACAATCAACAAGTCACAAAATAATTACAAAAATAAATACTAACTTGAGGTATCAACACATCATGAAGGGGAAAAACCAAGAAATAAGTATGCTATTTATTTTGTTGAGAATAAAAATCCTCCAAATACAATGAATAATGATCTTACTTATGTTGCAAAACAACACTAGTCAATCCACTTTTCTTGAGCATGGAATTCAAGCACAATATTCAAGGTCATTGGTCATCAATATATGGATATTCACTTTAATTCATTGGCCTTGACATAAGAAACACATAATTCAAAAATTGTCATGTTAGAATTCAATGCATGCATACAAAAAACATCATCAAGTTGTCAACCCAACCAAGGAAAAGTATGCAGGGAAACAACTAGCCTAGCTTTCTTGATAGGAAAACTATGCAGGTCACACTGAAAAATATTTTCCAACCTCTCTTTAAAAAATTAAATAATTCCCTTGAGTTGTGAAAAGGCCTATAAATATGAACAATCTAATCACCTCAAACTACACATGGTAGATATCATCAATCATAAAATTCAATTGGTCATGTTCATTAGTCCCAACATTTCAATTATCACATACAATCAATAGAGTAGCGAAAATATAAAAACAACCTCCCAATAACATGAGATTCGCAAGGTAGTCTTGAGCAAGAGAAGTTATACTATAAGTGAAAATAAAAGATCATTTTCTCTCTCAGAACCTTCAATATAATATACCATTAATGTGGTCGTTAGTAGTCCAATAGAAAAAAAAATCATTGTGGCAAGCAATCTAACTCTGGCAAAAAATCCATGATGTAGTCAAGCCCGATATTCGATCCTTTGTCCTCAATTTTTGTTGAATATGTGTACTATTTTCTCGCCATCATCTAGCAGTATATAGCAATGTCACTCTTGAATCTGTCATTGCAGCGATCCACTCAATTATATCCATTGGAATCTCCCAGGGATTTATGTAGGAATGACAATGCAAAAATGAGTAGATGATATTCATGCCTAGATTATGTGAGGAGTATGAAGCCTTCACGTCAGGTTAAAGATAAATATAAAGGTCATAGGTTAGAGAGGTTGCGCTAAGTTCTATGCCTACATTGAGACTTAGGATGGGATTTGTCATTTATTACTCACTTACTATGGAAATAAGAATAGCTCACAACCTATTTATTGTTGAAGTCAAGTAATGCATAAACCATTCACCACATTCACTAGGTAGAATGGGTTATGGTGTGAATGGGGGAAGAGAATTATGGCACCTTAGAAAAAAACTATAGCATACAACGTTGAATGTATATAGGATCTAAAGAAGGTAGCTCTAACAATCTACAAAATGGTAAACCAAAATTGGGTGTAATAAGGATGAAAACTAAATTAGTTGGATAAAGAAAGCTCGAAATTTGAATCGGGTTGAATATCTTTGATTGAGAAAGTATCACACTTTCAGAAGGAGGGAAATCCTATACTGACTGTAATGTGGGACACCATACACCATTCATGCATGTATAAGATGCTAGCAATGTCCACTAGCTTACCATCAATACAAAAACATGACATTGGTTGGATAATGAGATAGTACAACACACCATCTTTAGTAATATTGATAGCTAAGATTGAATGGAAACATACTAGACAGACAGGTTCATGACTCTTTGGGAGCAGAGTTTCAGATTGAGCGAGATGCATGTCAATCTCAATGTCTTTCCAGAACCCCCAAAGCACCTAAAAGTATGAAACTTGAGAATTGTGACCTAGATTTCCAGAAAAAATTGTCATATTTTGCCAAAATTATATGGAAAAAAACATTCTTTTTCGAGCGAAATCATTGCATATTTAGAGTAACGTATCATCTCGGAATTCAATCTTTCTTTTTATTCGTAATGTTGACAAAAATGGCTCTTTTAGATCAATCACATCAGTAGTTTAGGGGTTGATGTGATGCGGGTAAATTAGAGCTTCCAAGTCATTAAGCTTTTTGGAGACAATTCTCTAAACCGTGTCTTAACATGGAAAATAAATTTTGTTTCCTTATTGTAAATAATTTTGATTTCTTTATTTCTTAAAGAACTACGGATAGAGATCAGATTTAGTAGATAATATTTTTATGAAGAAAATATGCATTTTAAGGCATGAAAAAATTAGGAAATAAATCATGAGAGGTTGTAGGAGGAAAAAATCTTGGTACCAATTAGCAAGTTATTAGGATAAGAAAAAGTTTAGAAATCTTAGAAACTATTGGGGTGCTTTTAGGATTTAGAAACACTATGGATTTGTCAATAAGGAAAAAGAAAGTCTACCTTGAAAAACATGAGTGATTTTTCAATTGATTCATGGATCTAAGAAAAAGTATCTAGTTTATATATGTTATTATAAATATTATAAGCCTAAAGGGAACACTAATGGTCAAATGAATGTATAATCAGGCAAAACATATACATATGAATTTGGTTTCAAAATGGAATTTTTACATTCTTATGGATTGTGTAGTATTACTGCATGTATGTTAGTGAATGTCTTTATATGATTGTAATTGTTCACTAGCTGAGTAACTAGATTGTTGTCGACTCTTTGGTATTAAGTTAAGATTGCAGGTTCGTGGAAGTGAACATAGTAGGAAAGGTCAATTTTTTCTGCACCATGACATTTCGAACCATCCATTGTGGTTCATCATTAGGACTATTGTATAATATTGTTCTTTTTTATTTATAGGGAAAAAAAATTCCTCTGCCCTCCTCTAAATATTAATTACATTAGTTACTAATAATAAAATATTGTATTATTGTTCTATCCTAAATTTATAACACGTAGTCTAATTTTGTAAATGAAATAACCTTTTCGTGAGAATCTGGCCATACAATTTCAAGCAATATTGTGATCTTTTGTTGTTTAAAATACATTTTTGTATGAAAAAATAGAATCTAACTCCCTAAAAACCCTGAATCACTTGAATTCTATAGATTAATCAACTTAAACTCAAGTTTTTAAAGATCTCTACTAGATTTTGGTTAAAATTAATAATAATAAGAAAGCCCCAAAAGGGCCATTTACTCTATAAATTAGAGTACACATATTTATAATATTAACCTAATTGTTATTTAACTATAAAAATTTATTGAATAACATAAATTAATAATACTAATAATCCTAATTAATAATACTAATTATTTTAATACATTTTACCCTCATCTTGAAACACAAAGCTTTCTAGGGACTGCCATGGTGTGTATTATGCCAGGATAGTGAAGAAACAGTAAGTCATTTATTCCTTGAATGATCTTTCTCATCAAAATTTTGGAACCTATTATATCAAGCTCTGGGAAGTAATATTAGATGGCAGGGAGACACGTTTACTTCAGCTTGGGAGGTATGGTGGGATCACTTCCTTTCATATATGTATATATATATATATATATATATATATATATATATATAGAGAGAGAGAGAGAGAGAGAGAGAGAGAGAGAGAGAGAGAGAGAGAGAAAAGCATCTCATTGAAAATATATATAGTGTAGCACACCCACCTAGGTCACCTAAAGGAGGTAGGGTTGGTAAAAAATATACCTTTACTCAATCCAAACTCCATTTCTAAGGCCACCATAATCATCTTGACACGAGGACGTCTTCACTAGTATAAATTTTGTCTCAATATGAGTTTGGGGTAAAAAATTATGGCCCTCAAAGAATTTGTGCCAACGGCATATCTACATGTTTGTATTGCTATCATGTTTTAGGTCACATGCAACCCCAACCCACAAGTAATGTTAGGGTAGCTCTTAGTTAGTGCTAGGGCCAGGTAGCTTTTCCATGTCATCCCCTATCTGCAATTGGTCTACCATGGTGAATATTTAATTCAGGGACACTTCCCCTTGGTGACCAATATCTTCCCAAGTTCATTAATAATTGGGATATTGAAAATTAGACTCAATATGTTGTGCATGTTGACATGGGGGATGTGGGGTAGGAGGTTCAAAGGTATTAGGGGTATAAAAATGATATTCAATAAATTAGGGGATATCTATTTGAAAAGGTGTTATTTTTATTAGAAAATGTATTGTGAAAAGGGTTTAACAAAATGATATTGGAAGTTTTTATCAATATCTATTGATATTGAAGATATTCTTTCATATCCCACAAGCATAGATGTTTTGGCACATATTGATTAAATTGAAACCTTGTGATTTAGTTAGTTTATATCAAAATGTTTATGTCACATTTTATAAACACATGTGTGGTGTAGTTAATATTATGTTCATATATGTACTTATAACTTATGTTTAAAAATGTCTAATTAATGAGGAGGTTCACTCTCCAAATTAAATGAATCTAGCATGTGAGTGGGTCCACTTTGACCACTTGTAAATATATATTTTAAAACCAAACCAAACACACGTGTAATCATTTTTCTCTTTACAAGAGATTTGATGGTTGTGACTCATTCTATCTTGACTATAGGGTTTGCAGAGATTTTCAAATTTAGGTGATAAATACTTTTCCCAAGGGCTCAAAAACTTGAAGTTGTCATTGGGGTGCATAGAATCATCTTAGTAATGAAATCATGGTAGATAGGTTAGTCCTTTGCCCTAAAAATTTTTTTTTTATCATAAACCAATTTTGTGTCTAGCTTATTGTGACCTTAAAATTACATTATTATTATTTACATCAACCATTACCATTTATCCCAACATCTAAAGCTACCATTGAATGTTTATTTAATTTCCTCCATAGTTCCACACAAATATGTCCCTTAGTACACTCCATCTCATTATTGAATTGGTTCTTACATGGCTCACCACCTTCGAATAATGCTCATGGTAATCCATGTGGACATATAATGAAATCCAAGATTTCCCCTCCACTGAGTTTCCATAGTGTTGGTGTTTCATTCTAGATTTAAAGGGGTGTTCAGGCCAAGATTAGTGTAACTCCTCTAAGCCCTCTCAATCTTTAAGTTCATATATATATCCCATCAAGATTGGTAGAATAGTGGATGTTCCACACTATTGCAAAGGTAAGTCTTTTCTTCCTCTAACTCCAAGAAGATTAATCATTCAAAACACTCTTTTACAATAACTGAAAGAGAAAGGAAATTCATGTGAGAAGCTAGAGGGAGAAATTGTCTTTATTAGAAAATAAGTAGAAAATACCCCAGCTCATCTCAACTAGAATCTAAGAATTGTTAAAGGATCTAAAAGATTAAAGGAAAACATAGGAGTTAAGACATCTCCTCTCATTGAAACGAGTCTCAATTATGGAAAAAAGACAAGAACTAAAAAAAATTGAGTCTCAATTATGGAAAAAAGACAAGAACTAAAAAAATTGAAGGAAAATAACCTAACATCTATCATGAAGTGCTCAAAAGAACACCACAACAATGAAAACAACCAATCACAACAGAAGCAATGAACAACAAATGGAAGCAAGGAAATTGGGGACAACAATGATAAAAGTTATCAATAGAAAAGGAGGGAAATCTACAGAACTTAAAAAAAACCCACAAAAGTGACTTCAAAAATTAGTAGAGGGATCATTTAAATAGTCAATAAAAAAATCAGAACAACTTTTCCCCAAAGAACTCTCCCCAAGACCATCTATTTCTAGTTATCAAAATTTGTTTTATAGCTATTGTTATGCTTGCATAAATTTTGGTTATAAAAATGTCCATGGTAGAGGATATTTGATCTGGATTCTTAAACGAACTAAATGAAATACAAATATAAACCGAAACACAGAATTAAAAAAAAAAAAAACAGAACTTCAATTTTTTAATAACGAGATATGGCCTTTTTATAATGAAAAAACAATGGCAAGCCATAAAACTGTCCAGTAAACAGCAAACTTTCCCGATACTTTTTATCACGTCAAGCAGACTCTCTGGGCATGCCATGGACATATCGTTTATTCTCAGATTAAATTACCTGCGATGGTATTTAAATTTAAAACCCACCACCTAAGATGTTTTGAGAAATAAAATCTAGCCGTGACACAGGCTTTGCATTAATTTCCATGCTTAGTCTTGTAATCTTTCCGAAGCTCATCCACGGATTTACCAGTGATATCCAAGTATCCGATGTCATATGAAGTTTCTATTTACGCATTCAGCTTGGCAACGAAACCCGGGGTAATGGTGTCCACGTACTCGAGAAACCTGGCAGTCGTATCGTAGTCCTCGTCCCACTTCTTACCGGCACTAGGCTTGACCCATGTTGGGGGAAGAGGGGGCGAGGCCGGCACTGAGGCGAACATAATCCGCGATGACTTCGATCAGCCCCACCGGCGCAGCACCGTTGCCGTTCCACTGCCACAGGTGCGTTTCCTCATGGTAGAGAAGGTCGGTGGTCTCACTCTTTACATCGCCCGCCACGGATTTGGCAACGTAGTCATTGTTCAAGTAGATATCGTTGCCAAACCCGTCGGCAATCTCGTTCAGCAGTTGCCCAAACATAATTATCGTCTTCACGTCCTGCCTCCTCTCATTGGGCGACTGGTCGAAGGTCTTCCAGATGAATTGGGCGGCGGCAGAAAATGTCTGCTTTGCATAGTCAATCCCTATGTCCTTGTTGAATCTCCTCCCGCCGTCGCTACCACTGGATGCAATTCGGACCTCGAAGTCCACGGCGTGGGTGACCCCCACCGCCATTTCGAGAAGAAGTAGAGCAATACATTTTGCTGCTCAGTACTCAGCGAGAATAACATTCAACAAGGCGAATCGTGAATGAATAAAAGATGAGAAGGGAATTGATTGCTTCTGATTTATGTGGATGGGACGCAGGAGCGGAGGTTTCCGATAGAAGGTGACAGGTGCTGCCTCATCAGAAAGTGTGGCCGCAATATCAACCGGGTTCTTGGTGGGTGGTTCCGCCTTTGCTCGAATTTACAATTTGGAAAACAATGATTTCCATTAGTTCGGGACTTCACTTGCACCTATCTGTTCACAGCTTCACACCCGTTTCAAGTTCAGTTCGAGAAATCATAATCATCCACATTAAAGAGAAATGGTATAAAAATTAATTATATGAACTTATTTGTAGATAAGCTTAAATTTTATATAGATATCGTAAAATATGATATTTTATTTTTATGGATTTTTACTGAGCCTAGAGACACTCTACAATCTAGAATAGTGGGGTAGATTTTATGTGGAAACATAAACATGTAAATAAATAAATAAATAAATAATTTTTTTTTTTATATTTACACCATAAATACTAAACTCAAAAAAGAGTTTTATTTAGGTGAAGCTTATGGGACAAATAATTATTAATACCATGGGCCAAATACCACATTGATAAAAGATATATGGTAAATAAATAAATATAAAAGAGGTATAAATAAGTATGGTAAACAAATAAGAATATATCAAAGAAACCAACATCTAATTATATACCAAAGATATGGGCCAAATACCATGGTAAATAAAAGAGATATGATAAATAAATAAAAGTAAAAATAGACCAAGAGCATGATAAATAAATAAAACTTCCTTTTTTATATTTGCTCAATAAACTCTCCTCTTTACCCACATGTGATCTTTATGGGCCGTAGCATGATATGTTAGACTATTGCCAAAATTTCAGCCAATTGATCAAAGTGAGATCAAAGTAGTTACAATTCGTTGCCGAAATGATTTGCGTACTTCTTTCTGAAAACAGTGATGTGTCAGCGATGAAACATAATAGAATAACCAAAAGTACTGCTTGGGATAAATAAATGCTCTGCTAAAACAAAGCCCTTCAAGGCTTCAAATCTTCCACTCTGCCGCAGCCCCAGCGTTGGCTCCCACACCATTTATCTGTCCATTAGCGTCGGCTACTACACCATTTATCCGTCCATCGGCCACGTCTGAGTAGTGTTCAAATGCTTTTGAATTTCAAAGAAAATTAATCAGTTTTCCAATGTTTTCAAATTTCAAAGAAAATCAATCTCAACAAATATATGGCGTCTTTGATGAAGAAATGCTCAGGGATGGGCCCCGAGTCCTCGAAGAAGTAAGCGTTGAAACTATAATAATATTCCTTCTGCTCTTTGTTCTACTAATTTTCGGGTATTTCCATAACACTTCTACTCTTTCTTCTACTAATTCTGGGGTATTTCCATAGCACTCGTGAGATGGCTCCACTCTTTGCGAGAGGTTGTATATGCTTTCTCCCACGGGAGGTTGTATATGCATTCTCCCACCGGATTTTCCACCCACAACAGCCTCTAAGGAAGCCACTAGATATGGTGCCGGAATCAAACCGTTGAGTCTCTTCAAGTAAAGACGGTATTTATGCAGCGAAACATGACTTATTTCTTTGTAAGGGATATGCATGAAAAGCCAACAAGAAAGCTTTCCTCTAGCAGGTGAGGGTTGTGCCCAAACCTAAGAGAATTGGATTTTCTACACAAGTGCCGTGAAAATGTTCAATATAATTAAATTTATTTTATTTTCTTTAAAAATTAAAGATTAAACATTGGTTTTTATTTTTATATGCATAAAGTAAGTACTTATTTAATAAAAACAATAAATTGAATCTAAATGGAAATTCCAGTCCTTTACTTTACATCTATGACAATTTTTATGTGTATTCAATTTTCGTGTGTATTTTGTGATATAATTTTCATACCATCATTTTGAACTGTACATTACAATGAATCAATTTCTAAGTGTATTTTGTAATGCAGTTTTCATACCAACATTTCGAACCATACATTACAATGAATCAAAATAGTTGAATTTTAGCATTAGTATGAGAAAAAGCACTGATGTTTCTGTAATATCAAAGTTTCAATGCATATAATATCAACAGAGGATATGAGTTTAATGCAAGACCTGCACTATGCATATATATGAGCATAGAAATTGTTGGGTTCCTCTGGCATACAGGATAATTTAGTGAAGGAACAACCAAAGGAAGACGCAGTCCAAATTATTTACATAATCAGTATGATCTTAGTTCAAAATCAGACACAAAATTATGCCAAACCCTCACAAAAACCTTGCTCTACAGCCGGAAAGAGCAGAATCTGAGCAAGCACCTAAAACGGTGAAGGACATAAAAGACCACATTCCAAGTTATTCCTCAGGAAACCTCGTTCTTGTGGCTAAAATTAGCCTTCACGGTAGAGGGCCTAACACCTTGCAGATCAACCAAAAGCAGAAATAAGGAAACTATTGTAAAACCCTAACCGGAGAACAAATCGAATTCTTTCAATTGTCAGTCGTCACTTACCAGGGCTTACACTCCGCATTAGAACAGAAATTTTCCTCTGGGGTCTTCTGATTCAGCGGGGAAGTCGTCTTCGTGATGGTTTCGGGCAACCTGGGAGGAACCCTACACATCACAATAAGTATTTATTTAACTGTTCCTATATATTTCTCGAGAGTTATATGCAAATTGTATTGTTATGTTAAATGGTGCATAATTAAGCGGAAGGCTGGTATACCATCTTTTTTTTTAATTCAATATCAATATCAAATAAACAATATTATATTTTGTAAAAAAATATATTATAACAATTTTATATTAAATATTAATGAAATTTAAAATATAATCCATTGCAATTCAGGTTATATTTTCTTTTCATATTAAACATTAAGGATAATTATGTTTATTATATTTTTAATTAAATATTAAATATTATTTTTTTATTTTTATATGTATTAAGTAAATAATTCTTTAATAAAAGCATTAAATTGAATCTCTTTATTGATATATTTTTAATATTTTACTTATTTGTAAATTTGTCTATTAAAAAAGTTATAATGGGATGCATATTTTTATTTTTATTTTAATTTGTATGTTATATATATTGGATTTTATAATAAAAATTTTGAAAATATGAATTTATTTAACTTTGGAATTTTTATGTGAATAGATTTCTTTTTAAGGATTAATTATAAGTTTACTGTTTGAATCTATAATGTTTAACATTGACATTTCTTTTTCACTCAAATTCAGCTATAGTTATATCATGAACATATGGCATCCTTTTTCATCTATGTTCTTCTTCTATATACACTATATCTATGTTCTTCTTCCATATACACTACCGACATTTCCTTTGCAACATCTGATGCAAATTCTGGTACTTACTAATAATCAAGAAAGAGGTTTTATTTAGGTGAAGCCTATGGGCCAAATACCATGGGCCAAATTATTATTAATACCATGCAAAAAAAATCGTTATTAACCCTACTATTAAGATTAATATTAATATTATTATTATTATTATTATTATTATTATTATTAAATCTAATATTCATATTAATATATTATAATATTATTATTAAATTTAATAATTTTGGATTGATACAATATTAAGTTTGTTATATTATAATATATATTAATATATTATGTTATATATTAACTCTAGATATATATGGGACAGAAGAACAAAGACATAGAGTGATAGAGGTGCATAGACAAGGGGAGTGAGAACAGAGGGATGGAGATAAATGAAAGGAGAGGTGAGAGGAGGAATGAAGAGAGAGAGAGAGAGAGGGAGAGGAGTGAGAGGGGTAGAGAAGGGTACGAGATGGAAAGGGAGACAAAAAGATGGAGGAGGGTGGAGAGAGAAAGAGAGAGGGAGGGATATAGTGAGAGGGGAGAGGAGGAATGAAGAGAGATAGAGGGAGAGGAGTGAGAGAGGCAGAGAAAGGTAAGAGAGGGAAAGTGAGACACAAAGATGGATGGGGGAGAGAGAGAAGGAGAGAGGGAGGGATATAGTGAGAAGATTTTAGGGAAAGGAGAAAGATAGAAAGATGGGGGAAAAGAGAAGGAGTTAAGAGAAAAAGGGAAAGAGAGGAAGGATGAGAGAGAGGAATTGAGAGAGAGGAGGATAGAGGTAGGGATAGAGAGATGGAGTTGGCGGGGGAGAGAGGGAGGGAAGAAGAAAGAGATAGAGAGTGAGAAGTGGAGAGAGAAAGGGAGTGAAAATGGAGAGAGGGAGAGAGAGAGTGTACGTTTTGGAGTGAGATAAAGAGACAAAGAATGAGAGATAGAGAGAAGGGTGGAGAGAAAGGGAGAGGGAGGGATATAGTAACATAGTTGGAGAGAGAGAGAGAGAGAGAGAGAGAGGATTGGAGGGAAAAGAGATATAGAGAGAATGATGGGGGAAGAGAGAGTGAGGTAGGAGAGAAATGGAGAGAGATAAGAACGAGAGATATGACTTGAGATAGAGGAGGAGAGTGATGGTGGAAGAGGGAGGATTGGAGAGAGAGAGAGAGAGAGATTGATGGGGGAAGAGAGAGGGGAGTAGGAGAGAAAGGGAGAGAGAGGAAGGACGAGAGAATATGCTTGAGAGTGAGAAAGAGAGAGGGAGGGAGAGAGGAGGAGAGGGAGGGATAGCGAGATGGAGTTGGAGGGAGAGAGAGGGAGGGAAGAAGAAATACATAGAGAGCAAGGAGTGGAGAGAGAGAGGGAGTGACAAGGGAGATATGGATGGATAATATGTATGTTTGGGGGTGAGATAAGTAGACAAATGAGAGATGAAGAGAATTGGGGAGAGAAGTAGAGAGGAGAGGGAGGGATATAGTAACAGAGTTGGAGAGAGAGAGAGAGGGAGAGAGGATGAGAGTGGAGAGAAGGAGAGAAACAGAGTTGGAGTTGGAGGGGGAGAGAGAGGGAGGTAATAAGAAATAAATAGATAGAGAAATGTGGAGAGAGAGAGGGAATGATAAGCAATATGGAGAGAGAGGAAGAGAGGACAATAGGAGGGGAGAGAGATAGAAGAGGGGGAGAGGGGGAGAAGGGCGAGAGAGAGAGAGAGAGAGGGAGAGGAGGAAGGAGGGATAGATAGATAGATTAGAAAAATATAGTGTATATTTCGGGGGTTATATAGAGAGACAAAAGGAGATAGAGATATAGTTGGAAAGTGAAGAGAGGGAAGAAGAGAGAGATGGAGAGAGGGAGGGAGGGTTAGAGAGATTGATAGATTTGGAGTGAAAGTGTGTGTGTGTTTGGGAGTGCGAGATAGAGAGACAAATAAGGAGATATGGAGGTAGATATAGATATAGACAGAGGGGCGAGAGAGGGAAGAATATTTCTTGCACTAGATGCATTGATTTTGGTGTAGATGGTGATTTCTAATCCTATTTGATTGCTTCCACTAGATGCATTGGTTTAAGTGTAGATGTTGATTTCTAATGATATTTGATTGTTTGCACTAGATGCATTGATTTTAGCGTAGATGTTGATTTCTAATCCTATTTGATTTCTTGCACTAGATGAATTGATTTTAGTGTAGATGGTGATTTCTAGTCCTATTTGATTGCTAGAACTAGATGCATTGATTTTAATTCAGATATTTATTTCTAATAATATTTGATTTCTTACATTAGATGCATTGATTTCAATGTAGATGATTTCTAATCCTATTTGATTTCTTGCACTAAATCCATTGATTTTAGTGTAGATGGTGATTTCTAATCCTATTTGATTGCTTGCACTAGATGCATTGATTTCAGCGTAGATGTTGGTTTATAATACTATTTGCTTACTTTCTCTAGATGCATTAATTTGAGTGTAAATTTTGATTTCTAATCGTATTTGATTTGTTTCATTACATGCATTGATTTTAGTGTAAATATTGTTTTCTAATTCTATTTGATTTCTTGCATTAGATACACTGATCTTAGTGTAGATGTTGATTTTTGATTTGATGTAATTAGATCTATGATGGTACATTAATTTTAAAGTGATTGGATTAACATTTTGCATTGATTTTAGCATAAACCGAAAACATTATTGACAATGTATATTGATTTTTGTGTTATAGTAATTCAACCTATTAATATTGTTGAGAAAGAGAGAAAAGGTATGATAATTACTACGATAGACTGAGCTAAAATATTTAAATGGTTTACAATTTAACCTGTCCTTTTCATATAATCGATATGAAAAGATCACAAAAGTAACAAGGGTGACAATAAGAATAGTTGAAGAAAATAGTTTAAGATTAATCACAATGATGACTATTTGTAATTTACTATATTCTTATTATTCACATTTTCTATCATGCAATACTATTACATTGTCACTTTACATTCAAATTTTTCATTTCATCATTTTTCATTATTAAAGTTACTAACAATATTTATCATCTCAACAAACCAAGGTAACTAAGGAAATTTAAAAATAAAATGACCAAATTAGACATATTTAGCATATTTAAAATAATTATATTAATATTAAAAGAATTTACATATTATTAATAAACTTAATCATATGTTCATTAGATTTTATTTGGCAGGACACGACTAAAACCATCCTAGATCCATGTTAACTCGAGATCTATCAAGATCCGAGAGGGATCAAATCTCTCAAGGTGCAAACATTTCCTCAAATTTTACACTCTGAAAAGAGGTTTGGACCTCGATTGATTTGATCCCATCCCTCTTGGAACTTGATAGATCGAGAGTTAAGATATATATATATATATATATATATATATATATATATATATATATATCTCAAACTAAAAACATTAATTTTTATATACTTATAACAAAATACTAAAAATAGAGAATAGTTGTTGTTGGAAACCACCATTTTAATTCAATTAAAATGATTGGATTATAAAATCCACTGTCTAAATTATATTATTAATTAATACTTTTTTTTCTAAAAAATAATTAAAATTTATATACAGTGTATTTTAATTTACATATGAATGATAAGTGGTGATATTTTAATTTCATATATAATCCAAATTAAAATACAGAATAAAAAAAAATTGTAATGAAGATTAAGTCTTGGATGAACAAAGGCCATAAAAACATAGAGATTATCCTAAACTGTGGCATAAAAGAAAATGAAAATGCAACTAGAAACAATAGAGTTTGTCAAAACCTAAAAATTACGTGGAAAATTTGAAAACTAAGCCTTTGAGTAATCTACAAAAGGAATATCTGACCAATCCACAAAACTGAACAAGACTAGTAAAATCGTAACAAAGAATTTCCATGAGTGCTTAGGCTAAAGAGTCAACAAATTATCCTGAAAAGTAATGGAGATTATAGCAAGGTTACGACAAAAGTCAAGATAAACTTTTAAAAATTTGGGTTAAACCTACCAAACTTTAGGTTTTTGGGTGCCTCAGGGGTTGTTGATGGTGTTGAATCCATTTCCACCAGTCAAACACTCCAACATTATAATTAATATATATATATATATATATGAGAAATATGTCATCTGGGTGAATTTGCATCATCGAAGATGTTTTATTTAATTTGGATAAAGGTTAATAGTAATGCTTTGATGATGAAGAATTCCACATTCATGTTGGTGTTTCCAAGTATGAAAATCCTACAATGAAGTTATAGTAGAACATAATGTGAGGAATTGAGAATAATTTATGCAATCCAAGCATAGCACTATTTCTTAGCTAACTTCTAAGTATTGACATAAGCCATTAAGATCTTTTATATTTAGCTAATAAATAGGTACTACATTGAAGGATATACAGATAGATATTGCTACTAGAAGAATTTATTGTAGAGTTAAACTATATTTAACTAAAAAATATTATTTACTAGAAACTTTAATTTCTCTATTGTTTCAAAAACCATTACAAAGAAATAAGCATATCAATGTTTAGGAAAATGAAGAAACTAAAAGGAGCTAAACTAATATGTAGGCATTATTCTATATGAAATAAACAACTATCACCCGAGATACTACTCACAACTTCACCATCCCTTATAAATATAAATGTCAATGTTATAAGTTATTGTATCTTGAATTTCAATTGGTGATGAGTGTGCCACCCTAAACATGCATATAGATCAGTAAGCTAATTCACTAAAAGAGTTTTCTTTTAAAAAATGTTGAATGACCATCTTCATATTGGTCAACCAATTCACATTAATTCAATCCAGGGTGGGTTGATAAGGTTTGCATGATTAGTCCAAATTATATTCTTAATAATACAAGTCTTGCCTTGAGAATTAACAGAAGATTTCAAGGTTGCCTTCCAACCAAATAGCCAACGTGTTTTCATTGACAATTCCAAATTTTGGCTACTCCCAGATGAAGTGAGCACATCGACGCTCGTTTATAAACTACAACAGGCTCACATACTAGTCAACTAGTTCTAGATCCATTAAAATCATAAATATAATATAGGATGAACCAAAGCCAAAGCCTTCATTAGCTTCATGAATGGACAAAAGTAATTGCTCCTAAAGTTTTTCTTTAGAGGAGTAATCAAGCAGATCTAACTGGTTGAAAGTGCACAATAAAAGCACAATATCGCAAAACATAATATCTTTGGAAGGTGATTAGACATGACCTTAAAGAGCCATCAGATTTTTGTACTAACAAATCACTCACCAAGTATGTGTTGAAGGCAGTCCTTCCAGGGATCCATATTCTTTGTGAATCTCAAACCTATAAGTTCCAAAGGTTCCTTGAAGAGCCTTAAGTCTGTCTAATGGGACCTTCCAGTTTTAAAGTGCTGATTAAATTAAAAAATTAGGCTACATTATCATTGTAGAGATGGAAAACTAAGGATAAATACAAATTCCCAAATGTGAGGATATAAGACAATTTATAAGTTTTATTTTTAATTAGCTTTAAAAGTATGGTTAATGTTCCTCAAAGGAAAAAGGAATACTTTAGATGTCCCATTGATAAACTGCTATAAACGTGGATCTCCTGCTTACTAAAACTATGAACAACTTCCCAAAACCATTGGGAAATTGAAGATGTAGAAGCGTACCCATTTTACTTTGTATTGGCTTTGAGATCCTGAACTACAAGATCAAATATGTTGCAAGTATCAGAGATTATCTTACAGGATTAACCAAAAAGCAGGAAAAATATATTCAACAGAGAACTACTTAGAGTCAATTTTATGAAGTCCACTGATAAGAAGCTCAAGCTCTTTGTTGTTGAAGATCAAAATAAGTTCCATTGGTACTAATCCATTGAAACCTTCCATAAATGCATTTATTTGAGGGTGAATGGTAGTTTTTAATCGATGTTTAGCTACAAGATCCACATGTTCATGTTTATTTTCTTTTGTAACTCTTACATTTCTTCCTCGAGGTATAAGTTCACAATTTGTTACCTATGAAAATTTCAAGGATACAAAAAGGAAAAGTTTTGTGTGGACTAAATTATCGGAATAAAAAGTTTCAAAAATGGCATTCATAGATTAGTGTACTATGCAAAGAATAAATAATACCTTTGTTTTCTCATATAGAATGTGTTTCTCTTCATTTGCATGTATACTAATATCAAACCAAGGATGTCACTAATATCATTTTATCCACTGAAAGAGAACTTTGACATTAAAATGAGGAATACATTAGCTAATTTATTTGTATCAGATAGATAAAAAGACGAAGCTAATATTCGATGGTAATCTGAGGATTGTTCATAGAGCAGAAGACACATGATACTCCAATTAAAAGAGAAGCATGGAGAAACCTATTGGAAAGCAATAACAACACTGAAAACTGCTACAAACCTCCAACATCCATTTCATATTCTTATAATAACTATGATCAATAGTCTCAATGACATGATATGTAAATTTCGCACCAAGTATGTGCTTGTAAAATAATTGAGTAAAATAGACATATAGGATTTGGCTATCTAATAATTCTTTTGCAACCTGTAAAGAACATAATCAGCAAAATACTTCAGAAATATATCATATAAAAAGTTGAAACTTAAAAACCCCTTTCAGAATAATGATCCACTAAATTTTAAGAGAAGCATTACCACACCTACTAAAAATTTAAAGTAAAATAGATGTTCTGTTTGAATATCCAAATTTGGATTTGGCTGAAATGTAGATTCATTCCCAAAGGTGGTGAACAATATATCACCTTTGTAAAAAATCACCCTAGAGAGTAATTAGTACCATTCTCTTGTTAACCCACTAGCATCAATGCCCTGTTCTCTTTGAAAGTACAGTAAAAGGTTCCCACTAAGATCTTGATTTGAACACATATGTAATTCATTATATGGATCTTCCAGCAAATAAGCTCGACGAACACAAATACGCGGTGGTCTAGAGGGAACATGCATATGCTTCTCTCTGATCCTTGAACGGAAATACTCTTTTTTGGGTCAAAATCAATTAATCTTGATGCCCTTCAGATAAGAGAAAGATAATTCTCTAATTATCTTGGATTTTTTTCATATTAAAGCATTAAGAAATATTTGATGCTTCTCGAAAAACTTGGCAAATATTGCACTTCCCTCTTCATTATTTGTGGGGAAGCAAATGATTTTACACATGAAAATGATGTTCATGTTGCAACCTATTTAATCTCCCTTACATTCACATCATAATTGTCCATCTGCATAATGCTACTTCCTAAATGTATTTTTTCACACAAGATAAAGAATGCCTCAATAAATGGAAACAAACTTTGAGAACCTATAGGAAGAGGAGTGACATGGAAGTTGTAGC
The DNA here is from genome assembly GCA_031772625.1 of Pinus tabuliformis. Taxonomy (NCBI): domain Eukaryota; kingdom Viridiplantae; phylum Streptophyta; class Pinopsida; order Pinales; family Pinaceae; genus Pinus; species Pinus tabuliformis. The sequence goes on along the minus strand of CM062806.1, from coordinate 815,495,956 downwards.
CTCAATAGTGTTTAGTGTAGAATTTTTGTTTGATGTAGTCACAAAAGAGGTTGAAATATTCCCCAACTTTGTTTTTGACTTGCCTATAAAGACACTTAATGTTTTCCATAATCATTCAAAAGATTTATTTAGTTCTCTAAAAATAATACTTCCTTATTATTCCATACCATACCTTTGAGTTTTATGGATATCTCATCCATTGCTAGTACCTGAAACTAATGTAGTCAATGTTTTTAGTATTCTCTAAATCCTTTCTCCAACCATGGAGTGTGAACTTAATCCCAAAATCTCAGCGTTTTCTAGAGTCATTAGTTCACACATAGCGACATCACTAAAATCGCCAGCCAATTTTACTAGTTCTGAAATCAAGTGTTTACTATGAAGAGATGTCATACTAGCCAACTTCTTCAGAATTTGTTCTACCAGTGAATACACCTTATTTGACAATCTGCGTAAATTCATTGTATTAAACTCTAGAAGGAAATTTAATTTAGATTGATTGTACTATACCGATGCTTGTCATGCCTTGCTTTGCATAAGGCAATTTCATTCTTGTGGTTGATTTGATCATTTATCATAGAAATTAAGATTGATAACTTCCAAAGCAAAGCTAAGACATCCAAACAATTGGCTTCTCTGCCATTGTGGAACAAAGAAGGTAAATTCAATGCTTGGTGCTTGGACATCCCAATGGGATTACATGATACCATAGATTGATTTGGAACAAATTTCTAATGACAAGACATAAGTGGATTTTCCTTGAATATATAATCTTGTATGCATGATTTGAATCCACACATAGTAAGTAATCTATCTAGTGCATCCTGCATGTGTGTTGTGAGTCCACCTTCCCCTTTTCCAAAGGAGAATGTTACTCTGATTTCTATGTCTTTAAAATTTTGTGGCAAGACATGACATAACTATAACACCACAGTGATCAAAAGATTATTCTAGGGAATTCTGCAATAGCTCTAACTAAACTTTGGAGCAATGGTACAAAAAACACATTATTGCCAACTTTCTCCCAGTCTCTATTGGGATCAGAGACAACCATGTAAAATCCTTTTGTTTTTGTCTTTCAAATGGTGTATATTGATCATTTTTGGAGATGCAGGCCAACCATCTAAATTGATGCTCTCTGATAAACGTTTTATGTAGCTCCACAAAATTCCATAGGAGAGGAAGTCAAGAACAAGACATGACTTCAAGAGTGTGCTCAATTTCAATAATCACATGTTAAGGAAAAGAAGCATATGCATTCATTGACCTATAAGAATTTTCGCCAGCATTGGTGTAAAAAGACTAATTAAAGCCATGAAAATACTTTGAAGCTTTCAATAACCACTACCTAAATGGAAGTCAATACCCTACAAGATTTGTGTACACCATTGATTCAAAGTCTCAGATCTCCATTACACAAATCAATGGGAAAAATCAAAGAAAAGCATTCGAGACAAGAATCACAAGCTACCATAGCCTGCATAACCCTATTATAAGCAATAAGATAAATTTGGAATGATAAGAAGCACATATTATTCTCTAATTAAGCAATAATGAGAATAGAATTTGAGATAACCCTAGAAATACTAGTTGCTGAGAAATCCTAACTGGTTATTGAGGTTTTATAAGGATTTTATATGTCTTGGGGTCAATTTTACAAGCTTGATTGTCTTAGTATATCTTCTCACTGATTTGAAGATTTAGCAGGAAAAAATGTAGTAAAGGGAACTTCTTCCTTGATTGGTGGTGCCTGTAAGATATGAAATGTCACCCTATCCTAGTTGTCATTTTCACTTATAAAAATGAATCAAGCAATTCAAATTTACCTTAAAAGGTGAAACTAAGACTAGAAGGAACAATGGAATGGAAAAGTATTGGTATGTTGGGTTTTCATAAAAATTGTAATGACAAGTCTAGATTTTTCTCATCTGAAGGGAAAACCATTGTAAGCTTAAAAACATATTCAGAATTCTTGAAATTGGAGTAAAATTAGAGTATAGAACAGGTGGTGAGGGTGCCAGGCTACAAAACCTCTATTGAATGTTCATTTGATATTTCTGAGCTTTTCTCGCCACATTTATCTCCTTCTTCTGAGGATTCTGGGGTCCTTCCAATGCCTGAAAAATGTACAACTTCCTAAAAAAAAATAAGCACTCATAAATGTGAACTTTTGAAGATCCCCACTGCACAAAGCCCATGCTTTCACCAATTTATTTCGAGAGCTTCCCCAAACCTTGTTAAAAATGCAATGTTCTATATTAAATAAAATGAAACCCAGTGGTTAGTTCTACAAAAGAGAGTCTGAACCAGCAAAGTATAGCTCTAAAAAACACTCTACGTTGTTCATGTACATCACATATTATATAGTAGTCATGGATTTAGGGAAGTTAGAACCATATCCTAAAAAATAGAAACTAATTCCTATCATGAGTTCTCGTGAACCAACTCACTATTCTAAGATATTCTCCATTATCTCTAACACTCCCCCTTAATGGAGAAGGGGTTCGAAAATATGCCTAACATCTCCCTAAACATTTCAAACTTGATTTTTCCAAGAGGCTTAGTGAAAATGTCTGCAACATTACCACATGTATTACAATATACCAAATGGAAATTTTCTTTTGCTTGCACTTTCTCCCTGACAAAGTGGAATTGTGTATCAATGTGTTTAGTGTTTTTGTGAAACACCAGATTATTAGCAAGTTTGATTGAACTCTGATTGTCGCATATGCTTGTTGTTTCATATTTATGTTCTTCCCTAACATCCTGGAGAAGTCTCTGCGAGCAAATTGCCTCACATGTTGCTACACACATAGCTTGATACTCTGCTTCCGCTGAAGACAAGGAAACTATGTTCTATATCTTACTGCTCCATGTAATCACCTCGGATCCAATGCTGAATGCATTACCTGTTATGGATCTGTGATCATCTACATTTCCATCCGAGTCTAAATCTGTAAATCCTGTCAATATAACATTAGATAAATCAATTTAAATAATACCATAATCTGTAGTACCTTGTAGATACCTCAAAACACTTTTCACTTCCAATGAAAGTCAAGTGGCTTGGACATGTATTGACTTAGCACACTGACTACATAAGCTAAATCTGGTCTAGTAGTTGTCAGGTAGATTAGGCTCGCGACTAGTTGTCTGTAAAGTGTTGCATATGCCTCTTTAGAGCCATCCTCACTTTGCAGTTTGATGTTTTGCTGTAATGGTACTGCTGCAGGCTTACACTGACCCATCCTAAATATTTCTAGTAGTCCTTTGACATACATTCCCTGGGACAGAAATGTTTTTCCTGAATCTCTCCAGATCTCAAGACCCAAACAGTGTCTTAGTTCACCAAGGTGTTTCATTTTGAACACTTGTGACATATGTTGCTTGATTTCTTTGACTATATATGTATCATCACCTATAATAATAAAATCATCTACATACAAAGAAATCAACACTATGCGCCCTTGTTCATCTTGCATGGTATAAAGATTAGGGTCATTTTTACTTCTATTGTAGCCAAATTGTAGAAAAAATGAATCAACCTTTTCATACCAAGACCTAGGTGCTTACTTTAGTCCATAAAGAGCTTTCTTTAATCTACAGACTAAATGTTCTTTCCCTTTCTAGACAAACCCTTCAGGTTTCTCTAAATAAACCTCCTCTTTCAATTTTCCATTTAAAAATGCAGACTGTACAACTAGTTGGTGAATCATCCAATGTTTCTTAGTAGCTAAAGAATCAACATTTTGATGGGATTAAGTTTAGCTACAGTTGCAAAGTTTCTTCATAGTCAATTCCTTCCTTTTGTGAATACCCCTTTCCTACCAATCTAGCTTTTAATTTATCTGTGCTTCCATCTACAATAATCTTGGGTTTATACAACCATTTAAACTTATGGTTTGTTTCCCTCTGAGAAGTTCAACTAGTTCCCAAGTGTTGTTCCTGATTATAGATTCATATTATTGTTCCGTAGTTCTATTCCATTCACTACATTCATTTTCTTCTTGATAACGAGAAGGTTCAACAACATTCATCATACTAGTTATAAAGCATTTTCCCTATATCTTACAGGCAATTGAGCTTTCCTACCTGCTCTCTTGAGTGGTGGGGTAGCTTCAAACCTTGTCTGATCATCATTTTCTTTTTCTTCCTGCTGTTGCTGCTACTACTGTTGTTGTTGCTATTGTATCTACTGTTGTTGTTGTTGTATCTATTGTTGTTGCTATTCTTTTTCATCTTGTTCCTTTGTCTGCTGTTGATCCTGCTTGTTTCCTATTTCTTCACTTTCTTCTTCCACCGAGTACAGAATATCCCATTCCTCATTGTGCTTATCAGATTCTTCATGATCTTTCTCATGGAATATGACATCTCTACTAACAAAAATCTTGTGAGTAAGGGGATTAAATAATCTATAAGCTTTATATTTTGAACAATACCCTATAAAGGTACATCTGATGGCTTTTGAATCTATTTTTCTTCTGTCTACTTTTGGAATATGGGCAAATGCTTTAGACCTAAATACTTTTAAATTTTTTACTGCAGGCTTAAATCCATATAATGCTTCTTAAGGAGTTTTAAACTCAAGACTCTTTGTAGGACTCCTATTTTTTAAGTAAACTATAGTATTCAATGCTTCAGCCCAAAAACCATTCGACAGATTCTTACCTTTCAACATGCTTCTAGCGCATTCCACCAACGTTTTGTTCTTTCTTTCTGTTACTCCATTATGCTAGGGAGGTTACTCCATTCTGCTGAGGAGTATGGGGAAATGTGAATTGTTATAATATTCTATGGCCTTTATAATACTTGATAAGCTCATCCTTCCTGTATTCTCCCCCTTGATCAGAGCGGAGAATTTTTATCTGTTTCCCTGTTTGCTCTTCAATCATGTTTCTGAACTACTTAAAGTATTCAAATATGTGACTCTTCTTACTAAAGAAATATACCCAAGAAAACTTTTCGCAGTCATCATTGACAGTAAAAAATATAGTGCACCTCCTAATGACTTTGTTTGCATGGGTCCACAAAGATCTGTGTGCACTAATTCAAGTATATCTCTCTGTTTCTTCTCTACTCGAACAAGGAATTCTTCTCTATGCATCTTTCCTAATGTACATGCATCACAATCATTATGCACTTGTTTTAACATAGGAAGATCTCTTACCATTTCATTTTTCTGAGATAACAACATATCATTGTAGTTGAGATGACCAAATCTATGATGCCATAGCTCTTCTGTAGTCAAACCTGATGTTGTTAAAGCTCGAATTGGTACTGGTCTTACATCCAATTTGTACAGACCTCCTTTCAAATTCCTGTAGCAATAGTCTTCATGCCATCTAGAAGATCTTTAATATAGCAGTTAGATTTAAAAAATTCATCTTTGAGATCTTGATCTGTAATCATGGATACAAAAATCAAGTTCTTTGTTACACCGGGCACATACATAAAATTATGAATTTGTATTACATTACCATTAGGTAAAATGACAGAAATTTTCCCACACCCTTTGATCTAATGAATTCTATCATCACCTAGGTATATTTGTGCTTCGTCGTTGACTTCTTTAAAATCTTCAAACCATTTCTTGTTCCTTGTCATATGTGTTGATGCTCCCGAGTCTACATACCAGATGTCTGCATCAACATTTTCATCAAAGTCTGCCATGAAAAATCTAAAATTCTGCTCATGATTATCATTCGCGAGATGACTTGCATGTCATTTCTGCCTCTATTGTTCTTCATGATATTTCTTCTTCCTGCACTCCCTAGGTATATGACCAAGTTTTCCACAATAAAAGAATTTAATTATAGAGTTGTTTCTATTCAGATTCATACCTTCGGTCGGATTTGGTCTTTTCTTTGAGTTTCCTCTGTTTTTCTATTACCAATTTCCTTTTCCTTTGAAGAAGTTCCTTTTAGACATCAATGCAAGATCAACACTCTGGGGCTTCGGAGTTGATCTTCTTTCTTCTTCTTGCATTAGTATTCCTATCAGCTCTTCAAACTTCGGGATTTTCTCTCTCTAATTTATCCCAATGATGAATATTTGGTAGTCATCGGTCACACCATTCATGGTAATTGTTACAAGATCTGTATCTTCAACTGTATGACCATTGTCTCCCATTTTTTCTTTAGATCTTTGATCCTTTCTATGAAGGCAACAACTGTTTCATTCTCCTCCATCTTCAAGGATAAGATCTTACTCTTCAAGAACATAAGACGATTTGTATTCCTAATCTCATACAGATCCTTCAAAATTCCCCAAACTTTGCTTGTTGATTTACATTCTTTGATATGTGGTATGATGCAGTCTTTCACCGACATCTTCAGTAGCGTCCTTGCTTTACCTTCACGCTTCTCCCAATCTAGGACTCATATTGATCCAGCTACTAGCTTCTTCTCATACCCATTTCCAATCGTCCAAGCCCTCTACTCTTCTAGCAGAGTCTGCATCTTGAATTTACAATTCACATAATTCGAGCGATCGAGCTTGTTATGATCATTCAAGCATGCTTCAAACATTTGATTATTCATCTTGGCGATTTAAAAAAGGTTGACAGGTAAAAAAAATGTTAGATTTACCCAAGATCTGTGTCAAAGACAAAGATTGTTGATCTCCAATATTGTTTAATCTTGCAGCACACACGCAGATCACCATGGCTTCCTTGACGGCCTCCATGCAACCTTCTGTTATTAGCCTCTGCCAGGACGCAGCCTTCTCTCGGCCTCCATGCAGCCCCTCACTTGTTTGCATAGTCAATGCGAGTTAGCACCACGGACTTGTGAAGGTCTTCGTGCATGTACACTTGATATTTGTGACGGTTGACAAAATGAAAATGCGTGGAAGGTCTACAATGGGATCGTTGCATTTCTACACCTAAAACCTACGACAATTTCGGCTCAGTCATGCCCTCCATTCAGTGTACAGGTTCCTCCGCCCTGACACTCACGTTAAAAATGCAATGTTCTGTATTAAATAAAATGAAACCCACTGGTCAGCTCTACGAAAGAGAGTCCGAACCAAGAGAGTCTGGCCTTGCAAAATGCTCTACATTGTTCATGTACATTACACATTATATAGTGGTCATAGATTTAGGGAAGTTAGAACCATATCTTAAAAAATAGAAACTAATTCTTATCCTGAGGTCTGGTGAACCGACTAACTATTCTAAGATATTCTCCACTATCTCTAACAAACCTCTCAAATTAGATTCTGCAATTTCCAAATAAAATTCTTTCTTGCACTCTAAAAATATTGCCCTGCTCCAAGCAGTTTTATTTCTTTTAAACCCCCAAAACTAGGGATGTCATTTGCAATTTATTGATTGGGTTTATGAAAAGAAATATCTTCATGACTTATAGGGAATTATCAGGATTAATCAGAGATAATAATGACTTTTCCTATCCCATAATTCCCCCTCACTACTGGTTTACATGTGGTAAAGATGCCCACACAGTCTCCCTTCATCACCTCTATGCACATCACTTTAATTCAACATCCCTTCCGGATCCTCTACTTCTCCTTGATCACTTCCTGATATGCCATGCATGCACCTTGCTCGACCCTATGTGGATTTCATATACTCTAATTGAAATGCTCTTTTAGAATGAAATCATGATTACTTGCAACTCATGCTCTAGTGGCCTATGAATTCATTTCACTTTTCGCCCATAATAATGTAACTACCATCATCGGGAATTCATGTTTTTAGGTATTATTTTTACTTGGTTGTTGTTTGGTGTCCTCACCCTTATGCCTTTCTCTATGCCTTTCTCTATGTGTTATTTGACGAATGACTTTGTTCTTATGGCTCCCCATGGGTTTTCTTCCCATAAGCTCCCCTTAGCCCCCTTGGATAACTGAAATATTTTGCTTGAAGACCCTACTATGCTATGATGATGAAGGTTTTATTCATTGAATCTGAAGTGGAGCTTCTTTAGGAGACTACCATCCAATGTGGACATTCAACAAAAATGCACAATGTTTGAATAATGAGTTAGAGGCTTTACAATCCGTATTGGAAGAATTTAGAATTGAATGTGACAGGTTTCATTAGGCGCAGACCCATCTTCTCCTTTAGTCAATCTGTTCCTCATCGAATTGAATACTCTAGCCATAAATACATAGAAGAACTCTCATGTCGGGAATCAATGCCCACAATCTTCAAGTCCCTTTAAATGCAGCGTTCTTAAAAATGAATCCAAATATGAGACTTTTGTAGATGAGACTTCGAATATTTGATGCAGTGCAGTTTTGCAATTCTGGAATGTCTCCCATTTTCTTTCCATTCAGGATTTGTATGTTTAATCTCTCCCATTTTCTTTGCTTGCGTTCAGGAGTTACATGTTTAATATGAGAATCTATTTATGGTTTTTGCAATTTGTTATTTTTCTGTCAAAAATCAACCACGACACACAAGAAATACCATACCATATAGATGCAGAACTGTGAGAAATCAACCACACCACACAATAAATACCATATAGATACAGAAATATGAGAAATCAAGAAATACTATATAGAAATACGAACTATGAGAAATCAAGAAATTCCATATAGAAATACCATATAGATACAATACTCTGAGAAATCCCAAATTAGTATCTAGGAAGATGTCATTTCAGAAACTCAATTTCAAATCCAAAATTAAAAACCTAGGATTTTCAATACAACAATATTACACAAACACTGCACATGGTTTGAATCGACACTAGACATGGTCAGAAGTGTTCAAACATACACTATTCTACTCGAAATTTTTAATCCAAAATTTGCAGTACAACACAGGCCTTTCACAAAGTCCTTTTCAGAATCATTTAGACAATTAAAAGCTCAAGACCAGACCAGACCAGACCAAAATGTTTTGACGAATATAGTTCAGATCCCATTAAGTCAACCAAAAATCTATATAGAATATCATTATAAATTTTATAATACTACTGTCATAATTTAAGACGTAAAAGATGTGAATATTAGGATCTGGAATTATTGTTTTTCAAATTCAAGTGACTGATGATAAAATCCTCCAATTCGGCCTAAGACGTTTCAGCCATTTTCTTCACTTCTCTAGTGACCTCAGCGAGCATATCCATGATTTTTTTCGTTATTGGTTCATAGACTAGCATGTCTTCCGGGTTGTTATTTGGTACTGGCATCGACGAAACTGAGCGCTTAGCTACTATTGGATTCGAAACAGCGGCCTTCTCAGTACCAGGGACCTTCGGCTCCTTATCAATGTTGGTGCCTCCACCTCTCTCGAGCTCTTCTTCCTCCCCACGGTCTCCAACATAAGTATTGTCTTCCGCAACTACCTCGGTGTGAAGTATCTCCATTTCATTTCTTCATGTTAATGCTCACCCCATGATTCCTTCCACAACTTAAACAATTCCTTTTCATGCAGGGTCTTATAAGTAAAAGCTTCTTTAACTTTCTCCGGCCCGTTTTTTTCTTAACGGATTGATAAAGAAGCCCCGCAACAATTGCAGGAAATTGATATGGGCAGGCCACAAGGTCATGCTTGAATAGCAGAGATAAACTAAAATGTTTGACGCAGTAGAGATTCTCCTGACTTTTGTTCAACTTCCAGGACAAAAGACTGCTGACGCTGAGATTTACTAGGGCATACCATTGGTGAATGAAAAGGTCGTTGAAAGCCGCAGAATCATTTATCTGATAGGCATTGAGAAAAGCAACCATAATTCCATAGAAAAGCCTACGCACGAGTTTCTTTTAGATGCACCTGAGCTGTCATGTGTAGTAAACCATAATTCCATAGAAAAGCCTGCGCACGAGTTTCTTTTAGATGCACCTGAGCTGTCTTGTATATGTAGTAAACTCGGAGGAGACCATAATGGGCAGTCAGGCAGTCATGGACCATAAAACTCAGGTTCAGTGCCATAAACTCCACGAATAATTCGAACGGATTCTCCTGGAACTCCAACGTAAGAATGGGGCACACAAATGTCAAATGGAGAGTAGAGGGGTGGTGTAAAAATATGTGCACAGTTGTAAGACATACACGAGAATTGTAGACTAAAACCACAGGATTTGTTATCTATTTATATATGTTAATGTTGTTTCTAATTTTAAATTAGTTATTTAATTATATTTTTTAAAGTTTTGTATAATTATATTAAATATGGTTAGATATTATATAATTATATATTTTAATTTTAGGTTAATATTTTTTACTTAATTATATATTTTAGTGTATTTATATTAAACTTATTTTAATTTCTTTTTATTAATATTTATATTCAATATTTAAATAAAATTTAATTATTAAAATTATTTGATGAAAATGATGATTACTTTTCATTAAGACTAATAAAATTTATTAAGAGGGGATTTAAACCTAGATCTTTGGAGTTTCAATGATTTCATCTTTCTAGGATTAACCATTTGAACTTGCCCCAATACTACTTATTATTAATATTAATGTTATTTTCAATGTTTTTATATACACATTATTTCTATTTATTCTTTTAATACAAATTTATTTATTTTTTTAATAATTAATTTCAAAATAATATATAAAATAGAGTTATATGAATATATGGATAGTCTATTTCAAAATTTTAATTTAATCAATTTAGATCTATTAATTTTGGAGTGAAAAAATATATGATCCTTTTAGGTGTTTGGTAAACGAGTGTTAAGAATACCATGGTGAAAACCATGGTTTGTCAAACTTAGGAGCCCAAAAATAGCAACAATAGATCAAATATTTTACTTCAAATTTTTTTTTTAATTATTGATTTTTATTTATTTATTTTTTATGTGATTTGAATAAGTCAGAATATTTGCATAATAGGAAAGGATAAGACAAAACATTAGAACATCTCTTCCATAATTATCAATAATTATTAGGTAGGTGGTAGATATTTAACCTCCATTTAATATTCTAGAATATTCTTAGTAATATACACAAATGAAAGGTTGAGATTTATTTCCAAAGTAGTTTTGTCTTTTTTAGCCTTTAAATTAAATAAATTAATTTTAACAATTTCATATGAATAAGTGTCATATGAAAAAGATTATTATTTTTTTGGCATATTGATAAACCATGGTATTGACTCGTGGTCTTATAACAAAGCCTATTTACAAATTGAGAATATATATAATAAAGTGGACGTGAATATCCATGGTTGCATTGAGATGCACTCTCCAACCTTGTATGGTAGATATTTTGTAATGTTCTATTTAAGATTTTTACTTCATCAAAATAACATAAAATAAAAATAAAATTAAAAAAAATAAAAATAAAAATAATAAAAGACATAAAACTCTCTAGTCGAGTCTACTATGGTAAAGATGTTGTAATGTTTGGTTTAATATTTTAAATATATATTATTTTCTTTTGTGCTTGGAGGACTACATCTTCATTATGTCCAAATTCTCACTCAGATCGAGGGGATAGCACAAGGTCTGAACCCAAGACTTTCATGCAGATAGCACAAGGTTTGAAACCAATGTTTCAACCCGTGACTTTAAGTTATTGACACTTTATTTCCATGGTCATTGCCACTTGAGCTACCCTAAGTAGACTATTTAACATTCTAAATATAAAACAAAATAAAAGTAAAAATAAATAAAAATATAAAATATAAAATTAATAATCGTTGTGTACGCCCTCATGAGTCAAAATAAAATAAAAATAAAAATAAATAAAATAAAATATCAAAATAAAATAAAAACATAAAATTAATGAGTGCAAGCTTTTGTGATTCATAATGTTTATCAAATAATTCTTCGACTAAATCACATAAAAAATAGTTAGCCACGTGAAGATTTTTTATGTGATTTACCCAAATAATTCATTTATAAATATAAAATTAATAATTATATGTATAATTCTAATTCTAATTAATAATTAAGTCAGGCTAGATCAATCTTAGTGTTGAGAGGGATCAAATCTCTTTAGATGCAAACCTCTTTTATAGTGAAAAGAGATTTAATCCCTCTCCATGCTTAGATTAGTCAAGACGAATCTAGGTTGGTTGAGATGAGATGTACACTCTAACTTAGTATGATAGAGATGTTGTAATTTCTTGTTTGACATTTTGAATTTTTTCAATATATATATATATATATATATATATATATATATATATATATATATATATATAACAACACAAAATTAAGAACTATAACTATAATTATTATAATTATTAATTAAACCAACCTATATCAACCTTAATTCTGAATCTACCAAACATCAATAGGGATCAAATCTCTTGAGATGCAAACTTATTTCAGAGTGAAAATAAATTCGATCCCTCTTGGGGCTTGGTAGATCTAGAGTTAAAATGGATATAGTTTGGTTATATTTCTGGAAGACTATATCTGGAAGACACTCAAGCCCAGTATGGTACAGACGTTGTAATGTCTTGTTTAACATTTTGGCTTTGTCAAAATAAAATAAAATAAAAAACATGAAAATCTATAGCCGAGTAAGGTAGATATGTTATAATGTCTTTAACATTTTGACTCAGTAAAAAAAATAAAAATTGATAATCAAATTTATAAATATAATTATAATTAATTATACTCTATAATTAAACTAACCCGTATTCATCTTAGCTCTCCATTTACCAAGCACTGAGAGGGATCAAATCTATTGAGATGCAAACCTCTTTTATAATGGAAATAGTTGTGATCTCTATAGGTGCTTGGTAGATCCAGAGTTAATATGGATTTAGGCTTGTTAAAAATCTTGTTATATGTTTTCTAAAATGGATATTTATTAAATTTAACTCATTTTATCAATTTTTTTTTATGATGAATCTGATTAACTGCAAAGGCAGATAATTACATCAAAATTTCCATGAGTCTTTCCAACATCTCACGTGGAAGATTGGACAACAACCAAATTTTACCCTTCTAAGGGACACTAAAGACAACTAAATAGTAAAAATAAAAACATCAAGTAAGCCTATAGTAGGACATTGGAATGTCTTGCCATACATATAGCCAAAAACAAAAAGAAAGACATGAACTTGATACATCATAGAAACAAGGGATATGTTTTGAGTCTGAACCAACTATTGGGATAGGATTAGTTGGTTGTATTGAGGGTCTTGTAGCAACTTGAGGAATACCAAGATGATTCTTGGTTCACACTAACTGTGGTCCATAATTTCTAACTTGTAACCATAATTCTTCATATGTCCTTGCATGTGGTTCAATGTTTGAAGAAAATCCCTCATGGACTATTGACTATCTAGTAGGATGTGCCCCAAGATGAACTTCATATACCAATATAAATTGCATATACTAATTTCCTTTGCCTCATTTGTTTTCGTATTAAATATCCAAACCGGCGATTATATCGATGATCTTAGATGTGAGAGGGAGGTCCTTTGAGATGAGGCCTCCCCTTCAAATTTGCTCAACTCCTCTTGCATGTGCACAATGATATGCTCCATTTAACAAGTTTCAAAACCTACCACTCTATTATTTAATAGAGAGTTTCCTCTAAAATCACTATCCTCATAATAGGCCACTCCTCCCCTTGCTGGCCTCTTTCTCTCTACATTGCAATTAGCACCCCAGGGAACTGGATTAGGAGTTTAAAACATTATTGTGCTACCGAGGTTTCACTCCCACTATACCACCCCCGATTAAATATCTATAGAAGTGCAATATGTGGATTGTTTCCTATCTAAATGTGTACCTATAATAGAGTACCCAAAATTGGTTGATAACTCTTCCAACTACCCATCTCCACTATCTTACAACTGCCTAGTTTTCATCTCTTCATTATGGAAAATTTTGTGCTAGCCAAATGAGTACTTAGATTAAAGTACCCAAAACTAATTGATAAATCTTCCATCTACCCACCTCGACTAGCTTCCAACTGCATGGTTTCTATCTCTTTATTTTGAAAAGTTTTGTGTCATCCAGGTGACAAATCCTACGTGTTGCGGCTACACCAAGGGTTCCTCCCTATCCAATGGGTATCACAGAGACATGACCAACTCCTCCTTCTGAATCACACAAAAGAAAAGTGAGTAGTGTAACATTTTATGCATGGAATAACCCTCAATGCCACACCTTGACATCCATTATTTTGCCCATCCATTAATTTTCCTACCATACAACACCCAGCTCCACCAGACCTTGGAAAGGCTACCAACAACAACCCAATCCCCCCAAAAGTTAGTATCTTCGTACAATCATAAAATCATCACCCATACCAAAGTCATTCATAGCTTAAAAATTCCATTGTCCACTAAATAAAACATTGATTCTTTGTCCTTTAGACCCCTTACCTATCTATCCTTTCAACTTATTAACAGAGGAGCCACTAGTATGGCATTCACATCTTTTCTCAGTAACCCAACTAGGAAGGTTGATTTTCCCCTACAAAATTGGAGAAAGAAGAAACTCCACACAAAACCTACAAAACCACACCCACATTCGAAATAGAATTTACCTAGATAGAGTTAAAGGAAGAATTGTAAAAGCTTCTCAAAATGATAAAGAAATTTCCATATCAAGACTTGTTCCTTCACTTGCAACTTGTATATCCCTAGATTTATATAATTCATTACCTTGCAAATATGGAGGTTTACCATCCCAAAACTACTCCACCACATGAATACATTGCTCTGCTTGAACACGATGTTGTTTGGTTCAAAATTTCACCACCCTCTAAGATTTTCCTTAGGTACATTTAGTTATATACCCCACAACACCTCCTTATCCACCTTCGACTAGTAAAGACCCCAATATCTCTCTAGATCTCTCCTATTACCAACAGCCTATAGATGATAAATTGAAAGTATGTTTGGAATTAATGGTGTTTCCCTCATAGATAGTGAGCCCCCTCATTCAATCCTTCGCCAACCTTTAATATAGCACAAGATTGGTGAAGTTAATGTTGTTTTCGTGCTAATTACATATGGAAAGGGCATGTTGTCATGTCCCCCTGCCTGCACATTGTTATATTTTGGAATAACGCTTCCAAAATTTGAATTTAATTATTATTAATTAGTAGGTGGAAGGATGGATTTAACCTTCAAATAATATTATAGAATATTTTTAGTAGTATTCACAAATAAAAGGTTGATATTTATCTTAAAAGTAGTTATGCCCTTTCTACCCTTTTAATAAAATTGATTAATTAAAAAAATTTCCAAATCAACAAGTGTCATATCAAATAAACTATGAGTTTTTGGACATGTTGTATGGATAGGCCATGGTATCAGGCAATGGTATTGTAATAAAACCTATATACACGTCAAAACTATTTGTGGTAAATTGGGAGGTGTATACACGTTAAAAATATCTGTGGTAACTTGGGAGGTGTATACACGTTTAACTCATATATTAATTATTTTATAATTGACTATAATAAAAATAATTTAAAATAACTTCATAATCTAGTTAATATTTACGATTTTTCTTAGCAATGTGAGATGTATCATGAAGTGATTTGATGCTTATCATGGGTTGATTCCTATCATTGTTTTCTAGTTATTTAAGTTATATGGTTGCACCAACTTTTAAGGATATCATGAACATTAAATTGGTGCACAATATTTCATTTTTTGTGAGATAAAGGATTTACCTCCACATAATATTAGTCAAATTACCCCCATGTTCTTCCCACCTTATATTCCTTTTTGGTCCATATTAATGGAATTTCTTCTCACATCCAAATCACTATGGAAATCCAACAATTTAATTTCTTCCTTTCTTATATGTTCTTGTCTCTCACCAACCTGATGGTACACTTTCCCACTGATTCTATAAGACAAACTCCCACACTTACCTATATCTCTATGCCAATTGTCCCCATCAGATTGCCAAAAAGTAGTTTTTTCTCAATACTTTATCTACATGAGCCTTTCGAAACTCAGGTCCCCAATATCCTGAAAAATAAAAATGCCACCTTACCAAGGTCCTCTTAGTCAATGGTTGCTCCTTGCCATAGACAAAAGGAGCCCTCCATTCAATAGCCCAACCCAAGCCTAATAAACAATATTTCTCCATTACCACAACTAGAATCCCCCTCCACTACATCCAATGAATCATTGATCACATGTCCAAGATTTATTTGAAAAAGAATATCAAAACTCTATTTAGACCTCACACTACCATTTAAAATTAATTTAGGTCTGTCAAGGACAGGTCATATTCTATGCTTGGCATACGATTTTACCATATTCCTTCCTCCTATTGAAAATCATACATTAGCCAAAATGGCAAGTCCTTTAAGATTTAGATCAAAGATCATATACTTGAAAAAATCATATTCAAATCTAAAAGTTACCTATAGCTCAACATGCTGATAATTCCAAATATCCCGTCAATTTTGAAGATTTCAAAATTTTAACATCTTCTCCTTTCTACCCTCAACACATCATCAAAGAAGCCCTTAAAATTCAAAAACATCCCAGCAACTTCAATCACTAATAAGAATATAAACATAATCATTCCTACAAACACACTAGCCAATATCTCACTAGTATCCCAATACTTCTAGCACCTCTCCTTAACCTTATCCTTTCATTCAATGTCATCGATAGTGCCTCTTTCTAAACCTAATTGATTCATTTTTTTGTTTAACCCTTATCTTCCTAACATTTTCAAAACTTATTAATTCATTCTTATTTATTTTCTATTCAACCACTATACATCCCCTTATTCGTGTATTCTTCTTTATTTTCTCTTTAATATTTTTAAATCCCCTTCGGAGTTATCATCTCTTTAATCTAATCATTTTAATAATAGATTTACTAATAATTTTTTAATAAGTTTCGTCATTATTTTAAATAATGTCATGATTTGTAGTTCCCTTTTCCCCTCGTCTTAATACTATCCCCTTCATTAAAGCTATTCTTATCTAACTTATAATAATATAAAATTATCCCTGCGAGCTATATTTCATCCTATTATTTTTCTCCTATTTTCTTAATTATTCTTAATAATATTTAATTAATAAAACATTATTAAATATTAAATATTCATAATTAAATAAAATTAAACATGTTTCCTTATTATATTTTTTAAATTAGTGTCATATATTATTAGTTAACTAATTTAGATTTATCTTAACTCTATATCTATCAAGTTTTGAGAGGTATCAAATATCTCAAGTTGAAAACCTCTTTTTTGAGTACAAATCTTGAGAAAATTTTTGCACCTCGGGAGATTTGATCCCCTTCGCACTTGATAGATCTGAAGTGAAGATGGATTTGGACTCGTTATATATATATAATTTTATTTTTATTTTCATTTTTTCATTTTTGTTTTTTAAGACTAATTAGTAGATGAAATGACATTTTTCAAGGCATACTTTCTTGGTAATTTTAATCAAAATCCAAAGATAGTTTTAAAAACTTGAATTTAAGTTGTTTAATTTGTAGAATTCAAGAGCGTCAGGGGCTTTTCACGTTGTTGAATCTAGTTATGCATTCAAAATTTATTTTAAAGAATAAAAAAATCATAATCTTGCTTGAAATTATATTGTTGAAATCATGTGAAAAAGACTATTTTTCTTATAACTTGTGAGATTGCATTATATTCATGAAGATATAGATATAAATAAATGTATTATGATCATTGGTTTCATATTCTAAGTGATTTCTTGGACTAATAAATCTTCATATTCCATATGATAACCCTTAGTGAATTAGGTGTCCAACATTCGCCCCCTTAATCCAAATGTGTGTATAGGAGTCTAGGAAGAAAACTAATAAAAAATAATGCATGGGAACAATTAGATTAATGTGCTCTTTGAAATGATGGTATAAGGTGGGATAAGTCAAGGTATCAAATAACGATGGTTTAAGGATGACTAGCAACATTGGAATGCTTAGTGCAATTCCTGGAACAATTCTAAATCTCGCTAGAAGTTGAAGTCTTCTGCTAGAGGAAGTTAGCGCTATTTTTTTTTTTAAAGGGATACCACTGAGGTATCTACCTATAATGCTCAGTGAAATTCCTAGAACAATTCTAAATCTCGCTATAAGTTGAATTCTTTTGCTAGAGGAAGTGCTCCCTCATTTTTTTTTGAAAAGGGAGACCATTTAGGTCTTAACCATAGAAAATTTTAAGGGCTAATAGTCTCAAGTGGTCTAATTTTCATTGATTTTTTCCAAAAAAAGATTCTCCAATTTCCATTTCTTCTAAAAATGATTCGCCCAAATTTTACAGTATAAAAATAATTTTACCCTAAAAATCACCAAAATTATATGGACTTTTCCTATAAAGTAATTTGAAATTTGGATATTTTTGTAAAGGTACCAACAAACATTTTATATCTTTCATAGTATATAGTAGTGAGATTCCCCATGATTTATAAACTTTAGAATAAATTTCCATCCTTAAAACTTTCTATGTTTTCGAATAATTATGAACCATAATTATTGGAAAAGTGTCACCATTGAGTATCAAGCTACAGTGGTTTAAGGAAGGTCATCAACCAAAGTGCATGCTCATGGGCTTCTCTAGATACAACTATGAATGTGGGTATGACAGACTCTAGCTCTGGTTTTAGGTAACGAGATCAATCTATGGTTTAAGCTCGCTTGATTTATCTTTGAATCTTGTAGATAACCATAAATTCCCCCTTGTTATCTAAAAGGTGAGAAGATGAATAAATCTGAACTGCAAGACCTGAAGAAAAACCTATGTGGTATGACTAAAATGTAGTCTTTGTTGTTGAAGCGCGAGAAGCAGTCCATCCAAGGTGAATATTTTTTCCTGTAAGAAACTTGTTTATGAAGCACCTATTTGAATAATGATTTTTTTTACCATATGATATTTTATATGGCCAACTTTATCAAAATGATGACATTTGATAATCTATGGTTGTCGATGAGGAGTAGGTGAAATTGAGTTGTCCTAAAGAAATCCAACACTCTAAAATTTTATGGGCTTTGAGTAATTGGGAATACCAAAAGAAAAATTCTTGTCATATCCAAGACCATTTCTATGCTTGTTGTTGACAAGCTCTTCCCAAAGTTTGATGATGCACTTGGGAAATGTAGCCTGAAATTTTGCCTCTTTATGTATTTCTCTTGAAATAGGAACTTGATCTAAATCAACCTAAACTTTATTGATTTGATCACTTTCTATTTGTTGATGTGAGTCTGTCATAAACTCAAATAGAAGATTGTTTTGAACCAAAAAAAAAAATAGATCAGAAGGATAACTCTTTTGCTTTAATTCATCTTGCTCTCACGGTGACTCAAGCTACAAAAAAACATGTTTTTTTTTAATGTGTATTTTCTAAACAAATTAGAATATCATAAAGGGCATCCTTGTTGATTTTAACAGCGCTTTTTGTAGCATACACTATTAGAGTTCTTGATGACTAATAAATTTTCAATTTCATCTATTTAAAAACTTCAAAAAAAAATTGCAATTCAACCTTTCAACAATTAGCAAATCACAAAATAATTTTGAAAATAAATACTGACTTGAGGTCTCAACACATCATGAATGGGAGAAACTAGGCATCAAATATGCTATTGATTTTGTTGAAAAAAAAAAATCTTCAATCCACAATGAATAATGATCTTACTTATGTTTTGAAACAACACCTGTGAGTCCACTTTTTTTAGCACAGAATTCAAGCATAGTCTTCAAGGTCATTGTTCATCAATATTTGGATGACACAAGCAACATATCAGTCAAAATTGTCCTGCTATATTTGAGTGCATGTATATGTAAAACATCATGGGGTTGTCAACCCAACCAAGGAAAAGTAGGCAGGAAAACAAATGGATCAGTTTTCTTCAAAGGCAAAGTATGCAGTAAAAAAAATGGACCAGTTTTCATCAAAGGAAAAGTATGCAGGTCATACTCAGAAATGTTTTTTGACCTCGATTCAAAAAAGAAAAATACTGCCCTTGAGCTTTGAAAGGGCCTACAAATATGAGCAGTCCAATCAACTCAAACTGCACATGGTCGATATCATCACTCAAAAAATCCAGTTGGTCATGTTCATTAGTGCCAAAACTTTCAACTATCGCTTATAATCAATAAATTAGCAAAAATATATAAACGAAATCCCAATAAGATGAGCCTCGCATTGTAGTATTGAGCGCGAGAAGTTTCGCTATAAGTGACAAGAAATGATCGTGTGCACTCTCAGAACCTTCAAGATAATATACGATTAATGTGCTGGTCAACAGTCCAATAGAAAACCAAAAAATGTTGTGGCAAACAACCTACTCTAGAAAACCGATCATGATGCATTTGAGCCCAATATCTGATCCTTTGTCCTCAACTGTTGTTGAATATGTGTCTCCCTTTTCTCTCCATCATCTAGAAGTATATAGCAATTTCGCTCTTCAAATTTTCACTGCAACAATTTGCTCAACTACAGTCAATGGAATTTCCTAGGGATTTATGCAGGAATGACAACGCAAAATTGAGAAGATGATATTCATGCGAAAGCTATATAAGGAGTAGTGTGGAGCCTTCATGTCAGGTTAAAGACATAAAAAGGTCATAGGTTAGAGAGGTGGCACCAGCTTCTATGCCTAGATTGAGACTCGGGCTGGGAGATGTCATTTCTTATTCACGCGTTATGGAAATAAGTGTAACACACAACCCATTTGTTGCAGAATTTAGAGTAATGCGAAAACTGTTCACATTCACTGGCTAGAATGGGTTATGGTGTGAATGGGGTAGAGAATTATGGAACCTTAGAAAAAAGTTGTTGTAGAAAAGGTTGAATGGATATATGACATGAAGAAGGAAGCTCTGCAAGTTGGTAAGTGGTAGACCAAAATTGGGTGTACTAAGGAGGAAAACTAAATTCGCAGGATAAAGAAAGCACAAAATGTGAACCGGATCGAATCGTTCTCAAGGAGAGTGTCACAGTTTTACAAGGAGAGAAATCCTAGAATGACCATGACGTGTGATGCGAGACACATGTCATGCATGTATACAATGCTAACAACATCCACGAGAAACGCTAGCAACGTCCACGAGATTGTCATCAATACAAAAGCATGACATCACGTAGATAATGAGATTGTATGACAAGCCAACTAACTTTATTAATACTGTAGGCAAGATTGAATGGGAACATACCAGATTAATAGGCGCGGGACTGTTTGCGGAATATTTTCAGATTTACAGAGATGCAAGTCAAGCTCAATGTCCTTTAAGAACTTTTTAAGTTTTTAAAAGTCTGAAATTTGATAGATGTAATTTAGATTTCCAAAAAAAATGTCCCCAAAAAATAATAACGAAAAAACCATTATTTTTTTGGTCAAATCATTTCATATTTAGACTACTCTATCATCTTTGAATTCAAACTTTTGTGATTCACAATATTTACAGAGATGGCTCTTTTGAATCAATCACATTAGTGTTTCAGGGGTCGAAGTTTTGAACCATCCCTTGTGGTTTATCATAGGACTACTATAGAATATTGTTCTTCTTGATTTGCCGGGAAAAAAATTCCCCTTCTAATATTAATTACATTAAATAATAATAATAGTAAAATATTATATTATTTTTCTATCTTAGATTTATAAGGTGTAGTCTAACTTATATCCTGAATAGCTTTTTTAGGAGAACTTGGCCTTATAACTTCCAGCAATATTGTGATCATTTTTTGTCTAAAATAAATTTTAAATGTACAAATAGAATCAACACCCGAAAAAAACTAGAAACACTTGAATTCTATAGATTAAACAAATTGAACTCAAATTTTTATAGATCTCTGTTAAAATAAACCAAAAAAAATACCCTAAAAAAATCATTTTGTGTATAAGTTAGAATACACCTATTTATAATATTGACCTAATTATTATTTAACTATAATTTTTTACTAGATCATATAAATTAATAATATTAATAATCCTAATTAATAATACTAATTATTTTAATACATTTTACACTCATCGTTATGTTACTTCCTTAACCTTAACCATATTTAACCTATAACCATATGAAATTATCACCCATTTCTAATTAATAATAATAATGAATCAATAATATATTATTATAATACAAAATTAATTGTTAAATGTCGAAAGCTATGATAAAATTAATTTAAGTAAAACATGTTATTAGCCCTTGCTGATGTAAGACTCTAGTAATATATTTGTCTCTTGACTATTATTAGTTTAACATTGACCAATACAACTTATAATATTTAACTTTGGAAATAAATATTTATTTTCTGATATTACTAAAAAACTTAACTTAAAGGTATTATTGTAGCTTTTTCATAATATAATGTCTGGTACATAATTGTGACATATTTTATGCCATACTATTTATGGATATTGTTTTGATATCCGTGCATGGTTTTTAGATATTTGTTTATTGATTTTTTTTTTTATTAACCTTTGCCGGAAAGCTATTCAAAAATAAAATCTATGAAAATAACTCATACTTCTAAATATAATGTATTTACCATCTATTACTTCCCACCCTAATTTATAGAAGTACTTGCATACAAAATGAATAGAAATATGACATAAATAAATGTACTACATGTTTGAGTAAAACTATAAAGGTGTAGACTTACTAGTGGTTACTATCCACCAAAACTTGTACAAGTACATATGCATGAGCAAGAAATTAATTTATCTAGTTCACATCTCAATTTATTAGTTCCTGCCAAAGGCCAAACTATAGAATTGACATACTGTAACTAATAGACACCATTGTTTTTTGGTTGGCAATACAATTTTTAGCTAGATTATGATTTCTTATAGTTAAAAATACACTTTTGAATACAAGATTGGCATACTCTGACTAAGAGGGGAAATGAATTTTTGGTTGACAATACAATTTATAACAAATTTGTAATTTCTTATCATTTAAAATACAATTTTTGAATACATAAATGGATTAGGAACCTTAGAAATCTTTCCGGTATTCAATGTGAGCAAATTAAACAACCTAAACTTATGATTTTTAAAAATATCTACATTTTTTGAACAATTTTTTACAATTTTTCCAAAAAATAATTTATAAATTTACTGGTAGAAACTAAGCTACCCTACCCTACTTGTTATATTATTTATTTAAAAACATATAATTTATATGAAATTTATCATTCTTCATTAATTTAATAAATAATCAACTCCATTCTCTCTTTATTCAAATTTTTATTGTGACTTTACCACTCCCCTTCCTCTTCTTCCCTTTTAATTCTAATAATTTATAATCATAATCCATAATAATAGGCTATGAATTTAAAAATAAAACTAAAATTTATTTAGTTGAATATCCATGCTCATTTATTTTCCAACTCGTAATTTTTGGAACTTTAAACAAAATTTAATAACTAATTATTCACAGGATTAATATTTATTATTGACAAGATGAATATTTATTTTGAGAGGAAAATTATCATCATCTTGTCATTGACAAAGATTTGAATGTGGTTGTGAAAAATAACAATAATTATGTTCTAACTACCAAATATAACCCCAATTACACTAACAAAATTAATATGTCAATAATAGTCTATTATATTACTATCCTAACTTATATATATATAACTAACTAAGTTAACTAAAGTTTAAATTAATAGTATTAATAATACTATCCAATAATATTAATACATTATCACTCTTAATAATATTATATTTTTTTTTCAAACTAATTTTTTATGTTTCTAACTAAATATTATATTCTTTGTTCTTTGTATTATTCCAATCTTTGAATCCCTTCATTTAATAACTTTTAAAATGAAATAAATTAAAGTAATATATATTCTTTTTATTTTTAATTTGTTAATCTGATATATATGTTACATAGTGTTCATTTTAAATTTTTTATAATGTTTATGAGAAATCAGATTCAATTTTTTTGGTATGTAGACTTTCATTATATAACTTTTTTATGTCTGGTCTGCAACTATTTTTTATAAAAAAAAAATTATAATTATAATTATATATATGTGTTAGTTTTATTTTTTAATCTTTATTGTTAAAACACCTTTGTTATTGAGGACTCATGGTTCAATTCTCTCGACTCTTTCAGGGTCAAACTTCGTGGTTGAGTCGAGAGGAAGTGATCCCTTAGCGTGGATTTTCCTGATACAAATATTTCGTGGACATAATGGTCACCAACGTTTGAGGTCTGTGATATATATATATCTATATATCTATATCTATATCTATATATATATATATATATATATATATATATATATATATCTAGAGAGATAGAGAGAGAGAGAGAGAGAGAGAGAGAGAGTAAATTTGAAAAACATCTCATTGAAAATATATATAGTGTAGCACACCCACCTAGCTCACCTAAAGGAGGTAGGGTTAATAAATAATTCTACCTTTACTCAATCTGAACTCCATTTCTAAGGCCATAGTCATGTCAGCAATAAGACCTTTTCCCCAGTATAAATTTTGTCTCAATATGATTTTGGCGTACAAATTTATGGCCCTCAATTACTTGTTCCAATGCCATATCTACATGTTTGTATGGATATCATGTGGTAAGTGACATGGAACCCTCAGTCCACAAGTCATGTTGGGGTAGATCTTAATTAGTGCTAGAGAAAGAGAGTAAATTTGAAAAACATCTCATTGAAATTATATATAGTGTAGGAAACCCACCTAGCTCACCAAAAGGAGGCAGGGTTAGTAAAAAAATTATATCTCTACTCAATCCAAACTTCATTTCTGCCATCATCATCCACTCAGCATCGAGAACCTTTCACTAGTATGAATTTTGTCTCAATATGAGTTTGGCGTACAAATTTATGGCCCTCAAATCATTTGTGCCAATGTCATGTCTACATGTTTCTATGTCTATCATGTGATAGGTGACATGGAACCTCTAGTCCACAAGTTATGTTGGGGTAGCCCTTAGTTAGTGCTAGGGGTAGGTGGATTTTCCATGGCATTGCCTATCTGCAATTGGTCTACCATTGTGAATATTTACTTCATGAACTCTTCCACTTGGTGACAAATATCTTCCCAAGTTCACGTTCATAATTGTGATTTTAAAAATTTGAAAACTACACTCAACATCTTGTACATGTTGACGTGGGGGCATTTGGGTTAGAAGGTTCAAAAGTATTAGAGGTATACAATCAATAATTAATCATATAGGGGATATCTATTAAAAATATGGGTTATTTTTATTTAAAAAATGTATTGTGAAGACCGGGGTATAACAAAATGATGTCAGGAGTTTTTATCGATATCTAGTGGTATTGAATAAATGCTTTCATATCGCACAAGCATAGATGTTTTGGCACATATTGTTTAAATTGAAACCTTGTGATTAAGTTAGTTCCTTAATCTAGGCTAATTACCCCTTTCGAGTGTGTGTGTGCACATGCTCGCGTGTGTGCAAATCCAATGTTTATATCAAATTTTCTAAAACATCTGTGATGCAGTTACTATCAGGTTCATACATGTACTTACAATCACATTTAAAAAAATTTAATTAATGAGGATGTGCACTCCCCAAATTAAATGAATCTATCATGTGGGTCCACCTTTACTACTTGTAAATGTATATTTTAAAACAAATCCAAAGAAACATGTTATCATTTTTCTTTTTCCAAGATATTTGATGGTTGTGAGTCATTCTAGCTTGATCATAGGGTTTGCAAAGATTTCAAAATTTGGGTGATAAATACATTTCCCAAGGGCTAAAAACATTTAAGTTATCATTGGCTTGCATGGAATCATCTTAGTAGTGAAATCGGTGTATGTAAGTGGTTCCTTTGTCCTACAAAGCAATGAGTTATCATAAACCAATTTGATGTCTAGCTTGTTGTGACCTTAAAATTACATTATTATTATTATTATTATTATTATTATTTGAATCAACCATTACAATTTATCCCAACATCTAAAGCCACAATTTAATTTTTATTTATTTTCCTCCATCTTTCCACACAAATATGTGCATTAGTACACTCCATCTCTTCATTGAATTCCCACCTAAATGGATCACCACCTTGGAATGATGCTCATGGTAATCCATGTGGACATATAATGAAATCAAAAATTTCCCCTCCATTTATTTTTCAAGTGTTAGTGTTTCATTCTATATTTAGAGGGGAATTGAGGCCAAGGTTAGTGTGACTCCTTTGAGCCCTCTCAATCTTTAACTTCAAATATATATCTATATCTAGCCCAACAAGATTGACATAATAGTGGATTTCCCACACCAGACACTATTGCAGAGGTAAGTTGACTTTCTAATTTTTAAAATGTGGAAAAGTTGGTCATTGTGCATTAAAAAATCCCACATAAGAAAGAAAATAATGGATATTACAAGAAAGAAAGGAATACATATACGAGAGTAAAGGAGGGAAGAAACTTGAAGAAGAGGATATTCTATACCCAAGAGGACAACATCTCCACAAAATATGAAGATGAGGAACTCTCTGATGGAGAAAGAAAAAATGTTTTCATTGTCATGACTAAACTAAAGTTGGAGGGTAAGAATATTATGAATTAGATGAAATTGAAGCTATAGTAGATCTAGAATGAGAACTATCTAATGCCTTAGGGTTAGGAAGAAAAACAGGAGGTAGAAAGAGTTATTTATGAAATATGAAAAAGAAAGGGATACAACTAGAGTTTCATTTTTTCATCTTCTTAAGGTGGAGGTAGCGAAAGCCAAGAAGATTAAAAACACTCTTTCATAACAACTGAAAGACATTAGAGGAAATTTCAGCCTAAAAGTTCTCATGATTTTTTTTGTGTAATTTCAATGTCATAATATGTAAAATAATCAAAATTATTTAAATTTAGAAAGAGGTACATTTAAATATTTTGGAGGGACAAGAAGAAAAAAATAAAATTTAATTGTATTTTTGGTTTATTTCCTTATAGGTTTAGTAAAATTTCAAGTGTAGACACTCATTAGATGTAAAATTAAATTATGTATCTAATGAGTGCCCATTATGCATACTTTTGAGAAGACCCACATTGACAAAAATTGAAGATACATTACAAAAACATGTTGAAACACATTTTTTTAATGTATCTTCAATTTTTGTCAATTTATGTCTTCTCAAAAGTATGCATAATGGGTACTCGTCGAATGTGTAATTTTATTCTACATCCAAGAAGTGTCTACACTTGAAATTTGAGTAAATATATAAAGAGACAAGTCAAAAATACAATTAAAAAAGTAGTTTTATTATTTTCTCTCAGATATCCATAACTCTTATTTTATTATTTTAAGTATTATTTTATTACATTTTGTTAGGACGCTGCATTTAGGATGAAATTTCCTCAAACAGAAAGGGAAGGAATGTGAGAAGGAAGAGGAACAAGTTTCCTTCATTAGAAAATAATTAGAAAATACCCAAGCTCATCTCAACCAGAATCTAAGATTTGTTAAAGGATCTAAGAAATTAAATGAAAACATGAGAGTTAAGATATCTCCCCCCATTTAAACTAGTCTTGGTTATGGAAGAGAGAAAAGAACCAAGAAATTTGAAGGAAAATAATCTAACATCTATCTTGGAGTTCTCAAAGAACATAACATCAATAATAATCAAAACAACCAACCACAATAGTACCGATGAACAACAAATGGAAGCAAGGAAATCAAGGAAAAAAATGATAAAAGTTAGCAGTAACAAAGGAGGGAAACCTACAAAAATTTTAAAATCCACAAAAGTGACTTCAAAAATTAGGAGAGGCATCATCTAGAAAATAAATAAAGAATCAAAAGAAAGAACATCTAATTCTAGGTATCAAAAATTATTTTAAGGTTATTTTTGTGTTTGCACAATTTTTGGTCATAAAGATGTCCATTATAGAGGATATTTTAAAGATAACTATATCATAAATTAATTATATAAATCCTTAAACAATAGAGACAAAAAAATATGTAAATACTCATAGGAATATTCCAAGAAGCAACATTTTATTGTCTCCTTTACTAGACAATGTTGGATGTTACTAGCATAGCAAATCTTGACATAAGGAATTTGAATGTATAGAAAGAAAATTGAAATCAGTCGATAAAGCAAGTGCAAGAACATAAAACCTGGAACAAGAAAAGAGTTAAAAAGGAAGAAGAATTTATCATTGTCTTTTAAGTTCAAAATCAAGGCATCCATTGGTATGTGGATGGTGGATTCTCTAAACACATGACTGGTGATAGGAACAAATTCCTATCACTAAGAGAAGATAATACAATTAGTTTTGAATTTGGAAATTATTCTCCATGCAATATCATGGGAAAAGGAACAAATAACTTGGACAATGGTAGAGGCAAGGCTAAGAATGTTATTTTTGTGGATGGACTCAAACACAATTTGTTGAGGATGAGTTAGATGTGTGACCAAGGTTATGATGTTACTTTTCTTTTTTCGATTACAGAGGAATTGGCAACTGGAGCAGCCTCGCAACTCGTGTTAGACGGGGTTGATTCTGGCCGCTACCACTATAACCCCTGGGAAACTATGTCTGCCCCTCTCCACAACTTTTGGGCTAGTCCGAGGGATTTGAACTTGTGACCTTCAGTACGGAGCCCGCCTTTCTAACGAACTTCACTGCGTTGTGATTACCAACTCGCCTACCCCTGTGAGGCTGGTTATGATGTTACTTTTCACTCTAAAGGTTATGAGATAAATACAAAAAACACAGGGAATATTGATGAGAGTTGGATGTGGCACAAAAGTTTGGGAAACTTAAAATTTGATTATATAGTGAAAATAAAAAATATGAAAGCTATAAGGGACTTGCCAAATATTTGAAAGTGAAGCAAATAAAATTTTCAAATCATGTGAAATTGGTAAACAAATTTGAATACCTTTCAAGTCTAAGGAGAACTCATCAACCAAACCTCTACATCTTGTCCATACAAACTTATGTAGACCTTCAAGGAATCTAACTTCTAGTGGAGAAAGATATGTTATATTTATTATTGACGATCATACCATGTTGAGTTGGGCTTCATTTTAAAAGAGAAATATTAAATGATTGATAAGTTCAAGGTCTTCAAAATCCTTGCTAAAATCCAAATCGATTGTAAATTGGAATTCCTAAGATATAACAAAGGTGGGGTGTTTACTCAAGATATTTTGATGATTTTTTCGAAGAACATGGAATAAGAACACAATTCTCAATTGCGAACACACCACAACAAAATGGTGTGGTTGAAAGGAAAAATTGATTGTTACAACAAATTTCTAGAGCAATGTTAGATGAGAGAAATCTTCCAAACACCTTTTGGGCAGAAGTTATTTATATAAAATTACACATTATAAATAAAGCACACCTTATACTAAATAGTGACAAGAAACCCTATGAGTTCTATTATGGAGAACCAACCTCAATCAAGCACTTCGAATTTTTAGGTAGTAAGTGCTACATCAATATTAATGATAACAATTTGGGTAAGTTTGATGTTAGAGCTAATGAAGGGATATTTTTGGAATATTGAGCTAACAACAAATCATATAGATGCTATAATAAAATATTATGCAATATTGTAGACAACATTGATTTGAAAGTGGATGAAGCTTCACCTCTCACAAGAGAAGCAACCAAGGTGTATCAACCAAGCTAATCAAATTAGTAATGAGTGTGGAAAAGAACAACATGAGGAATCATAAGAGGAGGAAGAAGAAGAGGTAGAATGGACTCATCTATGTTGAGAAATGACAACAAGAAATTCCATTTAATTTTTCCTTGACTTAAACTCTAAATTAAAATAGAATTCTTCTCTCATAGAAATTTGAAAATAATTAAATAAATTTAATTAACTTAATTAATTTAGGAAATTCGAATTGGAAGTCTTTTAGAAGACATGTATATGTTCTCTATAACTTGTAGGAGTTATGAATGAGTTGTAATTATTTAACTCAATTTATTGAGTTAAGTCCAGTTAAATTAGCGCCAGTTAGTTTCAGGAACTAATAGTGAAGTCAGTTGGGACACTAGTGACCTAATTAGTGCTACTGTAGTTAACTGAAGATTCCACCATCGTAAAGTCATGCATGTTGATCCTAAGAAAGACCCTATTGAGACTAGAGTGTAGGGACAATGTACTATTTTTTTAGATTTTTCTGAGTTGCACTGATAGTGCATGCTATGAGGAACTGATCCTTGAGGGATTGTGCTCTTTTTAGAGGCTTTATTGCCCTTTAAATACAAGCTATCCTTCATAGGAAATACACATTGGAATAAAGACTTGGAGAGCTTGTGAAGGGGCTAAGCTTTGGCCTTGAGCTTGCCTAGGAGATGGAGATTGTATTTGTCGAGTGCGAGGATTGTTCTAGAGAGAACAAGCATTGTAATTTCATCTTGATTTTCCAGATTAATAAAAAATAGATAGTGGGGTTTTGAGTTGTGGCTTTCCCCAGATATCTATTCTGTTATGTTCCTTTGATTCTCTTCCTCGATTGATTATTGTTTGTTTGATGTTTATGGGCTTCCGTTGTAAAGAGTAGAGGTAGATTCTTGTCTCTTGTTTTAGTAGATTACATGAGCTTTTGAATATACATGTTTTTCTACAATCTAAAGACCACTTCAGGGTATGTGCTAAAATATCACCCCGATAATCAAATTCTTGGTGATAAGTAAGAATTCAAACTAGAAGAAAAATTAAAGGTACTTATAGCCAAGAACATATATCAATGATGTCCATGATCAAACCCAAATATTCCTCTTAGGAAAGTAAATATAAGAATTGGATAAAGCTCATCAATGAAGAATTAGATCAAATTGAGAAAAATCATACTTGTGAATTATTTCCGAGACAAAGAAATAAAGTCATGTCATTGGCACAAAATGGGTTTTTAGGAATAAGTTAAATAAGGATGGACAAATTGTGAGAAATTTGGCTAGATTAGTGTGTACACGATATAAGTAGGTTAAAGGACTGGAATTCAAAGAAACTTTTTCCCCTTTTGTAATATTAGAGAAAAAAAGAATGTTTTTATCATTTTCCTATCACAAGAAATTTAAATTTTATCAGATGAATGTGAAATCAACCTATAAATGGAGAACTTGAAGAGGAAGTATACATAGTGCAGCCTAAAGGATTCAAATTGTCAAAAAAACTATATGATTTATGAAAACTTAAAAATGATTTGTATGGACTAAAGAAAGCACTGAGAGCATGGCATTCTAGATTAGAAAAATACTTACAACTGTAAGGCTTCAAAAGAGGGACAACTCATAGTAATTTTGTATACCAAATATGAAAATGATTATATTTTAGTCATTATTGTTTATGTTTATGATATAATTTTTTAAATTGATCCATATTTACTAAGCAAAAAATTTGCAACCAGAGTGCAAGTTGAGTTTGAAATGTCAATGCTAGGGAAACTATCATTTTTCCTTGGTTTCTAAATATTTCAATCATCAAGAGGAATTTTTATCTCCCAAAGAAAATACCTCAACAATATGTTGAAGAAGTTTGGGGTGGAAGAGTGTTCACCTATTAGCACTCATGGTGTCATTAGATGCAAGCAAAGAAAATATGATGAATCACCTGAGATCAATAAAACCATGTTTATATCAATGTTTGGTATACTCTAGTACCTAATAGCCTCAAGGCCAAACATAATGCAACTTGTTGGTTTAATCGAAATGTATGAATTAAACCATAAAGAGAGTCATTTATTAGCTGCAAAGAGAATTTTAAGATATCTAAAAGTCACAATGGAATTTTCTCTATCGTATCCCAAGGTTCAGAAATTTTCCTTAACTGCATACACAAATGTTGATTGGGATGGATGTGTAGATGACAAAAAAACCACAAGTGGTAGTGCCTACTTCCAAGGAATGTTTTTGGCTGTATGGTTAAGAAAGAGGTATACACCCATATCACTATTGATAGATAAATTCAACTACATAGCAATTGATGTGTGTTGCACTTAGATTTTGTGGATGAATAATAAATTACAAGTCAAGAAGGTAGCATAAAAACCAATTCCCATTTTGTGTGATAATACAAGTTATTTATGTATGCAAAATAACCAAGCATATACCTATTAAGTTTCATTTTCTTAGAGAACGTGTGGCTGATTAGACTGTGAAGTTCAAATATATATCAACAAAGGAAAAAGAATTCGCTATATTAACCAAGATTCTTACAAAATATCATTTTCAATACTTATGGTAGAAGTTTGGAGTGGTATCTCCCTAGTTTCTTCAATGAATTCATCTAGGACAGAGAGAAATAAACTAGCTATTCAATTTTGTCGAGGATAGTTGCATGCGAGGAGGTTAAAGAGAAGGAAATGAAATAAGCTAAGTGGGGTGGGTTACAAAAACAACAACAATAGTACATACATAGGGGGATATTTTCATCCATGAAATATGATGACATGGAACTTTTGATTTCCTTACATGTTTTATATCATTACATTGGTATGATTCAAGGGGGAGAATTTTTACTCAATTGGTATAACGATATATCTCCATCACTTGGCTTTCCAAATAAAGGAGAATGAGAAACATAAAATCTTTTCCATTCATATAAAAGGGGAAGAGTAAGCACACCTCGGAGGATCCTAGAATTATTGAGGAGAGTGAGAAATCATTAGAGAATACATTAGCTTCAATAGCCTAACAAGAGGAGTTAAGCCCAAAGCCATCAATGAACGAACGGGAATGTCTAATGTTGTTGCCAACAATGCCAAAGGGGGATATTATTGAATGTGTTTTAATTGATGTCAAACAAAGGTTCATTAATGTCAAGCACGAAGGGAGCCAAACAAAGTTCAAGAAAATATGGTTGAGAAAGGAAATGTTCTTATGAAATTGATGGTTATAATGTAGTATAGAGTAACTCAAGAATGTATGCAATGTCAAGCACGGTAATGATATCATCAAATCGATGGCTCAGTAGTGCATCAAACAATCATTTAGAGTAAGAAGAGTAGGATCTCAAAAAACCATAGACCAAGTAGAGTGTGTTTACATAGAAGGTGTCCAAATAAACAACATAGGTACTAAATGAAAAATTAATGGCCACAATTCATTACTATCAACAAAATAAATGAATTTGATCAATATTGAATGCACACCAAACACATAGGTTATAGTGTGGGTGTGCACACAATGGATCCTACAAGAAATAAAGTTTAAATCTAATGGTTTAGAGCCACATTAGGTTCACAACATGCACAAAGGTTAAAGATATCGTGTGCATGTGATGGATCCAATAATTATTAATCATTTAATCCATTGATCAATAGCCATATCAGGCTCAAACATTTATGGTAATTAATGTATGAAACTAACTTTATTTGTTATCAAGTGTGATGTGGATCCATGTGGATGACATCGTGATAGTGATGTGGCGCATATGATGATGTGGCATCATGTGAGGGTGACATGTCACACCCATTTTTTGCATTTTTGAGTGGAAAATTAGACAAGTTGAAGGTGACATTGGTAGTGTGCTGAATTGGTAGATGAAATAACATAAATGAGTTAGAAATGAGGACAACCTAACATGTTCTTATCAGTTCATAGAGCATTGACATGGTAGATTCTGAAGTCTTTGGATTTTTGCAAGGGTAGTAGTTTGGAAAT
This sequence comes from Pinus tabuliformis, assembly GCA_031772625.1. Taxonomy (NCBI): domain Eukaryota; kingdom Viridiplantae; phylum Streptophyta; class Pinopsida; order Pinales; family Pinaceae; genus Pinus; species Pinus tabuliformis. Next base: position 815,462,468 of record CM062806.1, on the reverse strand, counting down.
GGTTTTCCAGTGTCTTTTGGTATTGTCCAAAATGGAACTAAACCAAGAAAATGTGTCAAAAATAGGAGAAGGATTAAATTCCATTATGGGTGTTAGTAAGTTATCTAGATATCTAGGAGTCTGCAAAGTCTTCTAAGAATATCATATCCAAGCATGATTGGTTGTAGTGTTATCAAAGTATCTAAAGCTCATATATGTTAGAGAAGGAATTTGAAGGCATGGTTTTGGCCTTAGGTCATGAAGAGCCAAGGGCTCAACACTTGGTACTAAAGAAAAACTAAAAGTGATATCTAGAATATTCCTGTTGTGTTCAACTACAAATAAAACACCTAGATTCTAGATACAATATTTAAAGGGTTAGCCTAAGTATGAATCTATAGTTATATGATGAGAAGCACTAAAGGAAAAGGAGATTTAGCACTATACACCATTGATGAATATAGGGAGAGTAAAAGAGATTGGCATAATATTGAATGTGAATTACACATTTAAACATAAAATGAGTCTAATCAATGTGGATATTGTAGCAAAAATTTAGTGTAATTATTCAAGGAATTTTAATGAGTTTTCACTAGAGGATTTTAGTTGTAGAATGTGAACATGAAATAACAGGGAGAGTTCTACAAGTGAACAAAGTGCAACATGCTAAGCTGGTCAAGAAGGTCATATGACCCAATCAAACTGTAATACGATGGGTTAGTATCATGGATCACTACCCATGATATGTGAAAATTCACTTGAAATGTAGAAATTAGAATTAATTGTTCTAACTAATGGTTATGTAGTTTATTTTGTTACGGAAAAATAAAAAAATAATCACATTACAATTTCTTCATAAATAAAAACACTGCATAAATAAATTGGAAATTGAGAAAATTCTAGCACACACAATAAAAATATGACACAGTTATTTTTGGATAATTATCCTATAAAATAACCAATGTAGGAAAATTGGTGGGGCAGTTGAGCATTTAGTTATTATGCAACAGTGAAACTTTGAGTACAATAAAATGGATGCCAATTTGGAAATCCTCTCTCAAAGAAATAGTGGAAAAATAATTGAGGGAATTTCACTCTCTTCCACAAGTAATCTAGGTTCAATCTGAAAACTTGAACTCAGTTATCCAAGCTCCCTACAAAGGGTTTTCCACTACCTCTGCGCAACCTGTAACACACACTACCCAGGTCTTTTGGTGCTCAAGTAGTTCTACATGTTCTTGGATCAGGAAGTGTCTATCCTACCTTCTAGGAAAATTTCCTAGCCTCTGGAATATAAAATGACCTTCACTCTAGCCAAATTGAATAGCCTCCTTGAAGCTACTGTGAAATCCTTGTGTAGCCACCTAGAGAAACAACTCACCCTCCTCTCACTGCCTCTCCAGAACTAGAAATCCTCCTCCAAACTCATTATCTATATGTCCCCTTTGGCTTGAATTCTCCCCTCTTGAATCACTAGAACAAGGAATTTTGATTTTTTCCAAGGAACATGACCTCAAGTTTGATTTTTCTCAACCCCATTTACCTCCTCTTATAATATCTAATTGGATCACCAGTGACCACAATTAAGTCCTTATCGACGGATGAAATAATTTCTTGGTTTATTTGTGTGAGTTTCTACATAAATCTCACCTTTCTCTATTAATTGTTATTAATTAATCATTTTCCCCAAATTAGAATTAGGTAAAAATAAATTACTGATTAATTAATGTAATTAAGCTACTTCTAGGCAGATTTTCCATAAACGATTTTTGAGTTTTTCAATCCTAGTGTTTCTTAGCCTTTCTAACCAAAGTCAAGACTATAACACCATCCAATGCTACAAAACATAACACTCCCTCTTAGCAAGGTAGGTGTTCACATAGCTCCATATCATCCTCCATACATAATATTTATGATTGACATATGTAATAAGTTATCACTTCCCACAAACTATTGCACAACTCTAAAAATTTTGCATTTGTGTTTCCGGTGACATTGCACTATAAAATTGTACTAATATCAACTCTTCTATTGCACTACAACTGACCTCATGATATTGTTGTTGTTGCAACTACTACAATTGAAATCCATAATCAGAATACTAAATCATATGCCTCTCCATGCTACAACTATCTCTCTGGTCTCCGACTGCTACTAGTCTTTTTGTTGTCCACTGAGTATATCTATGCCCAAACTACATTGTACTCCTCAATAGCTGAATGTAACTAACACTACAATTGTCCCTCACGAACTACCTGCACCAAATGACATTGATCAAAATATTTTATTGAATATTGTGGGCCCCTATAGCAAGGTTAATGATCCATAAGAAAAGTATACTACAAGTTTTGTTGCTTTCCCATGGACCCTGCCCACGTCTACAACTCTGGTGACAAAAGCTCATTGTCACCCAACCTCGCTTCTGGATGTATGGTTTCATGTAGTGTGAATTAATCCTCTAATCTAGAATACAATTCATCTATCTCTATCAAAGTTGCTTCCTAAGCATGCTTCTCCTTCTTTTCCTTCTTCCTTTAAGGACATAAAGTGTTGTAGTGACCAAAATCACCACACCTAAAGGATTTAACCCTAGACAAATCCTTCTTCTTCTTCTCTCCTCCCTGTGAGCTTTTTCCCTAACTGGGACATTTCTTTTACTTTCCCTCTGATACAAGTGCTACGTTCTCCTTCTCCTTCATGCTCTTTGATGCATTATTTCTACCACTGGGACTACTCTTGACTCGAGGAATTCACATATCCTCTTGCATGTTATATGCCCATAAAAAATCTCATCCAGGTAATTGATCTCGCTCAGTAATTCGTTGGATGAAAGTGGACCACTACTCGATGAAACCAATGATGGACACATGTACAAGTTGATCTTCTTGTGGAACCTCTCCTACTGCCAAAAGTGCATTCTGGATATCCTAAATTTTGGTGAGGTGGGGGGTAAATCCTTCTCCCTTTTGCATTCTAGTAGTCCTCAGCATTTCCTTCAAGAATATCTTCCAATTATTGGAATGATTTTACTACAGTGCTGCTAGAGCATCCCACATTTCTTTGGCCATATTATTGGCCACTATGTGTGCGACTATATGATCCCAAACTCCATCAAGGAACAACTTCGTCGCCTTGGTCATCACTTTACTATAGTTTTCTAACTACTACAGATATGTAGGTACGACTATATCTTGCTTTGTGTACGTGTTTAGACAAAACTCATCCAACAAAAAGTATGGCTTCGCCTTCCAGATAATGTAGTTGGATGCATTATCCATTCTATCCTGATCTCTAAGCCATGATGAGGCCATTTTCTACAAAAAATCATAGTTGGGAAAAAAAAAAAGTAATATCCTCTCCTACTCGGCTACCTTCTCTGCAATTCACACCCCTTCTGTAATGCATAGTCCTGATAGCTAGTTTTGCCTCTACAAATGGAAATTATGAATTTCCTAGAACAATAACCCTCTAAACAAAAACTCAATGTGTTCTCTTTGTCTTCCACTGAGAATTGGGTCTACTACTACAAACATGCTGCAAAAAAATGTTTGCCTAGATCAAGAATATTCCCTGCAAAAAATACTAATTTTCTAACATATTTCATGTGGGAATTACTTTAGGACAATTTGAACCTTCCTGCACTCTACAACTAGAAATTCGAACTCTCCTCCTACAATTCGTATTGTCTAGTTAGGCCCCACGTAGTCCTAGAAATCGAACTGCCAAACTCCCTCTGAATCTGAGAAATTTCCTCCTTTCACCTCTCAGCTTCCTATATGGTCAAACATGGAACTGATACCATATGAAAATTTTCTCCAAATGCATCAACTAGGATTATTTCTTCTAGCTAATAATTATGCAATTTATTTTGTTATAATAAATAACAAATTAAACACACCATAATTTCTTCGGAAATAAAAATGTTGTGAAAATAAATTGGAGATTGAGAAAATTCTAGCACACACAATAAAAATATGACAGTTATTTTTGCATAATTGTCCCAAAAAAAGCCAATGGGGGCAAACCAGTGCAACATCTGAGGGTTTTATTATTATGGAATAGTGAAATTATGTGTATAATAAAACAGAGTCCAATATAACAATCCTCCATAATAGAAATAATGACAAAACCACTAAGGGGACTTTACCATCCTCCAATGGCAATCCTAGATCAATCATACAACTTAAACTCAACTATCCATGCCCCTTGCGTATGATTCTACACTACCTCTGCAAAGCTTGTAACACACACTACCTAGATGTTCTCCTGCTCAAGTCATTTTTCCTGTTGTTGACTCAAGAAATGTATTTTCTTCCTTTTGTGAAATTTTCCCAGCCTCTAGAATCTTAAAATACCTCCATTCCACGAAAATTGAACTGCCTCCTTAAGGATAATGTGTATACATTGTGCAACCTCCTTGAGAAATAACTCAGGTTCTTCTCACTACCTCTCTAGAACTATAAATCCTCCTCTATACTCACTATCTCATCCCCTCACTATATCTGCATCCCCTCTCTAGCTCAAACTCTCCTCTATTGAATCGCGTAGCTAGGAATCTCAATTTCTTCCAGGAGGAACTCAAACTCAAGTTTGTTTTTCCTCAACCCCATCGAGCTCCTCTTATAATCTCTAGTTGGATCACCAACAACCATGATTAAGTCCTTATTGATGGCTGAGATAATTTTTTTAGTTGATCCATGTGAGTTTTTATAGAAGTCTCACCTTTCTCAATTAATTGTTGTTAATTAATCATTTTCTCCAAGTTAAGAAAAATTTAATTACTCATTTATTAACTTAATTGAGATACTTCTTAGTGGACTTTCCATTAATGATTCTTGGGTTTTGGAGTCCTAGTGTTTCTTAGCCTCTCCGAAAAAATTTGAGACTAGAACACGATATCATGCTACAAAAACTAACATGGTAAAGAAAGGACATGATATATAAATACTTAAAGAGATAATTGCATTAAGTGTTGAACCTATGGATATGAGAACAAGGTAAATGTTCAAAAATAGTAGAAAAATCCTATAACATAGCAAGAAAAGAAGGATTGGTAGAATATTTTGCATTAAAGAGGAGGATATCCTTGATAGAGGCTCAAAGGATCACTAAGTAGAAGCTGAGTGTGCAGTATAGCTGAAAGATAGATCTATTGTTATGAAATAATTGAGTAATTTGAAGAGATACAAAAATCCCAGAGTAGAATTGAATAGCTAAGATTAAATATAACCTAGAGGAAGATATAAAGTAGATTAGAGGCTAAATATTATTCCCTGTGTAAAATTTTGATAAAGAATCCTATGGATCTAAGTTTGAAGATGTTTGAAAGAGGGAAATCAGTGGATGAATCAAGTTGGTTCTTGTAGATTAGGGGATAGGAGTCTCTTTCAGGTTGGTGCCTATAAATATTAGGGGTTTGGTGCCTCCAACAGGATGGTGCCTATAAACTAGTGGGAGTTGGCTCATCCAACAACTGGGTTCTTGGAAGAAAAAAGGGTTAGTGCCTATAAACTATTGGGAGTTAGTTCTTCTTAAAAGTGGGTTCATGAAAATAGAAATGGGTTTGTACCTCTGATAGGTTGGTTCCTACAAAATTTAATGTAAACAAAAGTTGGTGCTTGCGTTTACATTATATTCAAAAAACGCTTTCTGGTTTCCTTTAGAATGGGTTTCTATGTAAATATCTTATGCTGAAGATTTATGTGATTTATGCATTAGTTTTATTATGAATGTGTTTGATTAACTAAATAATTGTTAAAAATATATATAATGTTGATTCACTCCCCCTATTAGTATTACCCTACCTTCCAAAATTGGTCTCCATTTTATTTTTTTCCTTGATTGGAAATGGTAACCATTAGAAAATTTATTTGTGAAATAGTAGTGATTTATTGTTTGGTGGCATCGACCACCACAAGGGTGTAATTATCTTGTCTAGGGCTCTGATAATCACAATAACCATCAATTCATATACTCCAATAGCAATAAATGTCACAATGGTAGGGAGAGACTAGTTGATAGTGTCACGGGGGCTAAATGAATCATTGTCATCATTAGAATAAGTGTACCAGAATGTGGAGGAAGAGAAAAAATGATCTGAGGAAGTATAAGATATGTGAGTTTGATATAATAGAGAAACCCTATAATTCAAACATCATGAAAAGCACCATTGCATGGATTGTGCAATGGTAGAATTTTTTCTACTAACCTTGCCTTACAATTCATTTTCATTGGATTCAAATTCCAAACATTGGATAATTGGCTACTTTGGGCTTCTTTTGGGTGATTTTAATTTTAGAAATATTGAGAGTTTTTAGTGATAGTGTAGTGATGAACCCCAATATTGCACCAAGAATGTTGCAACTCCCAAGGCTACTGACTTAAATTATTAACTCGAGTTTTCTATAAACTTAAGAGGTGTCAACACTATATGTGCATCATGAAATGTGTCCTTATTTCATTGATCTGATGCAATGAAGTGTATTTCATAAATAAAAGCATAAACTAATTGTATAAATGGAAATGCTACTCTATTTGCAAGAAATATAAGTGTCAAACCTAGTTGTAGGAATGTAAAGGCTATGTTGATTGCAAGAATGAAAAGTACTTGTCTGTTTACAAAATCTAAACCTGTGTTACTTGTAACAATGTGAATCATTAGTCTAATTTCAAAACGTGAAAAGTAGCCTTGAAAAGTAACTAGTCCAAGACAAGAACAACAATTTTTAATTCAAATCCTAAGAGCATGAATTCAAATAAATAGACGTAATTTACTTTGCATTTCAAAATCACCCTCTTAATCACTATGTTTAAAGGTACCTAGATAGGGTAACAGATTTCATATGCATTTGATAAGATAATCATCATTACCATTCAATTTAGAAATCTGTCACCTAACATTAACTACATAATTGTGTTTGTAGTGAGAAAAAGGCGAGTTCAAAATGGCATTGAGTCCTTCTAAATCATGGATTTAGAGCCTATAGGTAATTATCCAGGCGTAAGGGACAAAAACCAATCTTTTGGAGCAAATTTGGTTAGGTTTAGGGATTGCTACAAGTTGCTACAAGACTACTACAAGACTGCCATAGGATTTCTACTCCTCATGATAACTGGCCAAATACCGAAGAAAATAAAATGTAAACGATATGGGACAATTTTTTTATAAAGTAGGATTTCCTAGGACTTGATTTCAAGTGGAATCACTCAACATTTTCCTTGTTAACATGTATGAAAAAATAGCATAAAATTACTACTCTAAAACCGAAAATTCAAGAATTAGTGAGCTACTTAAGCTACCAAATGCCTAACCTAATCAACTGAAAATGCTATGGGGTAAATTTTGTTATTAACTTGAATGTTTTTGGGAATTAATCCAAGTGGATTCAACTTAAAATAGGCTCATTAACATGTGTTAAAATGTGGACACCTAATCATTGCGATTGGGTGAATCTATGTAAAATAGTGTAAATAAAAAATAAGGAGAGTTGGGATATGAAGAGAAACTGAGAGATGAAGCCCAAGAGTCTCCCCCTCCATTTATATATGTATGATCAGGCTTAATGGAAAATCACAATTAATTTGAGGAGTTACCTCCTATCCTGACATGGTATCAGACATAGGTCCCAACCCCATTAATGACTTCCTTTCTGCCCTTGTAACTCCCTCCTACCTATGTTATGCATTTCTATAGACTGACACATTTGTATTCTTCCAACACGAATTTCTCATCTTCTCATCAAAGAAACTCACTCTTTTTTCCTTCACTCTGAACCCAAACAAAAATATTTTTTCTTTGGATTTGCATTAATCCACTGCTTCAGTATTTCCCTAGAGAAATTGGTCAAATTGGATGCTGGAATAGTGAGCTCGTGCATTGGGTCAGAGCTGGTATGGCTAGGATGACAACCGAATGATGACTACAGTTCAAAGGCATATGTTTTTAAATAGTTTCAAACTTGCATGCAACAGTGTTAAACACGGGTGCAGTGAATGGTATGTCAACCTTTTTTTCTTTACTCTGTGTTGTGTTGTGATCGATACTCTATTTGAAGACTGGTTCATATAGTGAAATCAATGTATGGCGAATGTATTGGCATGACTGTGTATTGTTTGTGTGTTTTGGATTACACTATATGTATTATTGTTGTGACTGTATAAGTGAGCATCCAAACATTTATACATATTGGTGGCATCACTGGTGTGTTGGCATGACTATGTATTATCTTCGCCAAGACCCGTGTTTGTGTCATCATTTTTTTATTCCATCAAACAATATCTCCCATACCATTAGTCCTCTCACACCCCAGTTTCTCTCATACCACTAGTCCTCCCTTATGCATACCACCATACTACTTACCATACTTCCCAATATTCATAAACCCCTCTTTGTGTTGTGGCATTGTGGTGTTGTGTTACACCTTATCATTGCTCCATCGAACCATACAACCACTCTATTGAAACCACCCTTTGTGGCTCCGAAATGGCCCTTCTTCAGCCCGATACCAACCCACCATACCACACTTTGATACTCCTGTCAACCCGTTATAATGTAGATTCATCCTCCCTTACAATTAATACACCTCTACACCTAGTTATAACATATACACGTCCTCCTGCATAGTTAATATAACTCCTCCTCCCGACTCTTGATCATATGTTGATCCCGACACATATAACTCTTCGCTCCATATGCACCTCCCCATACACCCCCTCTCCCATATAACACCTCCCTATAGAACACCTACCTCATATATCCCTTCCCCTGGGAGTAACTCTGATATATTATTCCTCACTTTTCTTTTTCCAAATTTTATACAAAGTTGCCACTAGAAGTGCTTTTTTTTCCAGCATAAGACAATTTTTTTACACAGTACACATATTTAAAATGCGTTCATTGATATCTATTGTTGGAGTAGTTATATCTAGAAAAGAGAACTATCCTGAATGGTCACAGATGATAAGACAGACTGTCATTTTTAGTGAGTTTTGGGAAGGAGTTTGTGTAGGAGAAGGAGATAATTAACATATAAATGCCAACTCAGATAAGGATATTTCCAATTGGGAAAATAAGAACAAGAATACGAATGCCTTGATTGTAACATCTATAAATGAATGTCATTCGCCATATTTCACCATTTTCAAATGCTTTCGAACCCTTACATAAGTTGAAGGATTGTATGCATCACACTCTGAACTTGAAGTTGTCCAATTAATGATTAAAATTTTGAGTATTGAATTAAAAAATGATGACCCTCTTGCTTTAGCATCAAAAGTAAGATCTATTATGCATGGCATAAAAACCATTGGTGTTCAAATAGAAATTCCTCTCATATATTATTTCAAGACACTATGTCCCACTTATTCAAATTATCTTGAGGTATTGCAAGCAAGTGGAAACCTCAAGGAGATTACCTTTGACTCCCTTGAGAAGAAGTTTGCTGAGAGAGAGAAGGATTTTGGGAAGAAGAAGACTCCTCAATGTTCTTAAGAAGTTGTTTATCTTGAACATAAAGAGAAGAATCATGCAAAAGATTCTTCTAGAGGAAGAGGTGGTCACAGAGGAAGAAGAATAAGGAATTTTAGAGGTAGGGGGTGCAGACAGTTCCAAGGAGGAAAGTATGATATTCATTGCATACAATGCAATAGAGATGGAAATGATGCATCCACATGTAAGTTGCCTTCTGACAAATTTGAGCAAGAAATAAATGAAGGCATAGGTAAAGCCAATGACAAAGGGAAAGGTAGAGCACTTTAATCTCCTCACTATATTGTGGCATATTCTAGTAGTGGAGTAACTAAAGACTTATGTAATGCTTCACTTGCTTCTTGGAAAAATGATTAGTTACTTGACTCAGGGGAAACTTGCCACATGAATTTTAGAAGAGATTTTCTTGAAGAGTTTATTGACAATGTTGATGGATCAGAATACTTTGCAAACAAGTCAAAACTCAAGCCATCAGGACTTGGCACAATTAGGCTCAAACTACCCAGTCTTCCAAACTTTATTCTGCATGATGTTCTATATATCCTGAAGCTGAGGATAAAATTGTTGTATTTGGTCCACATCCAGTAGCAAGGAAACTCCATTCATATATACTTTATGGCAAGGTCAATGTCATAAAAGAATTATGTAACTCACTTTTCATGACGGGGAAAGAAGAAGAAAGATTTATGAAATTGCAAGGTACCTCTGCTCATGCACAAAAAATTTCATACAGTACTCACTATGATGAAGGTACATTTCCATCAATTCTTTTATGGCATGCTATATTTGGACACTTGAACTATGACAAAATTCACTTGTTGAAGAAAAATGGTGTTACTGCTTTGCCTAGAATTCCTAGGAAACTTAAGAAATGTGATGCTTGTATTCTAGGAAAGCATAGAAAACAATATTTTCATGATTCTAATTCTAGAGAACACAGAAAACTTGAACTCATTCATTCAAAACTATGTGGCCCAATGATTATTCCTTCTGCAAATGGTAATAAATATATGATAAAATTTATTGATGACTACAACAGAATGTGTTGGGTTTATTTTTGAATAAGAAATCTGATGCTTTTCAAGCATTCAAGAATTTTCATGCATGGATTGAAAATGATGCACAGTATCATATTGGCTCTATTCACACTGATAATGGAAAAGAATACACTTCAAATGATTTTGAAAACAATATTTTCTAGCATGGGATCAAAAAGCAAACAATTGTGCCTTATAATCCCCAATAGAACAGAGTAGCTAAGAGAATGAATAGGACAATCTTAAATATGGTACATTCCATGATCTTTTTCAAGAATGTTAAAGTGATGTTTTGGGTTGATGTAGTTCTATGTGTTTTGTATATAAAGAATAGGTGTCCATCTAATGATATTAGAAACAATACTCCTTGTGAAATGTGGTATGGCCACATTCCTTCAGTAAAGAATCTTATGGTCTTTGGTTCAATCTATTATGTCTTGATACCTAATAAACAAAAACAAAACTTGGTGCAAGGGGTCGTAAGTGTATCTTCTTGGGGTATTCAAATAAATTCAAAAACTATCGTCTCTATGATGAAGTTAATAAGAAGTTTTTAGTATCTAGATATGTGATCTTTCTTGAATCTTCCAAGATTGACAATGTTGTTGAGCGACAACTATATCGCTTGGATAGATTCAAACATGCAAATTCTTTTCATGAATTTGATAATGTGATTCCAAATCTTGAAGGGGGGATTCCTATACTAGATCAATCTATGGAATCTTCTTCTAAATCACTCTCTCCCCCACATGAAGCTCTGTTGGGTCCCTATAATACCAGTGATTACCCCATTACTATTGTAGTTATACCCCTTATTTATATTGTTGTGCCCCTATTACCCCCATATTGTTATTTCTGTGCCCCATAGAATCCCTCTATTGTTATTTTTGTGGCTTTATATTATTATTGTTAGGTCGGCTGGATTATATTGTGACTCCTTAGACTCCTATATATAGAAAGGAGGTTTTGTCATTTGTATCATCCAAGAATTGTTCATTTATGTAATGTAAAGGAGGTTTCCCCCTCGAAGAGGCTGAATTCTAAGGCGTGGATCTCTCTTTTCTATCTTTTTGTGAGCTGGTTTCATAACATTTGGTATCAGAGCTTTGGATTCTAGGGTTTCGCTGCTCCAAACAGGTCATCGTGGCATTTTCGCTATAAATTTTTTTCTGTGACGTTTCAGAAGTTGAAAAAAAAACCCATTTGAGAAGAATTGGCGCTGAACCTTGGGTCCGAATTTCAGAGCTTTTCTCGTGATATTTTCGGAGATATGATCTGAGGAAGTTGGTCTTTTTGCAGACTCCTGAATTACATTCAAAACAGGTGACCTGGGGAAAATCGTCATAACTCTCTCTCTGAGGATCGGATTGAAATTTCGTAAAAAGATACAGAAAGAGGACGGACTGTAGTTTCTTGTGCGTGTGTTTCAGATTCAAAGGTTGAAACAGTGACTCGTGGCACGTCGTACAAGTTCGCTCTACTGAACCAGTCTAAAAGCAAGTCACTGTGGGAGATTTCACATAACTCTTCCTTGGAGAATCCAATTTGGCTCAGACTTGTGGCATTGGAAAGAGGACGCAGAAGGCTACTACAGGTATCAATTTCAGAATTGGATGATCCGAAATTACAGAGATACATCAGATTCAATATCAGGCTTCTATAAAGTGAAAAAAGGTGTGTAGTTTTTTTTAATTTTTGTGTAAGCTTGGTTTAACGGAATTCAAAGGGCATAGTAAAACATTATTATCGGTAACTGATGCCCCGAGGAAAGAAAATGCAAACACCTAGTAAGGAACCTGAAAGCTCTAGCATGACTCATGAAGAAGAGGAAGAAATGCTACATGATATATCAAAATTACAAGAACAAGTGCAACAAATGTCACGCTCACAAAAGCTAACAGAAGCTAAGATAAGTGGCGTGGAATCTAAGGTAAATGGCGTGGAATCTAAGATAAAGGGAATGGAAGCTAAGATGGATGGCATGGAAGCTAAGATTGACGCTAAATTTGATGGCATGGATGATAAGATGGATGAATTGAAGAAGTTGCTACAAGAAAGGGTCACTAATGGTGAAAAGGTAGTAAAGGAAACTCATGATGAGAACAAAAGAAATGTTAATCATGATTCCATAGACTCTAATGTTGGATCGAAGACTCACCATGTTCCAAAAATCGATATGAGGAAGTTTGATGGCAAGGATCCCGCCACATGGATATTACAGATGGAGCAATTCTTCGATCTCAATAATGTGCAAAACACACAAAAGGTACGTATGGCAACTTTATATTTGGAACCAAATCAGTTTGTATGGTATCAATGGCTTTGTTCTCGTAAACAATTTATCACTTGGGCAATTTTTACGGAAGAATTGATAGCACATTATGAGGATACAAAAAGCAACACTTTTTTTAGCCAATTGATAAGTCTCAAACAAAAGGGTTCAATAATGGAGCACATTGAGGAGTTCCAAAAATTGAACATAAGGGTAAAAGATATTCCAGAGGAGCATAGGATTGATGTGTTCATAGGGTCTTTAAAGGATAATATCCAACATGATGTGCGCCTTTGGGAACCTGATTCATTAGAGAAGGCATTCAGGTTAGCAAGAAAAATGGAAAGCAAAATTATGGCAACTAGGAAGCATACCATTCACAACTATAAAGACGGAAGTGTTGTTGCCCATAGTCTTCCACAACCTACAAGGTTGACACCACAACAATTGGAAGAAAAAAGAGCAAAAGGGCTTTGTTACAATTGTGATAGCAAATACACAAAAGGTCATAAGTGTGCTGAGAAGAAATTATTCTACATAGATTGTGAAGAGGAAGAAGAAAAGGAGCAAGAAAGGTCAAAAGAAGAGGATATATTCCAGGAACAAAGCCTAGATGAAGAACAAATAAATCCGACCATATCTTGTAATGCATTGGCGGGAATTACCACTCCTCAAACCATCAAGATAGAAGGACAAATCAAGAAGAAAAAGGTAATAGTGTTGATTGATTCAGGAAGCACCCACAATTTTATTCATTGTAGGGTAGCAAAAGAATTGAATTGCTTCCTATATCCAGCACCAGAGTGTCAAGTGATGATTGCAAATGGAGGAACAATAAATTGTTCTGGAAAGTGCCATAATATCAAGCTATCCATGGGAGAATATGTATTGACTAGCCCAATGCTTTCCATTCCAATGGGAGGTGCTGATGTTGTACTAGGAGTCCAATGGCTACAATCCTTGGGTACAATAGCTTTTAATTTTCAAGAACTTTTCATGAAATTTTCTGTGGAAGGAAAGGAAGTTGAATTAAGGGGTATTGCAGGGAAACCAGGAAAGATAATCAGCTCTAATGGCATGACAAAGCTTCTAAAAAAGGAGCAAAGAGGTGTAATTGCACAATTATGTTCGCTAGATGTTTCCACATTGGAATCATCTATTTCTCCAGATCTCCAAAAAGTCCTGGACAATCATTCCAAGGTATTTGAGACTCCCAAAGGTCTCCCACCTATGCGTGATCATGATCATGCTATTCATCTGATTCCAGGAAGTGTTCCTCCAAACATCAGGCCGTACAGATATCCCTATGTCCAAAAAAGTGAAATTGAACGTATGGTTGCAGAAATGCTAGAGGCTGGTATAATTCAACCGAGTCAAAGTTCTTTCTCAGCTCCAGTAGTATTGGTGCACAAGAAGGATGGATCATGGCGCATGTGTCCGGATTATAGGGAGCTCAACAAGCTCACTATTAAAGATAAGTTCCCCATTCCTGTTATTGATGAATTACTGGATGAATTGCATGGATCAATTTACTTCACCAAGTTGGATCTTCGTTCAGGATATCATCAAATCAGAATGAAGATTGAAGACATTCCGAAAACGGCATTTAGAACTCATGAGGGTCATTATGAATTTTTGGTCATGCCTTTTGGCCTTACCAATGCACCTTCAACATTTCAAGGTTTGATGAATTCAATTTTCAAACCATTCCTTAGAAAATTTGTGTTAGTATTTTTTGATGATATACTAATCTACAGCAAGTCTTGGAAGGATCATGTTGAACATGTTGACAGGGTGCTACAACTATTGGAGGAGAAACAATTATATGCAAAAAGATCCAAATGTTTCTTTGGAGTCCAGGAGGTGGAATATTTGGGTCATATTGTATCTCATGAAGGAGTTAAGGTAGACCCTAGCAAAATTAAAGCCATTAAGGAATGGAAAATCCCCACATCCATAAAGCATCTGCGAGGATTTCTTGGGTTGACAGGGTATTATCGCAAGTTTGTTAAGAATTATGGGAGAATAGCAGCACCTCTAACAACATTATTGAAGAAAGATTCATTTTCATGGACTCCGGAAGCAACAAAGGCCTTTGAACATCTTAAAGAGGCAATGTGCCAAGCACCGGTCTTAGCTACACCGGACTTCACAAAAACCTTTATTGTGGAATGTGATGCTTCAGGAAATGGAATTGGTGCTGTTCTAATGCAAGATGAAAGACCCATTGCTTTTGAAAGTCGTCCAATCAAGGGAAAGTTTTTAAGCAAAGCTATTTATGAGAAGGAAATGTTGGCAATACTCCATGCACTTAAGAAATGGCGACCCTACCTAATGGGAAGACACTTCAAGGTAAAAACGGATCATGATAGCCTTAAATACTTTTTAGAACAAAGATTATCCTCTGAAGAGCAACAAAAGTGGGTCACAAAGATGTTGGGTTATGACTTTGAAATCATCTACAAAAAAGGGAAGCAAAATGTGGTGGCAGATGCACTCTCAAGAAAGGATGAGGATGTGGAAGCATTGTTGTGTGCCATTTCTATTATCCAACCAGATTGGATAAACGAAGCAAGGGAGGAATGGAAGAATGACGAAGAAGTGTGGGCACTTATTCGAAAGCTACAACAAGATTCCAGTACTTCTGATACATTTAGCTGGCAAAATGATTCGTTATGGTACAAAGATCGCTTATACCTCTGTAAGAATTCCCAGCTAAAACAAAAGATTCTTATGGAATTGCACACTTCTCCCTTAGGAGGGCACTCAGGATTTTTAAAAACTTACCACAGGGTTAAGAAGGAATTTTTTTGGGATGGCCTTAAATCAGATATTCAAAAGTTTGTGGCGGAATGTTTGGTTTGCCAACAAAATAAAGTTGAAACAATTAAGACACCGGGTCTATTACAACCTTTATCCATTCCAAGCCAACGTTGGGAGGAGGTTTCAATGGATTTTATCACAGGTTTACCCAAGTCTGAGGGAAAGAGTGTCATCATGGTGGTAGTTGACAGACTTACCAAGTATGCACACTTTTGTGCATTATCACATCCATTTAAAGCCAGTACAGTTTCTACTGCATTTATGGAAACAGTTCAAAAGCTACATGGAAACCCAAAGATTATTGTAAGTGACAGAGATCCCATTTTCACTGGAAATTTTTGGACAGAATTATTTTCTTGTCTTGGTACTCAGTTAGCTCATAGCTCATCTTATCATCCTCAATCTGATGGGCAAACTGAGATAGTAAACAAATGTTTGGAAGGATATCTTCGTTGCTTTGTATCTGATAAACAGACACAATGGGTCAAATGGTTGCCTCTGGCTGAATGGTGGTATAACACTTCCTTCCATACAGCAACAAAAATGACCCCATTTATGGCACTTTATGGGTATCAACCACCATCCATCACATCATATTTAAGAGAAAATTCTAAGGTTCAGGCAGTGGAACATCACATCGAACATCAACAACAAGTCCTCCAACTCTTAAAGGATAACCTCGTGTTGGCACAAAATAGAATGAAACAACAGGCAGATCAACATCGCAGTGAAAGAAGTTTTGATGTAGGTGATTGGGTATTCCTACGGCTACAACCATATAAGCAAATGTCCCTAAAGCAAGCTAAGAAGGATAATAAATTATCACCAAAGTATTATGGTCCGTACAAGGTGTTGCAAAAGATTGGTACTATGGCATACAAATTGGAGCTTCCTGCAGCTTCTCGATTGCACCCAGTTTTCCATGTTTCATGTTTAAAGAAGGTTATAGGTGACAAGCTCCCAATTCAAACAATATTGCCAGAACTTGACGAGGAAGGAAAAATTATATTGGAACCGGAAGCAGTCACAGAAACAAGAACTCGACAGCTACGAAATCGATCAATTTCAGAGTATCTTATCAAGTGGAAGAACTTATCCGCTGAAGATTCCACATGGGAGGATGAGAATTTTATGCAGAAGTATCCAGAACTACTCAAGCGTTGAGGACAACACTTTTTTGAAGGAGAGGGGCATGTTGGGTCCCTATAATACTAGTGATTACCCCATTACTATTGTAGTTATACCCCTTATTTATATTGTTGTGCCCCTATTACCCCCATATTGTTATTTCTGTGCCCCATAGAATCCCTCTATTGTTATTTTTGTGGCTTTATATTATTATTGTTAGGTCGGCTGGATTATATTGTGACTCCCTAGACTCCTATATATAGAAAGGAGGTTTTGTCATTTGTATCATCCAAGAATTGTTCATTTATGTAATGTAAAGGAAGTTGCCCCCTCGAAGAGGCTGAATTCTAAGGCGTGGATCTCTCTTTTCTATCTTTTTGTGAGCTGGTTTCATAACAAGCTCCAACCATTGATGAAAGCTTGAGTGATTTGATTGAGGAAATTGGGAGACTGAATCTTGATTCAGCCCCAACTCAATCAACTGATCATCCTGGGTCATCTAAGAAAGGTTCTCCAAAATTTCTAAAAAATACACTTGAAATTGTTCATCCTGATGAGGTTTTTAAGACAGGAACAAGAAGCACAACCAGACATAATGGAGGTGATGTAGACAATTCTAATTCACTTGTTGATATGGATGTTTCTTATGATTGTGAATTGAATTTCTCTAAATATTTTGAACTAATTTTATTCAAATAATCTTCTTCTCATGAAGAATGGAAATAAGTGACGTAGAAAGAGTATGATGCCTTGATAAAGAATAGCACTTGGAAGCTGGTTGATCCTCCATTAGGAACCAACCCAATAGGATGAAAGTGGGTTTAGAAGAATAAGTATAAATTTGATGGCTCACTTGACAAGCACAAATCTAGGCTTGAGGAAACATGTTTTGCACAAAAGGAAGGGATTTACTATGAGGATACATTTTCCCCCCTAGTAAATTGGGGTACCATTTGGACACTAGTTTCCTTTGCAGCTCAAAACAGTTGGAAATTCCATCAAATGGATGTAAAAGCTGCCTTCTTGAATGGAGATCTGAAACAGAATGTTTTTATGTCGGAACCATAAGGATTTGTTGTGAATGGTCAATAACATAATGTATGCAAGCTTGTAAAATCCTTGTATGGCCTCAAGAAAATACTGTAAGCTTTGTATGAGAAGTTAAATGAGCATCTTCTGAAACTCAACTTCAAACATTATGATCTTGATGATGAAACTTTGTTTGTCAACAAAGTTGGAAAAATAGTTCTATATCTTGTGGTGTATGTAGATGATATCTTTTATGAGAGGGAAAAATGAGATCTATATTGCATCCATAAAAAAGGAATTAAGGAAAGGTTTTGAAATAATAGAATTGGGGTATGTTCACTACTATCTTGGTATTAAAGTAACTCAACATCCAAAATTTATATTCCTTTCTTAGATGAAGTACATTGGAGATCTGTTGAACAAGTTTGGCATGGCCGAGTGAAATAAGTTGACTATCCCAATGGAACAGAACTTAAAGCTCACATCCATTGAAGGAAAAGAATTTGAGGATGAAACAAAGTATAGGCAACTTGTAGGAAGTCTCAACTACCTAACTACTACCAAACCAGACATCTCATTTGTTATTGGAATCCTCTCCATGTTAATGCAAAAGCCTTGTGAGGGGCATTGATCTATTGCAAAAAGAGTTATAAAGTAGGTCAAGGTAACTTAAGACTTTGGAATTAAGTATACATAGGTGGGTGACTTCAACTTGATTGGATACTCTGATTGAGACTTCAATGGAGATAAAGAAATTTGGGTGTCTACTTTACGTTATGTTATGAGTCTTGGATTAGGAGCTCTCTCCTGGAGGTCACACAAACAACCAATTCCAACAGATTCCACAACTGAGGAAAAATATGTGGAAGTAGTTGAAGCAACAAAGGAAATTGGGTGGCTTGGGAAAATTTTGGAAGATTTGCAGGAGAAACAAGTGTATTCATCTCCTCTCATGATTGCAAACACTTTTGCAATAAATTTGGCCAAGAACCAAATTTCTATGATCGAAGAAAGAACATCAATACAAAATACCATATGATTCGACATCAGGTTGAGGCCAAGGCAATCCATCTATGCCATTGTTCCACAAATTAGTTGATTGTATACATCATCACCAAAGTGCTTGGAAGAGAAATTTTTTAAAGATTCAAAATGATGCTTGGACTCACCAACATCCCTTAATATTAAGGGGGGTAATTTTGACACGTAATAATTGGGATTGGGTCAATATGTGTAAAATAGTGTAAATAGAAAATAAAGAGAGTTGGAATATGAAGGGACATTGGGAGATGAAGCGCGCAATATTATCTCCCTCCATTTATATATATATAATTAGCCTTAATGGAAAATCACAATTAATTTGAGGAGTTACCTCTTTCCTTGACATAAAAAGTAACAGAAAATTAATGCTATTTTGCTACAAGAGACTTCCATAAATTTTAGATTTGTGAACTAGTATACCAATCCAAGTAGCTCAATGATGAATATGAAATTTTGAAGTTGTTATAAGGATGGATCATGCTTGTGACTATTTAAATAACCTACAAAACTCACTTCAATCATTTAACCAATGTAAACTAAAACAAAGTAAGCATGAACAATAAATGCAGAAATAAGAGATGCAAGCGAAAAAGACATTCAAAGAAAATAAAGAAATTGTACAAGAGGGATATGAGCCACCTGGGATGCTTAAGCCCAAGGAAATCGAGAGTCCTATGAAGTAAACCAAGCTTTAGAAGATAAAAAGGGAACCAAACTTCATTATTCGAATCAATCCAAGTACATCCCTACTAGAAATGAAAGAATAGCTACTAAATAATAACTTTTCTCCACAAGAAGGCTAGTAAATACATGCCACTAGAGGAAAATACAAATTGGTACTTATATAAATATATGGGGAAGCATCCTTCTTGAAAGGAGGTATATTTCCCCTCCAAAATCCCTTAAAAAGTGGATATAGTTCCCAACACTAGGAATTTTCATTAAATGACATGGAGCACATTCCTAAATTTTCTCAATCATTGGAGCTCCAGAAATTGTTCAATAGTTTCATCATATCCTATTCATTTATTATCCAATATTTTTCCATCATGTAGCAAGGAAACAGTCCCTATATCATCTCGTGCTCCAAGTATTCATAAGATGCCCAATATTCTCACAATATTCTACAAAAATAAATAATATTAGGCATAAAATATTAAATTATCTCTAAACCTTCCTAATGAGAATTTTAGAATCAAAAATATGCCATCCAATGCAGAAAAAGACGTTTAATGTGCTGAGTGATGGTCATATGGGACTTAATTTATGTGTAATTTAGGGGCCCGTCATACCTCCCTACTAAAAGTGTTGCTTATCCTCTGAGAAACTTAGTGACCTAACAGCGCCTCATTCATGGCCCTAGTGGCCTCCCTAATCCATCTTCAGGTTTTCCAACACTTTCCCATAGAAATATTTTTTCTTCTTGTAGTAGCTTTCTCCATTCCTGTAGCATCTCTACATTCTCCTGTAGTAGCTATGTTTTCTCCTATTACAGGAAATTTTTTTCTTTGAGTTTCTTAGTTGTGGTTTCTCTAGTCGTTGGCTTTCTCATGGGTGTCAAGGGTTTTTACCCTTGGATTTAGGCGAGGTGACATTCTTAATTTTCCCTTCCCCTAGTCCCAATTCTTTTTCTTGGTAGCTAGCTAATCTTCAATTTTAATTGGGACTATTGAAGGAGCTTGAAGATTCTCTTGCTTGATCGTAGTGCTCTTTCTCCTCTTAAAGTACAAGGGGCTCTACTTGGGCTTCCTTCTATTGGGATTGATAGGTTTTCTAAGTGTGGCCAAGGTAGAAGCCACCTCTTGCTCCGTGTTTCCTGATGAGAGGCTTATTTTCTACCATTGTTTTCCTGTCTTCTAAGATTTAGAAGACTCTCCATGGATATCTTATTTTTATTTTTATGTTTCTTCTTATTATTTCCCTTATTATTCTCCATCCATATATTCTCCTTCATTTTCCTCTTCTACTCCTTATTCTTCTTCTTTCGCACCTTCAGTACTAGATTTTCGTGTCTCTTCTTGCAATGTTGTGGTAAGGGCTTGTGTCTCAATGAAGACCTCTTTTTAGTCATAGAGGGAGAATAATTATATCCCATGCTTCAAGAAAAACTACCTCTACTCCCACTCTACCTTTCTTATGTAAGAAAATAATTTTTCAAAGAGATTTAATTCTACAAGGGTTTTCTACAGGATCCCTGTAGAAACTAGAAGTTGACTGACAATTGCATGGAGAATGAGGAGAAAATATGCCACTTACCCCTCTAGGGATGAATTATTTATGTTTGAGGGGGTTTGGAGGAAGGTTCTCGGTGGTTTGGACCCTTTTTCACCCATTCACTCAATCTTGTAGCATCTCCCCTACGATCATGTAGCAGTTTTGATATTCTTGTAGAAATTGTGCCTAATCATGTACCACCTGGAAATTAATTATGTACCTCTTCTATAGCACCCTAGGTAGCCACTGGTAGCATCTAACGCAACATTTGATGCCTTAATGATCCTCTCTAACTGTTTTAGGAATAAGAATGGATACAACTAAATCTTCGCCTTGTCCTTTTATTTATTTTTGTGGTAGTGGGCTTGGTGAACTTGGTGATCTAGCCTCTATGTGTACTTCCTTTTTTAGTCATTGTCCCCACTCCTGGTAATTATCACTTTCCCAACTTTTACTCTTCCACATTGCATGGGTGGTTGAGTAGACTATATTTTACTATTCGAAGGTGGCAAAGTCTATTGGTCACCTTCCACCTATAAAACCTTCTCTGTTTTTCATTGAAAACTAATTTTTAAACATAACAAACTCTAGTGGAAAGGTTAAGAACAATTCATACTTATGCCTACCTGATGTCAAGTTGCTATAGATGCATGAATGCTACTATTGAACTAGTGATAGATCTGTTGGCCTCTTTGAGGTGTCATCTTCCCATGCTTTCTTCTCTATGTATTGGCTCTGTTTTGGATTTGTTTTTTTTTTTTACATATACTTTATTGACAGAGGCTTGTTAACATAGGTTCTATTAATGCTGGATCAATTGCTACTATGGGAGATGAAAATTTACCCTATAGTAGCTCCTCAAGGGTTTTTTGGTTTCCCAATATCACAAATATGGTCCTTTAATGCGTTAGGATGGCTAAGTCTTCAGTTTCATGATGTCAAGTGTCTCCAACTATGGTTTTGTATGGTTTACGTAGGTTGCTGCAAGATTGGATTCTTTCCTATAGAAATCACATAGACTCTTCGAAGATCATAATAATATCCATGCAATGCATTCAAAATATTTGGTAATTCATGGTGATCTCATGGATAGGGACTATCATTTTCAATGGTGGTGAAAAATATGGAAACATGGCTGAAAATGGACCTTTTTCATCAACATAGATGAATTTTGGGATGGAAAAGTGACTAAATAGTGTGGAGGTTGGATGATTGTGGTGTGTTAGACTTATTTTTTCATTCCCCCAAGGAGAACATAAGATATGACCCCTCTCTCTATGTCGATCACAATCCTGTAGCAATTTTGGTCAATCTTGTAGCACTTTGTGTCAATCCTTCCGCACTATATGTCAATAATATAACATATATTGTTTGGCTAATATATCTCAAATGCTAGATTGGATTGACCTAATATTTTTTTAGAATGATTCCATCATCCTTATGCATCTCCCCATAAAACATATTGGCAAATAGATGCATGAATATCCAGAAAAATGGAAAATGGTTGTAGGATATGGAGGCCAATTTCTGGAAACATGTGCATTGGCCTTTACTAGAAATTCTTGAGCATGATACCATCATCCTTATGCATTTCCCCATGAAATAAATAAGAAAAGATATCCACAATTTTTGACATATGGTCAAAACAATTTATGCCCTATGGTTTTTGACAATCATGTAGTAAAACACAAATTTCTTGTAGCAACTTAGGACAATGAGAAAAATGGATGGAAAATGCTTGGGAATGATGGGTGAAGGTTCTAGATGGTTAGGAAATGGATGAGTGTTATTTTGGAAGCTTCATGTTTCCTTTGAAGATGCATGCATTGGACTTGGAGCCAAATATGCAAGATGATGTGTTTACTCTGTTTTGATGAATTTCCCGCACATTCATCATGTTAAGAAGAACATTTCCTATGTGTATATATATTTTTCTCTTCTTTTCTACTTTTTTTCTCTTTTTCCCCTAGGCCTACTAGATGGCTCAATGAGGTTTTCAACCAGTAGGTTTGCCTAGGTGCCTCAGTAGAGGTTTTCACCTAAGATCTTATTTCATTTTCTCCTTTTTTATTTTTTTTACCAACCCATTGACCACCTCATGGAGGTTCTTGATCAATGAACCAATCTCAGGTGCCTCAAAGAAGGTTTTCACTTGGGTTTTATTTTTTTTCTTTTTTACTTATTTATTTATTTTTCCCTATCCTACTCTACTTGAAAAAGTAAACTCTACTTCAAGTATAAGAATACTTCCAATGGAGCCATGTGAATATAAAGATGATAGATAAAATCATGTGTAGGCTCAAATGATATTCTTTGACATGTACCTAAATATGAGATACCAACTTCTTTGACTAAGATGGAATAAAAAATTGATGAAGAAGAGTGTGTTGCTACAACTTCGTGATTGTATGGAACCATATTTCAATATAGTTGTGATTCCTTTGGTTCACTTGCACATTTGGATCACTTTTTGTGCCCTCTTCTACCATGACATTAAATTCTTGTTCTTTTTGTTTATTAATCTCTTGAACACATAAGTAATATTATGATAAGAATAACATAAATCCTTCATTCTACAATGCTTTCTCTTGAGTAAATGTGGTCGGTGTCCTCTAGATCTTCTTATTATGGATGTTGCTCTTCAATGGCATCAAGAGAATATATTTTGTACAATACACTTCCTGATCTAAGGTGAATACCATTTATATCAAGAGGATTTGTTTGGAAGCATTGTACCCCAACATTGTAAGTGGGTTAAGTTACTAGATTCTTTGGGTTTAGAAATGGTTGTACATGTAGTTGTGTGGGAATGGATATTTGATATGGATGTGGTTGAGGTTGTTGTTGTGGTAGAGGTGGATGGTAGGGATAGAATGGAGTTATATATGGAGGATATCGAGCAATATATTGACGATATTATGTATTGATACCATAAGTTCCTTTCCAACCTTGTCGCCAAGGTCTCTTTCGGGGTTGAGATGGAAAAGGTTGCTAAGGAAAGGGTGTGTTCTAATTACTTTGATATGGTTGTGCATAACCTTGAAATTATGAACTAGGTTCTTTCATCAAAGTAAGCTTAATAGGATTCCATGGACTCCTTGGAGATACGTAATAGAGTTTATTTGGTGATTGACTTGCTCCATTGTCCTCCTAGTAAACTTCCTACAACCTTGGTAATGATGAGAAATATTCAGTAGCATGTGATTATGCGTTGATAACACAAATATCAACATATTGTTTTTGCTCATTGTTCATTCTTAACATTTCTACTTGTTCATTTATATTGTTAAGAATTTAAGTTTTAAATTTATCAAGAAAAGTTCCAAGTTTAGTTTGAGTTATCGATCTTGATGTTGATTTAGTTACACTTGCCCTTCTTCTCCATATGCACTTTCATATTTCACAAATTTCGTCAAATGATAACTGGTGTAAATCACCTCTACTAATGATATCAAGGAGATCAATCCACTCACCCCTAATTTTTCTAAGCGAGAGGATTTTAAGCATGTCAAGTCCTAAATGATGTAATTTTTTCGTCTTAACATTATACATAAATATGTCTATTAGATCCTCAAGGCTCTCGTCTTCTTTTTGAGTCATTCTAAAGCTTTTTTCTTTAAGGACATGATCTTTATATTTTTCTAGAAATATCTTTTGCATATCATTCCATGATATTATTGAATTAGTCCTTAAGATAATGTACCATTTAAGAGCTCTATCCTTCAATATTGCTAGAAACAATCTCAATTTTTGAGTGTTTAATAAGTAGCCATAAGATCTACAAAGGATTTCAAATTCAAAGAGAAAGGTTTTTGGATCCTCTGAGCTGATACCATGGAAGTTGGGAAGGAAATATGGAGGTATTTTCTTCATATGAACGCTGATATTAGTACCTTGAATGGGAAATATAAGAGGATCTTCCTCATTTTCATCATCTCCATACATTTATTCTACCTTCTTTGCCACCTTTTCCTCTTCTACTTACAAAAGTTGATGGTGATGTGGCTCTTACTAAACCACAAGATCAAGTGGAGGAGTTTGGTGTTGGAGAAGTATTCTTTTATTTTTATAAGAAAGAATTGAACGAGAATTGTAATCCAATGCAATTTTCTATTCTTGAAATGAAATATGCCTAATGCCATTTGTGGTTTTTGCAAAAAGTAAAAGAAATGAATCAACGAGGGAAGAAAACAAGGCATTCTTTCAAACCACCGCAGCAACGGTGCCAAAACGTGATGAGCCCCAATATTGCAACAAGAATGTTGCAACTCCCAAGGCTATGAACTTAAATTATAAACCTAGGGTTCATACAATCATAAGATGTTTCGATACTATATGTGAAACATGCAATGTGCCATTCTTTCATTGACCTGATGCAATGAAGTGCATGTCATAAAATCAAATCCTAAACTAATTGTAGAAATGGAAATGTTAGCCTATTTGCAAGAAATGTAAGTGCCAACCCTAGTTGCAGGAATGTAAACGTTATGCTAATTGCAGGAATGAAAAGTACTTGTCTATTTGTAAAATGTAAAACTTGTTCTACTTGCAAGGATGTGAATCATTATTCTATTTGCATAATGTAGAAAGTTGCCTTGAAAAGAAACTAATACAATGGAAGAACACCAATTCGTAATTGGAATCCTAAAGCATAAATTCAAAAAATATGCCTAATCTACTTTGCATTGGTGAATCACCCTCTTAATCACTACTTTCAAAGGTACTTGGCTGGAGTAACAGAGTTCATATGAACTTCTTAGCATAATCATCATTACCATTCAATTTAGAAAACTGTCACCTAACCTTAACTACATAATTGTGTTTGCAGTGACAAAAATGAAAGTTAAAAAATTCGTTGGGTCCTTCTCAATCATGGATTTAGAGCATAGAGGTGATTATTCAGGCCTAAGGGACAAAAACCAAGCTTTTGGAATGATTTTGATTGAGTTTAGGGACTACTACAGGATGTTACAAGACTGCTACTACTTGAGCTAACTTGTTGAATGTGCAAGAAAATAAAATGAAAATGATATATGACAATTTTTTTATAAATTAGGATGTCCTAGGACTCAATTCCAAGTAGAATCACTCAAAAATACTTGTCATAAAATGTGATAAAAAATAACAGAAATTTACTACTCAAAAAACTAGAAATTCAAGAATTAATGAACTATTTTGATAATTCCTTTCGAATTAATCACATTTCATGTTGTTAGTCGATGTTTCAAACCAACTAATCTGGTTCATCCTCAAGAAAAAGGTGAAAAAATCAGTCTATAAACTTATTTAAATAGCAGGATGCATCCAGTTCCACAGATAACCATTGGGAGAATAAAGCGTTTTAATTAAAAAAATTAAACGTTTGATAAGAGAATAGGTTAATATATTAATATAAAATAATAAATACCTAATCCTTTATTTGAAATTGTCAATATATTATATCATAAAAAGTTAATAAATCAAAAAGTCAAAATTATATTAATAAATATTTAATCAATTATTTGAATTGGTCAATATATTATATTATAAGAAGAAATCGCTAAAAATATCATAAATTTAAGGAAAAAAAAAATAATTAAATAAATAATTAAATATAAATGATAAAATAATAGAAATAAATAAATAGAAATAAAATGAGTAGATAAATAACTTATAAAATAAAATATTAAAAAATGAAAGTAAATTTAATTATAAAAAAAAAACGGGACACCAAAGAAAATGGTAAAGAAAACTGAAAAAATAAAGAAGAATGAGGAAAAAGGGAAATAAACTTAATATTAAATTATTTTATTATAAAAAAAGTCAAGATAATATTTTATTAGTATAAATAAATAAAAATAAACCCAAGGGGTGAAGGAAGCACCCAAGAAAAGAGAGCAGGAATCCAACTCCTACTCAATTTCCAACCACAACCCCTATTCATATTAACCACATGTTTCTCAATATCTATGGATTTCCTTAACTTTCTATGATGGAAGTGATTAATCGTTGCAATGACGTGAGAATTATTAATGCATACATGGTGTTTAGACTTCTTAGCATGTTCAACTATAGCTGAAGAGTGCGAACGATAGTGCTTAATGTCTTTCTGCATTCTCTTGAATTCTTTTCTTAATGGAGTGACTAGTTTCCCCAATATAAGGAATACCATATTAGCATGGGATAAAGTAAACCCCTTTCATGTCTTAAAGGTCAATAGGGTCCTTAACATATTTAAGGGAATTTCACAATTAGTGAACTAGTTAACCTACCAAATTCCTACCTAGTCAAGTGAAAATTCTATGGGGTGATTTTTTTTATTAACTTGAATACTTTTAGGAATTAATCCAAGTGGAATCAAGTCAAAACAAGCTCGTTAACATGTGCTAAAAATAGCAGATAATTACTACTATTTTGTTACAAGAGACTTCCAGAAATTCTAGATTTGTGAACTAGCAGATGAATCTAAGTAGCTCAGTGATGAATATGACTTTTCGAAGCTATTATAAGAATTCATCATGATTGTAACTCTATAAATAACCTAAAAAAACTCACTTCGATCACTTAACCAATGTAACTTACAACAAAGGAAGCATGAATAGTAAATGTAGAATTAAGAGATGCATGTGAAAAATACATTAAAAGAAAATAAATAAATTGTACAAGACGGTTATGAGCCCCCTGGGATGGCCAAGCCCAACGATATTCAATGTCCTATGAATGAATCCAAGTTTCAAAAGGTAAAAATGGTACCAAACATCATTATTTGAATCAATCCAAGTACATCCCTCCTAGAAATTAAAGTGGAGTTGTTAAATTATAATATGTTTTCTCCACAAGAAGACTAATAAATACATGCCCCTATAGGAAAATTAAAATGGGTAGTTATAAAAATAGATGGGGAAGAATCCTCCTTGAAAGGAGGCAAGTTTCCCCTCCAAAATCCCTAAAAATGTGGATCTAGTTCCCAACACTAAGAATCTTCATTAAATAACACAAAGCACATTCCTATATTTTCTCAATCATTGGAGCTCTAAATTTTTTCAATAATTTCATCATATCCTATTCGCTTATTATCCAATATTGGCTCATCTTATAATAGGCAGAAAGTCCTTATATTATCTCATCCTCCAATTCTACATAATCTCTGCAATATCATCACAATATTCTACAAAAATAAATAATATTAGGCACATAACATGAAATTATCTATAAACCTTCCTAATGGGCATATTAAATTAAAAAAGATGTCATCCAATGCAAAAAAATGACGCTTAATGCACTGAAGTATGGTCAGATGGGCCTTAATTTATGTCTAATTTGGAGGCCCGTGATGTAATTACATTGTATGTTATATTTATTTTTCAAAATTATGTTGAAGAACCAATCATAGAAAAGTAACATAACTTAAATTGGTGGTTCTTGATGTATGTGATGCCACAAGAACACATCATTTTATTTATTATATCTACAATTTGTTACAACTTGTGTTTTTGGAGTATTCAGTAACACAAGAAAAAAAACTAATGGTTGTGTAATATTGTGTACTTGTGAGTTTGTAAAAGGTCACATTGTAAGGTTCACTACTAGATACATTCAAATTCTAGATTGTTGTTATGCAACCAACTCACAAAATAGAAGAAAAGATAGATCAACGACTTCAAAATCAGCCTCTTCGAGGGGGCAACCTCCTTTACATTACACAAATGAACAATTCTTAGATGATAAAAATGACAAGGCCTCCTTTCTATATATAGGAGTCTAAGGGGTCCCAATACAATTAGAGCCTACATAATAATAATATTATATGGGAAAAAAATAGCAATAGTGGGATTCTAACGGGCACAATAATAACAAAATGGTTATTGTATGGGCATAATAATACAATAAGGGGATTGCACTAATAACAATAAGGGATTACACTAGTAGTAAAGGGACCTAGCATGCCCCTTTCCTTCAAAAAATGTTGTCCTCAATGCTTGAGTAGTTCCGGATACTTCTGTATAAAATTCACATCCTCCCATGTGGAATCTTTAGCAGGTAAGTTCTTCCACTTGATGAGATACTCTGAAATTGATCGATTTCGTAATTATCAATTTCTTGTTTTTGTGACTGCTTCAGGTTCCAATATGATTTTTCCTTATTCACTAAGCTCTGACAATATTTTTTGAATTGGGATCTTCTCACCTATAACCTTCTTTAAGCATGAAACATGGAAAACTAGGTGCACTCAAGAAGATGCAGAAAGCTCCAATTTGTATTCCATAGTACCAACCTTTTGTAACACTTTATATGGGCCACAATGCTTTGGTGATAATTTATTATCCTTATTATCTTGCTTGAGGGACATTTTTTTGTATGGTTGCAGTCATATAAATAGCCAATCACCTGCATCAAATCTTCTTTCGCTGCGATGTTGACCTGCTTATTGTTTCATTGTATTTTGCACCAAAGTGAGGTTATCCTTTAAGAGTTTGAGAACCTCTTGTTGATGCTCAATGTGATCTTCCCCTCCTTGAGCCTTAGAATTTCATTTTTTAAGATGAGGTGATGGATGTTGGATGGTATCCATAAAGTGCCCTAAATGGGTTCATTTTTGCTATAGTATGGAAGGAAGTGTTATACCACCATTGAGCTAGAGGCAACCACTTGACCCATTGTGTCTATTTATTAGATATAAAGAAATTAAGATATCCTTCCAAACCTTTTTTCACTATCTTAGTTTTACCATTAGATTGAGGATGATAAGATGAGCTATGAGCTAACTGAGTACCCATACAAGAAAATAATTCACTCCAAAAATTTCCACTGAGAATGGGATCTTTGTCGCTTACAATAATCTTTAGGATTCCATGTAGCTTTTGAATTGTTTACATAAATTGTATTGGCTTTAAATGGATGAGATAATGCACAGAAGTGTGTATACTTGATAATTCTATCAACTACAATCATGATGACACTCTTTCCTTCGGACTTCAGTAAACCTGTGATAAAATCCATTGAAACCTTCTCCCAACATTGAATTGGAATGGATAAATGTTGTAACAGACCTAGGGTCTTAATTGTCTCAACTTTATTTTGTTGGAAAACCAAACATTCTACCACAAACTTTTCAATATCAAATTTAAGGCCATCCCAAAAAATTATTTCTTAACCCTATGGTATGTTTTTAAAAATCCTGAGTGCCCTCCTAAGGGAGAGGTGTGCAATTTCAGAAGAATATTTTGTTTGAGTTAGGAATTATTACAGAGGTATAAGCGATCTTTGTGCCATAACGAATCTTTTTTCCAACTAAATGTATCAGATGTGCTGGGATCTTACTACAACTTTTCAATAAGTGCCCACACTTCTTTGTCATTCTTCAATTCATCCCCTTTTCCGTTTATCCAATCTGGTTGGATAATAGAAATGGCACAAAACAATGCTTCCACATCCTCATCCTTTCTTGAGAGTGCATTTACAACAACATTTTTGTTCTCTTTCTGTAGATGATTTTAAAGTCATAACCCAATAGCTTTGTGGCCCATTTTTTTTTCTTTTGAAGATAATATTTGTTCTAAAAAATATTTAAGACTATCATGATCCGTTTTTACCTTGAAGTGTCTTCCCATTAGGTAAGGTCGTCATTTCTTAAGTGCATGTAGTATTGCCAACATTTCCTTCTCATAAATAGCTTTGTGTAAATACTTTCCTTTGATTGGATGAATTTCGAAAGAAATCAGTCTTTCTTCTTGCATTAAAACAACACAAATTCCATTTCCTGAGGCATCACATTCCAAAATAAAGGTTTTTGTGAAGTCTGGCGTAGATAAGATTGGTGCTTGGGACATTTCCTCTTTAAGATGTTCAAAGGCCTTCGTTGCTTCTAGAGTCCAAGAAAATGCATCTTTATTTAGTAATGTTGTTAGAGGTGCTTCTATTCTCCCATAATTCTTAGCAAACTTGTGATAATACCCTGTCAGCTTGAGAAATCCTCGCATATGCTTTATGGATGTGGGAATTTTCCATTCCTTAATGGCTTTAATTTTTCTTGGGTCTACCTTAACACCTTCATGAGATACAATATGACCCAAATATTCCACCTCTTGTACTCCAAAGAAACATTTGGAGTATTTTTCATATAATTGTTTCTCCTCCAATAGTTTGAGCACCCTGTCAACATGTTGACCATGATCCTTCCAACTTGCTGTAAATGAGTATATGATCAAAAAATACTAACAGAACTTTTCTAAGGAAGGGTCTGAAAATTGAGCTCATCAAACCTTGAAATGTAGAAGGTGCATTGGTAAGGCCAAAAGGCATGAAAAAATTTCATAATAACCCTCATGAGTTCTAAAGGCTATTTTTGGAATTTTTTTAGTCTTCATTATGATTTGATGATATCTTGGACAAAGATCCAACTTGGTGAAGTAAATTGCTCCATTTAATTCATCCAATAATTCATCGATGAAAGCAATGGGAAATGTATCTTTAATAGTAATATTTTTGAGCTCTCTATAATATGGACACATGCACCACGATCCATCCTTCTTGTGTACCAATACCGCTAGAGTAGAGAAAGAACTTTGACTAGGTTGAATTATACCAACCTCTAGCATTTCTGCAACCATACATTCAATTTCAATATTTTGGGAATATGCATACTTGAAAGGCTTGATGTTTGGGGGAACACTTCCTGGAATCAAATGAAAAGCATGATCATGATCACGAATAGGTGGGAGGCCTTTTGAGTCTCAAATACCTTGCAATGATTGTCCAAATTTTTTTGGAGACATGGAGAAATAGATGATTTCGATGTGGGAACCTTTAGTGAACATAATTGATGCAATCACGCCCCATTTTTCTTTATTTATAAGCCTTGTCACACTATTAGAGCTCATTATCTTTCCCGTTTTCCTTGCGATACCCCTTAATTCAACCTCCTTTCCTTCCCAAAAAAATTTCAAGAAAATTTATTGAAAATTAAAAGCTATCGTACCCAAATATTGTAGCCATTAGAATCCTAGTACAACATCAACACCACCCATTGGAATGGAAATTTCCAAAGCAATTTATGGTTCCTCCATTTTCAACCATCACTTGACACACTGGTGCTGGATATATGAACCAATTCAATTCCTTAGCTATCTTACAATGAATAAAACTATGGGTACTACCCAAATCAATCAACACTATTACCTATTTCTTCTTGATATGTCCTTCTATCTTCAGATTTTGAGGAGTGGTAATTCCTGACAATTCATTACAATATATGGTCAAATTCATTTCTTCTTTCTCTAGGGTTGGTTCTTGGTGTATATCCTCTTCTTTTCATGTTTCTTTTTATTTTTCTTCCTCCTCTTCACAATCTATGTAAAATAATTTCTTCTCAACACAGTTATGACCTTTAGTATATTTTCTATCACAACGATAACAAAGCCTTTTTTCTCTTTTTTCTCCAATTGTTGTGGTTTCAACTGTGTAGGTTGTGGAAAGCTAGGGGAAACAACACTTCCATATTTATAGTTGTGAGTGGTAGGATTCCTTGTTGCCATAATTTTTCTTTCAATTTTTATTACCAACCTGAATGCCTTCTTGAATGAATCAAGTTCCCAAAGGCAAATCTCATGTTGGATGTTATGCTTTAAAGTCCCTATGAACACATCAATTCTATGTTCCTCTGGGATATCGTTTACCCTTATATTCAATTTTTGTAATTCCTCAATGTGCTCCACCATTGAAACATTTTGTTTGAGATTTATCAATTGGCTAAAGAAGGTGATGCTTTTTGTAACCTCATAATGTCCTCTCATTTCCTCCATAAAAATTGACCAAGTGATAATTTGTTTACAAGAGGAAAGCCATCGATACCATACAAACTGAATGGGTTCTAAATATAAAGTTACAATGTGTATCTTTTGTGTGTTTTTCACATTATGGAGATCGGAATATTGCTTCATCTATAGTATCCATGTCATGGGGTCTTCAATCCTACATTAGATTCTATGGAATAATGATTAACGTTTCTTTTTTTCTCATCATGAGTTTCCTCTACTACATTTTATCCATTAGGAAGCATTTCTTGAAGCAACTTTGTCAAACCTCCTTTCAAACCTTCCATGCCTTTCTTCAAATCTTTAGTGTTTACTTCTAAACCATCCATATTAGATTCCACACCATCAATCTTATCTTCCATGCCATTCATCTTAGCTTCCATGTCTTTCTTTAAACCATCCATATTAACTTTCGTTATTTTTTTGTGAGATTGAAATTTGTTGCACTTGGTCCCATAATTTTGATATATCATGTTGCATTTCTTCCTCTTCTGCATGAGCCATGGTAGGGCTTTTAGGTTGCTTACTAGGTGTTTCCATTTTATTTCTTTGGGGCATAAAGTTATGATAATTATTCTTCACTATTCCCTCTTAATAACTTCAAACTAATTTTTTAAACCAAACTTATGCAAAACTTTAAAAAGACTACATACCTTTTTTTTCTTTATATGAGCTAGATATTTAATCTATTATATCATTGTAATTTCACATCTCCAAGGTCTAAAATTTCATCCTATGGTATCCCTCTGAGTCCTCTTTCCAACCCCACAAGTATAATAAAGATTGGATTCTCCAAGAAAGAGTTATTCTAAATATCCTACAATGGCCTAATTATAGACTAGTTTAGTAGAGAGAACTTGTACGAAGTTCCACGTGTCATTTTTTCGACTTTCGGACCTGAAAATGATACAAATAAACCTTTATTTTGTCTTATCTTTGTAACATTTTTTGGAAATTTCAGTCTTATACTCAGAGAGAATGTTATGATGATTTCCCCTAGGTCACCTGTTTGGATCATATCTCCGAAAATATAGCGAGACAAGCTCTAAAATTTAGACTAGAGGTTTATCAAGATTTCTAATCAAATGACTTTTAATTTTATCTTCTGAAATTGCGTAGAAAAAAGTTATAGCGAAAATTCCACGATGACATATTTGAAGCGCAAAACCCTAGAATCCAAAGATCTGATACCAAATGTTATGCAACAAGCTCACAAAATGGAAGAAAAGATAGATCAACGACTTCAAAATCAACCTCTTCGAGGGGAAAACCTCCTTTACATTACACAAATGAACAATTATTGGTTGACACAAATGACAAGACCTCCTTTATGTATATAGGAGTCTAAGAGGTCCCAATACAATCAGAGCCTATATAAAAATAATAATGTAGGGGCACAATAATAACAATAGTGGGTTTCTATGGGGTACAATAATAACAACATGGGGACTATATGGGAATAATAATACAATAAGGGGGTTTCACTAATAACAATAAGGGGTTACACTAGTAGTATAGAGACCTAACAATCTTTCCTATATAATATACAAATACAATTCTCTATGTACTTTGACAGAT
Organism: Pinus tabuliformis; assembly: GCA_031772625.1. Taxonomy (NCBI): domain Eukaryota; kingdom Viridiplantae; phylum Streptophyta; class Pinopsida; order Pinales; family Pinaceae; genus Pinus; species Pinus tabuliformis. The sequence goes on along the minus strand of CM062806.1, from coordinate 815,428,088 downwards.
CAATCTATGTCAACAGAATGATTCAATATCTAAACTGATTTTCTAAAAAACCCAATGAGATATGTATTTTGATAGAAAGAATTACCTCAATAATGGTCATTCATTATAGATGTAAAACTGATGGTCAAAATAATTTGTATCTTCAATGAATGAAGTGATAGCTCAAAATTAATTGTTAAGGAGCATATTTTAGGAGTGTTTAGAAATGGATAAAAGTGATGATGAATATTATACTAGATAGAGGTAAAAGTATAAAAGTATTTTTTATGTGATTTCATTATTTTTTTTCATGATGTAAGCATTAAGGGAAGTTTGTTATAGTTAATGCTTACTTTAGAATTAATTCAGTTTTATTACATCTCACAACACTTGTATAAATGTATCATCTCTAAGTTTGTAATGCGATAATAATAAAAGTTTGATTGTTTTGTGTGTGAAATATGACTACTCTCCATTTTTCTAAATACATCATATAATGTGCACCATGATTCTATCCGATCATCCTTGCGGTACGATGTCAAATTTGAAGGACTGTATCAAATGAATTTGAATGAGTATGTCATTTAATTTGGAAAGTATTATTACTCGGTTAATTACATTGATAATAATGTTTATTTTAGAATAGGGTTTCTAAAATTTATATCTATTTATGAATAATTATTAGGTGGATGGCATGGATTTAACCTCCATCGAATACTCTAGGGTATTCTTAGTTATGCTTATAGGAATATCTATTATGGAATAGGGCTACTAAAAATTTAGTTTAATTGTAAGTAATTATAAGGTGAATGGTAGGGGTTTAACCTCGTGGAATATCCTAGAATATTCTTAGTAGAGGTTGAGTTTATTTTATGCCCTTCCCCTTTTAATTAAATGGATTAAATAAAAATAATGTTGTATGAACATGTGGCATTATAATATGAGTGATGGTTTTTTGGACATGTGGTATCAGTAAGACATGGTATTGCAAAAAAAAATATTTATATGTTAAGAACATACATGTTAAAGTGGAGTGAATCCTAATGTTTAAGAATGTTATTATATGTTTGTTTGATACGTTAAAACCATATATTAATTCTTCATATCTATATATGTGTGTATGTGTGTGTGTGTGTGCACATGTGTGTGTGTGTGTGAGAGAGAGAGAGAGAGATGTATCGTTAGGTAAGTGTTTTTATACCTATCAGTGTCATTTAATTTATAAGGCTATGTTACTAGTATTCATAAATCAAATGTTGGGATTTATCTCCAAAGCAATTATGTTCTTTTAACTAAATTGATTAATTAAAATAAGTCATATAAACAAGTTATGTTTTTTTTTTTTCTTTCCATGTGGCATTGATAAGTAATAGTATTGGCATGTAATATTGTAACAATGTCTATTTACAAATTAAGTGTATCCATGGTAAAATGGGGCTAAATATCCATAATTAAAAGTTTTTTAGGGGTTTATTTTAATTGTATATATGTTTAATTTATATATTAATTAGTTTAATAAATAATAATAATAATAATAATATTTTGAAATAAAGTTACAATTTCGTATATTTTTATCATTATTTCAATTCTATCAAGATTCTAAAACTTTCATGTTGTATCATGAAGTAAGTGTTCTAATACTTATCATGGATTGATTCATATAGAAACTTGATGCATCATGAAGTGATGGGTAATTTAATCGTGTGTTAAATTACTTACATTAAAATGTCAATATAGGTTTGTAAAATTATGAACTTGTTGATGTTGTTGGATACCACCAACATATAGGGGGTCTCCGTGATGTGAAGTCCCAATTAGACCTCACACCATTTGGAGTATGAGCGCCATACGAAGTTTCAACCCAACCACCATAACTGTAATGTTCACCTTCATTTCAATGAATAAAATAAGAGATTATCCACATAACATTTGAATAATGAAGTAATCTGACATTGTGATGCATCGATTACAATGTGTGAAAGGATACCTTCATGAGTGGGAGAGGAGAGTGAGTCTCTAGAAGGAAGCAATAGTACTAACCTAAGAGAGACACACAAGGGTATGAAAATATTCATTAGAAAAATAGTTCACATAATGATCCTTAAAGAAAATACAACAAACATTCAACAAGATGAGTACCAAATCCACCAAAATATTTCAATTTCTCTTGTACATGTGAACACAACATATACCATAAACATCCCAAGAATAGTAGTAAAACCTCTGTGATACATGCATGAAAATATGTTGGTTCATTGACTTTAAATTAGGTGAAATATCCAAGTACACAATTACAATGGTAAGCTACTAGCTCCACTAGTTTAACATTAAGTCACTTCTTGCTCCAAAGAATAGTTTTCTCTCCCATGACAGGTAGATAAGCCAAGACTAGCTCTCCAAAGCTTTAGACTCCCAATGCTTTTTTCTTGAGTTAGCCTAGGTTTCTTTTATAACATGAGGAATGACCTTTAATATCTTCATGACTCTTAGAATTCTAAATAACTCTTGAACTTCTAATTACTTTTGGATTTCTCTAAATGACCTTGAGACTTCTCCTAGAGGCTTCTTTTATCCATATATGACTAAATGACTTTTCATATTCCACATATGACTCTTGGGCTTCAACACATTACATTTTGTCCTTTTCCTTGAAAACACATAATTGCATTCGACATAAGGATGTGGCATGAAAAGTTAAACCCATTGACTATTATGAAGACACTTTTACAAGTTATATCATGACAATGATGACATAGGCTTCACGATGAGGTGGAAATTCTAAGCCATCTTCCTTGTTGCTTCATTTTAAATGCTTGATAATAGATCTGATCTATGCTTCATCTTCATCAAGGATCCAATTTCTTGCATATATTCACCCTCTAAAGGGTGATGGATCAGTATTGGAATATTTTGAGACATCATTCAATAACTTCATTCTGTTTCCATTCTATATTGGAAAGAATAAGGAACATGGCTGCTAAGATTTTTGATTAAGAATGTGCCATGCATGAGGCTGAAATGAGAAGGAGTCTATGAAAGCGCAGTTGAGTTGAACAACGAGCAAGAGATGATCCCAATGTTTCCTAAAAGTGTGACATGCACTCAAACAAGGAGGAACCATTATTGCTTGAGGATGATCCATGCACTAGAGAGGCTCAATGAGGGTGTTGGGTGTAGAGACGGTGGATAAGGATGCCCAATTATTGCTTGAGATTGTGTCATGCACTTTTAAAGAGGGAGAGGACACTTGTTTTTATGAAGTGAACTTTTGAAGGAGAGAATCTCATTTTTGTTCCAACGTGCACCCAAATGATCCTTATCGTTACAAAGTGTGCTCAAAGGGACCTCGTTTCTCCAAATTTCACATTGCTGTCTTGATGTGCACCTTATTTTCCTAAAGTGTGCTAAAAGGGACCTTAATGTTGTAAAGTGTGCCTTGTTTTCCGAAAGTTCACCTTGTTCTCCAAAAGTTCTCTTAAAGGGACTTTGTTGTTATAGATTTTTCTTTATTCTCCTGAAGTATACTTAGGCTTGGGAGGGCATAATTCTCTCCAATAGTCGTAGCTTATTCATCTATAATGTGCTTTTCACTAAGGGAGGCAGAAAAAGGCTAGGTCACTTACCCTAGGAAGTACTAATGCATTGTGAAAGGGAGGAGACCTTAAAAGACTTAATGCAAAAGTATGGGAGGAAAATAGACATCAATGACGCTCATGAATAGATCACTCCAATCACTTGGTGAAGGATTGAAGTTTTCATAACTTTCACTGGGAAATAAGACCAACAAGAGATCCGAAATGGCTAAGTGTGCGACCAATGTAGTAAGAGAGAGGAAATCATCCAAACAAAACTCAAACATGGATCATACACATGAACGCCACAAACAAAAGCTAAGAGAATGCATAAGACCTATGAAAAATAGTCACACCTTGAAACAAAAACAATGCGACACTTGTGATAGTGGGAAAAAATGCAGAGAAAACTTGCAAAAGCTAAAATATATTGAAGGAAACACATGCCAAAGTGAAGATAACATGAAAATGACACTTGTTAAAGTGAAATTGACAATTGTGAAAGTGAAAGGAACAATTTTGAACATAAAGGTGTGAAAAAATGATAGTTGAGGAAAGCCACTAAAATAGAAGCACAATTACAACTAAAGTGAGGGTGATTGTCAATGGATAGTACACACTGAGTGTCAACATGGGTTAAACACTCCATAGGAATTGTCTTGATGGACTTATAGATTCATCAAAGACTTAGTGTGTGTGAGCAGGTGACTTGGCACTTATAGTTTTAGAATAATACTTAAACACTTCATAAAACATAAATTCACAATGAAGTGACCATAGAATGACAAATTGCAAGATCCTCAGTCATCTTCAAAATTCAAATGTAGGAAAAGTTTTGGATGGTGTTGATCACTGTGTCAACACTTGGCTATGTCAGGTCAATAAAAAGGTATGTTTTCTCATTGGTAATAGCTTTATTTATTACTCATCCTCAAATTCGTATCTCTATTTATGAATAAAAGAGGAGGAAATAATAGCTAAAGTAGAGTAAAAGTAAGCAGTAACAAATTAGATGAATATAAGAAGGAAAAACTGATTTTTACTATCTTTATGTGCAGAAGATGTGAATTGATCAATAGCTACTCAATTAACAGAACGATAACACCTCATAAGGGAAAGAGACAGTGTCCCTTGATCCTCAGGATTTTCTTTTATCTATTCACTTTTTAAATGTAATATATAAGGTTGAAAGGCAAAACTATAAGAGAGTTCATAATTTCACAGTTTGTAATTATACTTTTGGCAATATAATATTATTATCTTGGATGTTGTAACTTGGTTACTTATTTTAATGAAGAAATTTGCATTTAACTCATACTTATATTCTGAGTATCTCTTAGTGGAGACTTCCAGTGACTCGAGGCCTAGTCAAGAGAAGATCTACTGTTGGCATTATGACACAGGTGTTGTCCTTGATGGAAACTCACTCAGATGATAGATCACACTTTAGGATCACAGAATGAAGGAAAAAGAAGTAGACGTAGGTTCCCCTTGACCAAACCGCATATACATGTAGGTTAGCAGACCAAAAGGTGCATATGCGTATACACACACTTTCATGCAAGGAAAAGTGCGTACATGTTGGAAAACTTGGTTTTGGTCTATGGTATTTGGTCCTTGGTATTTTGAACCATGGTATTGAGTAAGGCCTAACACTATAAAAGGAGGAGGAGATCATTAAGCAATCATACTCAAGTATTGAATATCTAATGAAGAGAAAGATCTAGAATATTGGTCATTTGGTTATGGTGCGTAGTTGGATTTGAATCAAGGAGGAACCTGAGCGCTTGAAGAAGGATAAGTTTTATTGATGGGTCAAGATCTTAAGGCTTGAAGATAAGTATCTTTGTGTGGTTTTGATCTTTTATAATTGGTGCATGTCGTAATTTGTAAACCTAATGATCTGGGTATAATTGATGTCTGAATAGTTGTAAAGGTTAAATCATCTTGTATAGATCTATACGTAGGTTCAGTATAGAAAAGGCATGTATACACGCTGGTTCGGCATTTCAAAATAGCGTATACGCAGGTTTACATTCATATAATAGTGTATGAACATAGGTTTGACACATTGAGGTAGCGTACGTCTCATAAAATGTTGGGTTGTGTTATATTCTTTCCACGACCGGGGGGTTTGGGGGGGCAGGTAGCCCCCCTCTATGGGGTCTGGGGCAGCGCCTCGGGAAATTTTTTTTTGGACCCTATATTAGGTTGGGCGAACCTACCTATGGTTTTTCGGTCCATGGTATTGGATGCTTCGGCATGTATAAATATGTATTGTAACATTGAAAGGAATATAATGAAAAAATCAAGCTGGTAGTCCCGGTTTTGGGATCTAGGGGAAAATCTTTGTGTATATGTGTTTTATGTGTTATGCTCTCGCATTGTTTATTTTTCTGTGATTTAGAATTCGTATGCAGGTAATTTCTGTATGGGGTTAAAACCTACATTTGGTATCAGAGCTGTTTTTGCTTCAAGGGGATGCCTTTGTTGCTGAGGGGTTTCGCTCGAGCCTGTGGTAGACCCTGTTTAGTGGGAGATCTGCGAGATCGATTCTGGTGGTGAAAGAAGATGGCGAGCAGCGGAAAGATAAAGATCAAGAAGTTCAATGGTTAGAGTTTTGAGTTGTGGAAACTCAAGATGGAGGATCTGTTGGTGGATAAAGATCAGTGGATCGTGGTAGATCCAAGTACTAAACCAACGGGAGTGACTGATGAAGAATGGAAGAAGTTGGATTGGAAGGCAAAGAGCACAATACGATTGTGTGTCTCAGATTCAGTATTGTTGAATGTATCAGGGGAAGCTACGGTGAAGGCTTTGTGGGACAAGTTAGGGACTTTGTACCAATCTAAGTCTCTGGTGAATAAACTGTTCCTGCGGAAAAAGCTGTGTAACCTAAGGATGAAAGATGGAGACTCAGTGACAGAGCATCTGAACGCATTTAATACTGTGGTAAGTCAGTTAGCGTCTATTGATATTAAAATTTTAGATGAAGATAAGTGCATCAGTTTGTTGTGTTCTCTACCAGATTTGTGGGATAGTCTGGTTATTGCGATAGGTAGCAATGCAACTGTTTTGCAGTTTGATTAAATAGTCTCAGCCTTGCTGACGTAGTAGATGAGACGGAAAAATATGGAGAGCCAGAATGGTGATGCCTTGTCTGTACGAGGACGGTCCCAGAATAGAAACAAAAATAAGTCATCAAGTGGGAGATCTAAATCTAGAGGGAGATCTAAATCTCCAGGAAAACCTGTAAAGGTGGTGTGCTGGAAATGTGGAAAGGAAGGGCTCTTCAAAAGGGACTGTAAATCTAAAGCTCTTGATAAAGGAAAGGGATCAGATGATGCTCCTTCTGCAGAGGTGAAAACCACCCCTGATGAAGGTGGGGATGTGTACTTGTCTTCTTCATGTACACATGTAGATCATGAGGCATGGTTGATTGACTCAGGTGCATCCTTTCACTTCACTCCCCATAGAGAGTGGTTCTGTGAGTATGAGAAATACGATGGTGGTGATGTCTTCTTAGGAGATGATAGGAAGGCTAGAATCATTGGTCACGGAAAGGTAAAGTTGAAGTTGCAAGGTGGAAGGGTTAGAACACTTCCGGGTGTTTTGCATATTCCTGCATTGGCCAGAAATCTAATTTCTGTAAGCAAGTTGGATGATGCAGGTGTAAAAATAGTGTTCGAGAAGGATACCTGCAAGATGGTTCGGGGAGCACTAGTATTGATGCGGGGTGTTCGGACTGGAACTCTGTACAAGCTGCAAGGTAGCACTGTTGTTGATGGGTGCAACAGTTTTGTAGTTCCTAAAAGTGGAGCTGAAAATCTAGTCGTCTCTGGAGAGAAGACCATGTTGTGGCATCAAAGGCTTGGACATATTGGAGAGAAGGGCCTTCGAATACTTCATGGTAAAGGTATGGTAGAAGGTATGAGTAATAGCTCTCTGGATTTTGATTTTTTGTGAAAATTGTGTATGTGGGAAGCAGAATCGGGTGAGTTTCCCCTCTGCTGCTAAGAGGGCGAAACAGATATTAGAGCTTGTGCACAGTGATGTGTTTTGACCTGTGAAGGTTCCATCACTGGGTAAGTTTGTGTACTATGTATCATTTATAGATGACTTCTCAAGGAATACATGGATATATTTCCTTAAGAAGAAATCTAAAGTCTTTGACAGGTTTAATGAATTTAAGGCTCTGGTGGTGCTAAGTTATGGTATGTTCTATGCTTATAATAGTTTACTTCTTTTTCTTATTATATTCCACCGATTAGCAATCACATGTACATAAAGTAAAGTGCAGATAGAACATTAAACGATCGACAGAAAACAAGCCAAGAAAAGAGACACAAGATGTGGCGGCTAGCCAGGGACAAACCCCACAATGTGTGGGGAAACCCTTTGATCAAATCTTGTTTTATCTTCAATAATTCAGCAGAGAGAAATAGTACAATAAATCTGATTCATATCAGCAGTAGTAAACCCTAGATCAGTAGCATCAGCATTAGGGGCTTCATTATCAAACTAGGGCAGACCATATCTCACAAACCGACAGTCGGATTGACTTCATTCCACCACCAAAAGTTTTGGCTTCCAGAGGAAGTTCAGATGAACCTACAACGTAGTTTAGATGAGGAGATCTTCTAGTCCACGCAAGTCAATCTTTACTTCTGCAGTTGCGGCTTCAGTTTCAGCAGTTTCCGGCTTCAAACTAGGGCAGTCGATATCTTGCAAACTGTTCGTCGGATTGACTTCATTCCACCACCAAAAGTTGCGGCTTTCAAAGGAGGTTCAGATGAACCTATAGCGCAGTTCCAAAGAGGAGATCTTCTAGGCCACGCAAGTCAATCCTTACTTCTGCAGTTGCAGCTTCAAATTCAACAGCTTCCGGCTTCACATGTGTGAGAGAGAGAGACCCATTTCAACGCAGTAGAGAAGAGACTCATATCTGCGCAGTAGAGAGAGAGAGATATGTCATGAGATGAGTGAGTCCAAATGAGAAAAAGTCCTCTTATATTTATACACAACGTTGGTGGGTGAATAGATGCGACTGTTGGGCTTCTGAGCCTACATGAGTTGTAGGTTGGCTTGATAATAATTCCATAATCAAAATAAATTGATATCTCCATGAATACTTATCGGAATTGGATGATCTTTATATCAATCCTACACCTCTCGACAAGAGGAATCTAATAAAAATATTATTAGCCATGAATAAGATGACCCACATGAAGTTTTTCCCTGGTTGCCAATTTTAACACTCCCTCTCAACCATGGAGAACTTCATCTGCAATCTGTCTATTGGTTGTTACTATTCATCCATCAAATGCACTGCCTTGTACAGCTGCCCTACTCTGCTCTATTTTGCCTATTCTTCTTTGTCTTGTTATGCCCTGCACTGATCTGTACTGTTTTGTTTTGTTCTGCTATGCTCTTGCATTGTTCTGCTCTACTCTGCTTTTGTCCAAATTATGAAGAAGAAGAAATGATCGAGGATGTATCATACTGACTCAAAGTCAGTCTCAGAGTATGTACCACTGGTCCCAGACTAGTCTCAATCAACCCAAAGTCAGCGTCATAGTGAGTACAACTCCAATGGTCCCAGACCAATATCATCCTCCACTGACTCAAAGTCAGTCTCAGAGTATGTACCACTGATCCCAGACCAGTCTCAACCGACCCGAAGTCAGCGTCATAGTATGGTACAACTCCTACCACTGGTGCCAGACCAGTATCATTGATCCCAGATTAATGGAGGTCATCCTAGCGTGGGGAGTATGGTAGTTACAACGATGCGTCCATTGGTACTACTATGGTCCCTAACTTCATTTCCCTGCTCATTGATCAAATGAGAGGTACTTCCCATGAGTCCCAGACTGCATGGGTAGGATGCCTCGATAGGAGAACTAATCAATCCTATCCTCACAGGAGAACACATCAATCCTGCTACAATTGCCATGGAGAACACATCAATCCAGGCCTCACAGGAGAACACATCAATCCTGCTACAATCGCCATGGAGAACACATCAATCCAGGCCTCACAGGAGAACTAATCATCCTGCTACACAAGAGAGTGAATCATCCTGTTCCACAAGAGAGCGAATCATCTTGTCCCACAAGAGAGCGAATCATCTTGTTTCAGTGTGCACCACCAGGAGAGGGTGAGTCACCCTGTGGTCGTATGTTGCTCCAGTAATAACCGCAGGCCCTCAGAGCTCCCAGAGCTCAATGTATGCGACATGCAAGACCCTTGTACAAGGGTTTCTTACCGACTCCAAGTCGTTTTGGAAAATCACAGATTAGATCTTTCCTCAGGGCTTTGACAAGGTGTATCAACCTGTACATCATCTTAATGTGATGGAGCCTCCTTGCTCATCAACTTACCATATACAAGATGATGTCTATCTGCTGGAGCAATCGACGAATACGGGATTCCTTAATAATCGAATCCCACCTCTGGTTGTTATAGAGAATCACAGTGGTATCCAATGTAAATCCAAACAGCTCTCTGAAGATCTTTCGCAACCAGACTACCTCACACGAGGTTATGCTAGCAACAATATATCCTGCTTCAGTGGTGCTCAAAGCCACCGACTTCTGCTTCCTGCTCATCCAGGATATCGAAGCAGATCCCAAGGTGAAACAGCACCCGGAAGTGCTCTTACGGTCCACCACACTGCCTGCCCAATCAACATCAGTATATCCAAGTAGTCTCACATCTCTGGCAGTGTATCTTAATCCATGAGAGATTGTGTCCTGAAGACATCTCAGAAGATTCCTGGCATCAGTCTAGTGAGGCTCAACCAAATATGAGCTCACAATGCTAACTGCAAAAAATATGTTCGGACGGAGGTTCACCAAGAACATCAATGCGAATGAGTTTATGAAACTCAGAGGCATTTCCCAAATCTAGTACGACATCACTACCATATAACTTCTAAAAGTTAATATCCTCGAGGTAGTCACAGGCTTGCAATCCATCATACCAAATCTTTCCAATATCTTTACCACATATTTCCCTTCAGATAGGAAAATTTCCCTTGGCTTCAGCCATACTTCAAGTCCTAGGAAGTAGTGCATCAGTCCTAGGTCTTTCATTTCAAATTCAGAGGCCAGCTCCCTCTTACATTTGTGAATGAGAGGGTCTGCACCTGTTAGAAAGAGGTCATCCACATACAACACCAGTATGAGAGGCTTTTCATCTTCAACCTTAAAGTAAAGGTTAGGATCGGCTTCACGCCTAGTGAATCCCAGCTTCATCAAGTAGCTATCGATCCTCTCATACCATGCTCGGGGTGCTTGCTTCAGCCCATAGAGAGCTTTCTTCAACCTGCATACATGAGATTTTCGATCATAAATCTCAAATCCTTCGGGTTGCTCCATGTAGACATCTTCTTTGATCGATCCATGCAAGAACGCAGTCTTGACATCCATCTGATGTAGGTTCCATCCTTGTGAAGCGGCAAGGGCTATGATCGAGCGGATGGTCGTATATCTGGCAACAGGTGCAAATATCTCATCATAGTCTATACCTTCCTTTTGGGAGAAACCTCGAGCAACAAAATGAGTCTTATACTTTTTTGTGCTTCCATCTGCTGCATGCTTTATCTTGTAAAGCCATTTGGAAGTAACAATAGTCTTGTCCTGGGGTCTGGGAACTACTTCTCAAACATCATTCTTTATGATAGACTCATATTCTTCGGTTATAGAATCCTTCCATACTTGATGCTTGATGGCATCTAAGAATGATGAAGGCTCATTTTGTATGATCGTGCTCATGATGGTCAGGTATCCTTGATACCTATTAAGTTTCTTACTTTGACGGAAGGTTCCTCAGGGTGCAGCATGTCCTTCAGCATCATCAAGTAACCCCTTAAGCCATGAAGGCCTCTTCCTAGAAGAGGAAGGCTCATATGGAGGAGGATCAATTGGATCCATGGGTTCTTCTACATCAGGCATTGATTCATCATCCTTTTCTTTCGGTTCCCTGGTGTCAGCTTCTTGAGAGCTCCTCAAAGTCGGAGGATTGATCACCTTGCTGAGAGCCATATCTTCATCAAAGGTTACATCATGACTAATTATGACTTCCCTTTGACCGGCTACATAGATTTTATAGCCTTTAGTATTTTCACCATAGCCCACGAAAATTCCCTTCTTTCCAGATGCTCCCAATTTATTTCTTTTCTCTTTCGGCACATGAAAGTATACAGGGCTTCCAAACATTTTAAAATGAGAAACATCAGGTTTCTTACCGGTGAATTTTTCTTCAGGAGTCTTGGAACCCAATGCTTGATGAGGGCATCAATTTTGTACATATACGACGGTGATTGTAGTTTCAACCCATAGAAACATCAGAAGTCTTTGATCATGTAGCATGGCCCAGACAGCTTCCATCATCGTGCAGTTCTTCCTTCCCACCACACCATTCTGCTCAGGAGTATGTGGTGTAGTAGTCTCCCTCTTAATGCCAACCTCAGGTATGCCTGAGTGAACCAATTGTAATATATCAGAGGTCTTGCTTTGGCTTGAGGGGAATGGTCCCCTTTTGAGCTTTCCTTCAGCACATCCTGGACATACACCTTCATTGTCTATTCAGAATTCGGGCATCCATATCACCATTTGTCTTACACCGAGTATAGCTTTATAATTAAGGTGGGCAAACCTCCGATGCCAAAGTTCGTACTGAAGAGATGTGTCATAAGACATGACACCTAACAGACTTCCATCAACCTGATATAATGAATCAACACTAAACCCAAGAGTAAAGGCATCTTTAACATTATTTTTCCATATACATACCTTGCCATCGCTGAAGGTTACCTTGTAGCCTTTGTCTTCCATTCCCGAGATGGACACTAGGTTCTTTTTGAGGTCAGGTGAATTTAATACATCCTGGAATTTCTGGCCTTCTTGAATGCTTGTCCTCTTCCTTGATTCCCAGCTCTCCTCTTACCTTTGCTGTTGAATTTGTCATTCCTTTGATTGCCATCAGAGGGATTTTGATCATCATCCTAGAGTGAGTCCTTTCTATCAGGGCACTCCCTTGCATAGTGACTTGCTTTATCACAAATGTAACATCGACATTTTCTTCTAGCCTTAGGTCCAGCCTTTCCTTCTGATTTAGTCCCGGAATTATTTCTTTTCTTTGCATGAAAAGAAAAGGCAGTAGGAGGACCTTTAGGCATGGGCATTTCTTACACTTCTTCCCTTGTTTCTTCTTGAATGCATCTAATTCCTCTAAACCAGGAATTACATTATAGTTCAGAAGAGTAGTCCTGAACACATACCATTCAGATGGTAATCCTTAAAGAGTTGTGAGTGCCATTTCTCTGTCAGTAATAGTTTCCCCAATAGATAGGAGATCGTTCTTGATCTCGGTGATTCTTAAGAAGTATGCTTGCATACTTTCATCTTTACCCTTCTTGATTTCCCTCAGCTTATTTCTAAAAAACAAAACTTGATTTGCATCATTAACTTTAAATAAACTCACCAGTCTGTCGTACATTTCCTTGGAAGTGTCTAGATCAGAGATGTAGGCCACCAAGCGCTTGTCGATAGAGTCCCGGATGATCTTCTTTGTTTTGACTTCTCCATTTTTCCATTTGTTCCAGGCAGCAGCAGATGCATTTGATGAAGGCTCAACAATATTGCCTCTTACATGGTCCAGCACTCCTTGATCTTCAAGGGTTAGATCGATAGACATCTTCCATCCGTGATAGTCAGCTTTCTCACGGAGCTTGTCTTCGGCAGGAAAGAGTGTTGAGGACCCCATAGTTCTTTTAGGATAGCCTTTCCAATCTTCTCTTCAATGATTTCTCTTGCTCTTGCTCGGGCTTTGTCTTCACCTCAGCTCTGATACCATGTTAAGTTATGGTATGTTTTATGCTTATAACATTTTACTTCTTTTTCTTATTATATTCCACCGATTAGTAATCACATGTACATAAAGTAAAGTGCAGATAGAACATTAAACGATCGACAGAAAACAAGCCAAGACAAGAGACACAAGATGTGGCGGCTAGCCAGGGACAAACCCCACAATGTGTGGGGAAACCCTTTGATCAAATCTTCTTTTATCTTCAATAATTCAACAGAGAGAAATAGTACAATAAATCTGATTCATATCAGCAGTAGCAAACCCTAGATCAGTAGCATCAGCATTAGCGGCTTCATTATCAAACTAGGGCAGACCATATCTCACAAACCGACAGTCGGATTGACTTCATTCCACCACCAAGAGTTTCGGCTTCCAGAGGAGGTTTAGATGAACCTACAGCGCAGTTTAGATGAGGAGATATTCTAGGCCACGCAAGTCAATATTTACTTTTGCAGTTGCAGCTTCAGTTTCAGCAGTTTCCGGCTTCAAACTAGGGCAGTCGATATCTTGCAAACTGTTCGTCGGATTGACTTCATTCCACCACCAAAAGTTGCGGCTTTCAAAGGAGGTTCAGATGAACCTATAGTACAGTTCCAAAGAGGAGATCTTCTAGGCCATGCAAGTCAATCTTTACTTCTGCAGTTGCAGCTTCAAATTCAACAGCTTCCGGCTTCACATGTGTGAGAGAGAGAGACCCATTTCAGTGCAGTAGAGAAGAGACTCATATCTGCGCAGTAGAGAGAGAGAGATATGTGATGAGATGAGTGAGTCAAAATGAGTAAAAGTCCTCTTATATTTATACACAACGTTGGTGGGTGAATAGATGCGACTGTTGGGCTTCTGAGCCTACATGAGTTGTAGGTCGGCTTGATAATAATTCCATAATCAAAATAAATTCATATCTCCATGAATACTTATCGGAATTGGATGATCTTTATATCAATCCTACACCTCTTGACGAGAGGAATCTAATAAAGATATTATTAGCCATGAATAAGATGACCCACATGAAGTTTTTCCCTGGTTGCCAATTTTAACAGGTGGAAAATCAGACAGAGAAGAAGATAAAGGTGCTGAGGACAGATAATGGTGGAGAGTTTTGCAGTAAGGAATTTGAAGAATTCTGTAAAAAGTGTGGTATAGCACGGCAGAAGACTACTCCATATACACCTAAGCAAAATGGAGTCGTAGAAAGAATGAACAAGACATTGATGGAAAGGGCAAGAAGCATGCTCAGTGGTTCCGGGTAAGGATAGGAATTCTGGGCAGAGGTGGTGGATACTGCATGTTACTTAGTCAACAGGTCACCTTCATTAGCAATGGAGGATAAGACTCCACAAGAAGAATGGATTGGTAAGAAACCCTCTCTTTCACATATGAGGGTATTTGGATGTGATTCATATGTACATGTTCCAAAGGAGAAGCGAACCAAGTTGGATAGTAAATCTGAAAAGTGCATCTTTATTGGGTATAAGGATGGTTTAAAGGGTTATAAGCTTTGGAACCCAATAATAAGGAAGGTTGTGTACAGTTGAGATGTGGTGTTCAGAGAGGTGAAAGATGTTATTAAACATGAAGTCCAACCAAAGGAACCTGAGAAGATAGAGTTTGAGCTAAAGGAGGAAGAATCAGACTCTACAATAGAGAAGGAATCAGAAGATGAAGAGCCACAAACTCCAGTTGTGAGAAGATCAGTTCGAGAAAGAAGGCAGCCATAAAGGTATAGTCCTTCTGCTTTCTGTTCAAATTTTGCTTTGTCTATTACTGATGATGATCCCAGAACTATGAAGGAAGCAGTAGATTCAGAGGATGGAAAACTCTGGAAAGAGGCCATGGTTGATGAAATGGCATCTTTACACAAAAATGAGGCTTGGGATCTGGTGGAGTTGCCGACTGGAAGGAAACCCATTGGCAGCAAATGGGTGTTCAGAAAGAAGACAAATGCAGAAGGGAAGGTGGAGAAATACAAAGCTTGGTTGGTAGCAAAAGGACATTCCTAAGTGCCGGAAATTGATTTTGGTGATATTTTTTCTCCAGTTGCCAAGGTAACTTCTATTAGATTACTTTTATCTGTTGCTGCTGCTTTTGATTTTGAGGTAGAACAAATGGATGTGAATACACCATTTCTTCACGGGGATTTGGAAGAGGAAATCTACATGAAGCAACCTGAAGGCTTTGCAGTGAAGGGTAAGAAAGAACTAGTATGCAAGTTAAAGAAGTCTCTGTATGGGTTAAAACAGTCACCGAGGATGTGGTATCAGAAACTTCATACATTTATATGGGGACTTGGCATCACCAGAAGCAAAGCAGATCACTGTGTGTATTTTAAATTGATTGGTGACCGTGTTATTTATCTGGTCTTGTATGTGGATGATATGTTGCTGGTTGGAAATGACAAAGAAATTATCCAAGATTTGAAGACCCAATTATCCTCCAAATTCGACATGAAAGATCTTGGTGCTGCAAACTATATTTTGGGCATGGAAATTAAAAGAGATCAGGAAAAGAGGAAGCTTTGGTTAAACCAGAGGAAGTATGTCGAGACAATACTGCAGAGGTTTAATATGCAGGATAGTAAACTGGTGAAGGTTCCTATTCCTGTAGGTGTGAGGTTATCTGCTGAACAGTGTCCCAAGACACAAGAAGAGGAGGAGGACATGTCCTGTGTTCCATATGCAAGTGCAGTCGGTAGCCTGATGTATGTAATGGTTTGTACTAGACCGGACATTGCACATGCAGTGGGAGTATTGAGCACGTTTATGTCAAAACCAGGGAAGGAGCACTGGATAGTAGTGAAGCGGGTTTTCAGGTATTTGCGTGGCACTAGTGATTATGGTTTGTGCTACCAAGGAAGACCAGGATTGGACAGAGTGTTGGATATTCGTGGCTTTGTTGATGCAGACTGGCTGGAGATCTGGATCAGAGAAGATCTACAAGTGGGTATGTGTTTAACCTATTTGGAGGTGCAGTCAATTGGATGAGTAAGAAACAATCTGTAGTGGCACTATCAACTACAGAGGCAGAATACATGGCAGCCACTCATGCGAGCAAGGAAGCAGTTTGGTTGCAGAGATTGTGTTCAAGTATGAGGTTAGTACAAGGAGCTATAAGAATAGATTGTGACAGCCAAAGTGCAATTTTCTTGGCAAAGAACCCTGCTTATCATTCAAAGAAAAAGCACATTGATGTTCAGTATCACTTTGTGAGGGATATGATAGAAGACAAAAAGGTGTGTTATAGACATTTTTGTGCCTCGTAACATGGAGCATGAAATGTCGATAATTACAGGGATCCTCAGTCCCTAAACATGTTGTTCTTACCCCTAGAAGAACAAGGTCAGCAAACCACAACACTTCCCATCAGTTCTCCACCTGAAAACACTCAAAAACAGGCTATTTTTGGATCATGTCAGCTGCTCCACTGAGCATCTGCACTGGAATGCAACTGCTCCTCCTTGTACCTGCGCTGAAAGTCAAATCTAATGAAGGCTACCTGCGCTGGGTGAGATTGGCCAAGTGGCACAGTCATTCTGCAAGGTGTCAATTGCCCAGGAAGCTTCCAAACTGACACTTGGTTCAAGGGATTCGCCCTGTGATGAGTAAGAGGTACTTGATCTCCATGTGTAAGCAAGGATCTCCAAGTGGACTCAAGAACTGAAGTTTAACTGAAGAGGGAGAGGACACAAGGCAGCTTTATGTCAGTCTCAAGCTGACTCATCCTTTCTTCTTCTCTCCTATATATAGAGCTCTTCTATGAGGTCTAGAGGGGGCTGGAATTTTGTGCAAAGCAAGGAAGTGCTGTTGGTTTACAGTTAGAGCTATTGGGTGATTGCTTTTATAGAGGTGAAGAGGAGATTTCTTGCTGCTGGGGAGGTGCTGCTGGATTGGAGCCATTGATGGTTGTAATCTCCTCAGAACCCTGTTACTTCTATCAATAAAGCTTTGAATGTTCTCCTATATACTTGTATTACGTTGATGTATTGTATTTACTTGTATATTTGATTCACTCTAATCCATGCATCAGTTATGAGTACATGTATCTTGTAGTCTTCTTCTCTCTGTTGTGCAGGATCTGTGTGTAGCTGGACCGGCAAAAGGAGCTAGGAGCGGAGAACAAGAGACAAAGAGAGAGGATAAGGATCGACAAAAGCGAAAGACACCGGTTGGTTAATCTTTTCTTCCTTCTCTCTGTACTTTCATAAAGGAAAACATTAAAGCTTTACTTTCCGTTGTTGCTAAGGACTGTCACCCTTAGAGTAGGGATAGGGTCATCCGAGTCGGATACTTTTCCCCACAACAAACTGGCGACTCCGCTGGGGAGCCTAGTATCTTGTTGGTGTTTGTAGTATCTTTGCTATTCATTTCCTGAAGAAAAGAGTACCAAATCGAAAAGCTTTTGACTATATCAAAAGCGAAGTAGAGGGGCTGCTACTCTTGCTCATTTACTGAGCAAATTCAAGATTTGAAGAGCTGATCTACAAAAGACTCTTTACTCTTTGTGATAGCTTTTCATCCTCTTGATCATCCCTTAGCCTGTACTTGACCTATAGCTTTTTATTTCAGCAAAAACAGTGCATTTTTGAGCTTTTTATGACCCGGAAATCCTTGTAAACGCAACTCTCGTGTCTCAGTGCAGGCTGTCCACAGGCAGTCTGCATTTCAGCGCAGGTACTCCCTTCAGGAACTGCGCTGAGAGTCAATTTGACAGACCAGAGCTTGCGCTGACCCAGTTAGCCAATGTCTTGCTGAGGTTTCCCTTTGTGTCTGAGCCCTTTTTTCACTGATTTTTTGTTGTTGCTTGCTGGTCATTGTACTTGCTGTAAACCAACTTTCCTTGACATTATTCCGCCTCAGTTGTGTGATGAAACTGTGAGTGTTCTTTCAGTATTTCTTGCTTCAGTTACAGTTTCCCATTGTGAAAAGCAAACCAGTATAGCGGTGACCTCTTAGATCCTGAACTGAAAAAAGTGTCTTTGTGATCTTAAGAGCTAGTTTTATTACTGTTCATGGCTGTTTGAGTTTGTTTGTTTTTCATTTTATGGTTTGAATCTATACATTTCCAGTGTCTAAACAAGTCGATCTTAAGGTGTCTTTTGATTTTGGACAAACTTGTTTATTTTTCACTTGAAATTAGATTCAAAAGTCATACAACAGTTTTCCTTTCTGTCTTACATCAACATTAAGGATAACGAAAAGAAATACATGCATTGTGCATATTTGCATTTGACTGTGTGCTTGACGATTTCAGAAAATTTGCATTTTAGTGTGTGTTCTATGATCTGTGCGAAAAGTTGTGTCTTTCTTTTCCCTCAGTAGATTAAGGTTTTCAAAGTTGAAAGATTGAAAAGTTTTGCTTCTCATCTTAGATTGCATTTAGGAAGTTGTATATATACATCTCGTGGTGATCCTTAAAGGCAAACTGCTAAGCAAGATCAACATTAAAATAAATCCAATTTACATAACAACGCTTTGTAACATAACGCAAACATCTAGAGGTCTAGGTAGAGACGTGTTCCGGCGTCGTTAAACATAGTGACTGTCGATCTCTACGAAGGTGGGTGATTCCTCCTGAGAGTCGGTGGCACTAACACGGACTTGTTCTCCCGCGTACCGTCGCGTATATTGGGAGACCCCTATAGGCTTTTATCCTTTATCCTTAGGAAACCGTGTCGGCCGCCCTACTGATCGCGATGCAGAGAACACAGCATTCACGAAGATCGACCACCCGTACCGTAAAACGTATTCTGTGGTTTCGCGAAAGGTTTGGCACACCCTCTGCCTAGATCTCCAGAGCAGTTTCTTTTGGCCTTTTTCAAACTCTATAACTGAAAAAGTCCAACCGAGCATTTGTCACTTCGGGCTCGTTAATACATCGAAGTCGACTAGAGTCATCTTTAGCTTTTTCTCGACTCTTAAAACATGAAAAAGCAAGTTTGTGTCTAAAAGCATCGTTAATAAAATTTATTTTAAGCGGAACATAATCACCTATTATTCCCACGTTGATCTTTCAGTTGAAAAGTATGGAGCCCACCAACCAAGGAAGTAACCTTGGCGGAAGTCCAAATCCCTTCTCCTCTTGGGGAGATGTTGGTGCGCCTCATATGGCTACATTGTCACTTCCAGGATTGACAATCGGCCTCCCTGTATGGATCTTTTCAACTAATGTAGTCCAGATCGCCACTAATCCTGAGCAGTCGAATCAACAGTCAGAACAATCTAAAACTACCCACCAGCCTTCCACTTCTTACGATACTTCCTTTGATCCTTCATCTTCGCAAGGTAGAGTTGGCAAGAGTCAGCCTCCCAAGGAGAAGAAGGAAAAGAAGAAGAGAGAAAAGAAGCAGAAGGAGCCTCTGGCGAAGGCGACTGGGGGCAAGCAGAAGAAAGCTGACAAAAACCCACACACTGCACCGACCGGGCCTAAATCGCCATGTGTCATTTGCAAAGGGATCCACTTCCATCGTGATTGTCCTTGTATTCCCCGGATACTAAGGGACTGGTCCCCAAGGTTGCACAATCCGGTAGCATCAACCTCTGGTTGTCATGTTGATTGCAGTCCGTCAACTAATGAGAGTGAAGGACGAAGAAGGGGACCAAGATCACCCTGTCTATTGTGTGAAGGCAATCATGCCCTCCACAAATGTCCATTCTTAGATGAGGCAAAGAGAGTTTTGGAAGATCGCCCGGTTTCACCGTTGCGACTTCCTCCTGGATACCAAAAACTCGCGCCTAATCCCTCGATAGTTGAAAATCCAGTTGACCCGCTCAAGTGGTCAGCTGAAGTGTCGGTCATTGAGAATGAACCTACTGAATCCAGACCAGACGAAAGTCTAAAAGTCGAAACGGCAGTTGACCCGGTTCTTCCTTCAGAGGTTTCATCGTCCAATGACTCCGTCATTGAAGACCCGTCTTCAAATGACACCATCGCCGAAGAGTCAGCTTCATGCGACACCCTCACTGAAGAGAATAAGGATGACACCATCCAGGTTCTTTTCATCAGCACCGACTCTGATGAGCGTCAGGGCAATGCGCCCATTCCTTTATCGCAGGAAGGAACATCATCAGGGTCATACCTGGCCGTATATTCGGTCCCACCACCAAGCAACCTGGTTGTATCCTTTGATTGGAATCAACTAGGCAGACCCCGGTTACCAGCCAGTATACCATTCAGAATCATTGTCCAGATCTATAGAATGATTATGGCTGGTACTATCATTGATGAAGGGGCGTCTGTGAGTATCCTTTCCTCTATTGCTTGGAAAGCACTGGGTTCCCCAGCGCTTTTACCTGAGTTGAGAAATCTCTCAGGTTTTGATAAAGGAACCAGTCGACCGTTAGGGATCCTCCCCAATGTACCTGTTACATTGAAAGGGAAGACCGTCGAGATGAACGTGTTGGTCGTCCAAGGACCCTTGGATTATAACCTACTCCTTGGACGTGACTATATTTATTGCATGGGAGCGATAGTCTCCTCACTCTTTAGAGTAATGTGTTTTCCACACGAAGGAAGGATGGTCAAGCTCGTAGACCAACTTTCATTTCCGGGATCTCACATCGTAAATAGTCAAATACCAATCCTAAATGGTATGTTTTCTAAAGATACGCCTCTACCCCCGGTCCTCCTTCCCGATGAGTGCGAGTGATTCAGAAAGAAAGACTGGAACCCAGGGGGCATGCATCCTGGTCTGCTTCGGGCAGAAGAAACCCTGGGTATAAGGAAGAATTTCCGCAGAAGAATGGACTAGTCCGTACCCCATCCGGCGGTGGAAGAGGGGTTGTCCTAGAATAATATTCTTTTGTCAAAGTTATGCGAGTGAGATAATCTGCTTCTCGCTCCCCTTGTCTAGATAATCAGGATACCGAAGATGAGGACCATTTGCTGTATCAAGTAGTAACCATCTTTGAAGTCAAGCCTCACCCATTAAAACATATGTTTTAAAGGATAAGTAGGGGCAGTCTCCAAAGAAAGAGATTCTATTGCTACATCAAGTGGCCACCATCTTTAGTAACCTAATGTTAGACATCGCCGAAGAAAGAGATTGATTTGCGGCAGCGAATAGAACCCTCTTCGGATAATAAGAAAGAAGCAAGCCTCCCTCAATAATACCAATGTTTTGTCTTTGAGTAGTTTTCTTCTCTTGTCACAAATAGCTGTTCGTTAAAAGTTGGGCCAACGGGAAGCCTGAGTAACGCATAAGACCCCTTAAAATAACGAGAAGACTAGTATCGTTAACATTAGATTAGCAAGATGACAAGTAGCTGTGAACACCCAAAGAAAAGCAGAGGTAGGGGAGAGGAGGGGCAGCCTCGAAATTCTATCCTACACCTGGGGGCATGCAAACTTTTGGAATGTAAGCAAGGGACGACTATTTATTTTTTAAATTTTTAGGTCCTCCCTTTAAACCTGTAGGTCTAACCCTTTAAACTCGTAGGATTAGCCGTTTCCGACCTTGCATGAAGAAAGCCTGTGGGGAAAAGGTAAAAACTTGCCGAATTGGAGCATAGCTTCGTGAGATAAAGCTCCTTAAAAAATAGCTATCTCACAGGAGGCGTTCTTATTATGACTGGTATATCGAGCAGTTTTAGCACATAGTTCATGCTCGTCAAAAAATAAACGCAAGATCCGAGCAGTTTTAGCGCATAGTTCATGCTCGTTAAAAAATAAACATAAGTTTATGAGCAGGCTTTCCTTTAGAGTTCAAGCTCATTCAGAAAAAATGAACCGGTAAATACCCTTCTGAGATCGTAAATTCATCAGCCATAAAAGCCTTGGTCGTGTTTGTGCACCGTCACCTCCACCGTCATTTGGCCGATCATTCACTTCCATTTGTGTGTTTACCCATTTTGAGGAACATCTGCGAAGAGTGATTTCACTTAGCCATCCTTGTGACACTGCCGTGATTGGAATATTCCAACTTGTACCTGGAATCAGTTGCTATCCCTGTTTATCACTCGTTCCTCAGAAGACGAGTCTTCTTTGAGCTCTTTTCACTGACTCGTAAAATATGAAAAGTTTGCCGAGTTTTGGCCTTCCAGCTCGTTAAAGCGACCGGAAGAGCTATCCCTCCTCTAGATTTTAATCTTTTTGGACCTGAGGGATTATTGCACAAAAAGATCAAGCGCTTGTTTTGTTCGGCTCGTTAAAGCAATCGAAAACTCATCCCTTCTGTATTGTTTTATACTTTTTCGGACTTAAGGGATTAGATGACGAAAAAGGAATTATGGAGTTAACTTTCTGTACCTTTTCAGACTCTCTAAAAATGAAAAGGACCGAGTTTTCTTTGTCGTTAGACTCGTTAAAATGATTAAATAGCGACAAACTTGTATTTAGACGAGAACGAGTTTCCCTATCGCTAAGCTCGTTAAATCATAGCGATGGGCTTGCCCGAAGGGCAGGTTATAGAACAAGCATATGTTATCCTCCTCAAGCTTGACAAAAATAAAGAGGTACTGGTCAGAAATGACTGGGGAAAAATTGGGAGAACATCAAAAGCTTAATGGTAGCAAGTCACTCTTGAACATGACACTTTTCCTCCGTTCCACATCGGGTTGGGTTGTTTCATTCACCGGTCTCATCACCATGGTCTTCGCCAAACCATCCACATTTGGGGTAATGCTACTGATCCATCGCATCAGTGTCGTTATATGTTCAAGAGGGGTCATTCTGAAAGTGTCAACCGTGTCCCATCCACTGCCATACATTATCCTTCATCCATTCATGATCGCCACCCTGAATCATATATCACAGTTTGTTTTCACCTCCACTAAAATCATTAGCTCCGTTCCATGTCATTGATGTGGGATTCATTAAGGCCCTCCTTTGACGGGTCGCTTCTTGTCGACTTCAGCTCATTATCCAAGAAGTTGATCTAGGAACAACCCCATCAGTACTTTGAAGCTTGCATGCCTCAATGGCAAGTTTCTCACTTCCGGCGACAGGTATACATCAATGACCTTCGACCAGAAGATTTTGCGTGGTGTTCGACGCCAAGTCCTTTATTCACGCCGCGTGAATTGTACTGCAGTACCTTGAGGGTCATTATCATTATCGGTGATTCCTCTCGCGCTTGTTAACGGTTTTCATCATTGACCGGTAATCAAGCGATGTCTTTCCATGTTCGACTTCAGCGAAATTCTCACATGGATCGACTTGTACTTAGAGTGAAGATCGAACGAGTTTTGAAGACCCCGGATCTAGTTTCATCCATCCGGGCTGCGATACATATTCAGGAAATATAAAAGCATTTGTCATGTACATCATTGCAGCAGATGATCATCCTACTCAAAGGATGATAATTTCAGCAGAAAATTATCAGTCTACCATCAGACGATCGTCTGTTCTATGTACCAAAATGTATTTATAAAGCTGAGCATGGGAATGCCCGCCTCAGCTAGATTATGAAAACAGAATGAAAAATAATGTATTGTATTGTATTATATTACAGGGCACCTCTCAGCACTTGAATGAACTTCGGACCCTCTGGATAAAGCATTTCACCCGATAAACGGCCTCATACTTTAGGGGGCAACTGTTATAGACATTTTTGTGCCTCGTAACATGGAGCATGAAATGTCGATAATTACAGGGATCCTCAGTCCCTAAACATGTTGTTCTTACCCCTAGAAGAACAAGGTCAGCAAACCACAACACTTCCCATCAGTTCTCCACCTGAAAACACTCAAAAACAGGCTATTTTTGGATCATGTCAGCTGCTCCACTGAGCATCTGTGCTGGAATGCAACTGCTCCTCCTTGTACCTGTGCTGAAAGTCAAATCTAATGAAGGCTACCTGCGCTGGGCGAGATTGGCCAAGTGGCACAGTCATTCTACAAGGTGTCAATTGCCCAGGAAGCTTCCAAACTGACACTTGGTTCAAGGGATTCGCCCTGTGATGAGTAAGAGGTACTTGATCTCCATGTGTAAGCAAGGATCTCCAAGTGGACTCAAGAACTGAAGTTTAACTGAAGAGGGAGAGGACACAAGGCAGCTTTATGTCAGTCTCAAGCTGACTCATCCTTTCTTCTTCTCTCCTATATATAGAGCTCTTCTATGAGGTCTAGAGGGGGCTGGAATTTTGTGCAAAGCAAGGAAGTGCTGTTGGTTTACAGTTAGAGCTATTGGGTGATTGCTTTTATAGAGGTGAAGAGGAGATTTCTTGCTGCTGGGGAGGTGCTGCTGGATTGGAGCCATTGATGGTTGTAATCTCCTCAGAACCCTGTTACTTCTATCAATAAAGCTTTGAATGTTCTCCTATATACTTGTATTGCGTTGATGTATTGTATTTACTTGTATATTTGATTCACTCTAATCCATGCATCAGTTATGAGTACATGTATCTTGTAGTCTTCTTCTCTCTGTTGTGCAGGATCTGTGTGTAGCTGGACCGGCAAAAGGAGCTAGGAGCGGAGAACAAGAGACAAAGAGAGAGGATAAGGATCGACAAAAGCGAAAGACACCGGTTGGTTAATCTTTTCTTCCTTCTCTCTGTACTTTCATAAAGGAAAACATTAAAGCTTTACTTTCAGTTGTTGCTAAGGACTGTCACCCTTAGAGTAGGGATAGGGTCATCCGAGTCGGATACTTTTCCCCACAACAAGGTGTTGCTGGTAAAGGTGGACACTTTGAAGAATACTGCAGATGCATCGACAAAATCTGTGAGCTCTCAGAAGTTCTCTTGGTGTAGAGAAACAATGGGCATTTTAAGGGTTGGAAAAATGACTAAGCTCTCCTGTGGCCCCCTGTGGAAAGAAAACAACAAGTGGGAGATTGTTGGGTTGTGTTATATTCTTTCCATGACTAACCTACGTAGTGAGTCGGGGGGTTAGAAGGGGGGCAGAGCCCCCCCTTCATTGTGCTGATTGCACAGCGGGGGCGGCAGCCCCCCCTGTCCAGGGGGTTTGAGGGGGGCGGGTAGCCCCACTCTAAGGGGTCCGGGGCAGCGCCCCGGGAATTTTTTTTTGGACCCTATATTAGGTTGGGCGAACCTACCTATGGTTTTTCGGTCCATGGTTTTGGACGCGATGGTTTTCAGTCCATGGTATTGGATGCTTCAGCATGTATAAATATTTATTGTAACATTGAAAGGAATGTAATGAAAAAATCAATCTGGTAGTCCCGGTTTTGGGATCCAGGGGAAAATCTCTGTGTATATGTGTTTTATGTGTTATGCTCTCTCATTATTTATTTTTTTGTGATTTAGAATTTGTATGCAGGTAATTTCTATACGGGGTTAAAACCTACATAAAATATGTTTTAGCTACTTCTGTTTGCTATTGTAGTGTTTTGGGTTCTAGATTAGGTTTTGGTTACTATTACTGTATTCTATTTACAACATTCAGAAAAGTGATTGTTTGATTCAATTTCGGTTGGTACAAAGGAGATTGGTTGATACATATATATTTGATGTTTGATTGATGTTATTGATGGATCCAGTTTGAAAATTTATGAAACGTGGTCCCTGGAAAAAGAGAGAAGGTTGTAGCGTTATGTAGGTCAGCACCTATGTACTAGTAAACACATCAGCTAGTACAAGAGCTAAGGGGGTTGTAGCTCCCTTCCAAGAAAAGCTAGAAAACGAGAGAAGGTTGTAGCCTTCTGTAGGTAGAAGCCTACATATTGGTATAAGGCTGCACTAGTACAAAATTTGTAAAAGAAAGTTTTTTATCAAATAATGATAGAGATGATTGCAACAAGTGGTTTTCACCCACATTGGATTTCCACCTTCTATCTTGTGTTCATGTGTGTGATTTCTTGTTCTGTTTACTGCATCCGATTATTGGTTATATGTTTTGATATACAGACTAAAGATCAACTAATTAAATTATAAGTTTGCAAGGTATACGTTGGTTTCTCTATACATAGTTGTGTATGCATGCAAGTTTCATTAACATAAGTAGCATATATAAATTTGTGTATGGAAATGAAATATTGTTGAATTTCTAATACTGATTCACCCCTCCTCTCAGTATTATTTCAAACAATTGGTATCAGAGCAGGTCCTTTAGAAGAAGCTTGATCACTTGAAGGAATATCTATCATCATGGGTAGCTACGAGAGAGAGGGATCCATTAGACCACCAATCATTGATGGGAGCAACTTCGTCTATTGGAAGGTGAGAACCACAACCTATCTTCACTCTCTTGGAACAGATGTTTTGGAAATCGTGGAAGGAGCACATACATTTTCATCAGCAATTCCTATAGATACGGCAGGTAAAAAGCAGTATGAAACAAATGCAAAGGCTGTCAATACACTATTTGGGAGTCCATCACAATCATAATTTGTCAAGGTTATGCACCTCAAAACCGCCAAAGAAATATGGGACAAGATCGTTCTAAGCTATGAAGGAGACAATCAGGTAAAATGTGCAAAACTACAATCTCTCAGAATTCAACATGAAACTCTCAAAATGCACAATGATGAAAGTATAGCTCATTACTTCATATATATAGATGAGCTTGTTAATCACATGAAAAACTTGGGTGAAGAGATAAAATAAGCTACTTTAGTTGAAAAGGTTTTAAGATCCCTGTCTTCTAAATTTGAATCAAAAGTTTCTACCAGAGAAGAAAAATAGGATCTTCAGAGTACGACTATGACACAACTGCACAAAATCCGAACTATTGTTGAAATGAGAAAAGGAGGTCCATCAAATATGAGAGAAGCCACATTCATGGCTTTAGGAAGAGAAGAGCTCAATGAATTGGGACATATTTCAGAAGGAGAGGAACAAGAAAACTTTGTCAAAAACCTTCAATGAGGTACTGGAAGATTCAGAGGTAAACTAACTTTCAAATGCTTTGTTTGTGGAAGAGTCGGTCATTATGCAGCCAAATGTCCTCATAACGATAAGCTTGATAAAGGTAAGGAACAAAAAAATGGAATAGAAAATAGAATGTAAGTAAGAAGAGCTACTATACGCATGAAGATAGTGATGGTTTATCAAATAGTGAAGAAGATGAATATGGTATTGATTATAGACTTTTGATGGCTTTTGAAGATGATGATTTCTTGGATGCTTTGGATGAAGATGGTCTCTATGAAGAAATTTCTAAACTTAAAATCTGTTTAGAAGAAAAGAGTATGATTATAGATACTCTGACATTCCAACTTGCTGAAAGGGAAAAGCATAATGAAAAGTTAGAATGTGAAATTGTGGGGCTAAGAAAAGATATTGAGAAAACAAAAGCTCTCAATCTTAGATTTGTGAAATGATCATAAAATTTAGATGAAATTATCAAAGTGAAATTTTCTCCTCTGATAAAGACAGGTCTTGGATATACTGAAGAAGCATCTCAAGCATAGAAGCCATCAACCTCCAAAAGCTATCTTGATGCAGCAAGGAGAAGTGAACAGGTTGACAATCGTCAGCAAAGGCATAAACCAGATCACCAGGTAAATTGGGTTCAATCCAGTTCAAGGATGAACAGATGCTATAACCAACCACAGGTAAATCAGTGTCAATTTGATTCAAGAATGAATGTCAATGGAAACTACAATCATCAGGTCAGTAGATTTGATAATCGCATGAATTTCTTTAATGGCCAATGTTTTTCATGTCATAACTTTGGACACAAAGCTACTCAATGTGTTGCCTACAAGATCATCATGACTAGAGAAGCATGAAATCAAAGGAATGTGTCTGGGATCATGAAAAGGACCTACAATAACATTTTTTCTCTTGAAAATGAATTTAGAATGCTCTATTTGTAACAATTTCGGTCATGAAGATTCTGAATGCAGGAGTAAATTTCGACAAACATCTCAGAAGGAACAATCTTCATTGGGTCCCAAAACATGGATAAAGAAGGAACCGCAAACAAAAATATGTGGAATAGCCTTGTATGGAGAAGGACAAGAAAATCAGTGGTATATCAACAGTGGATGCTCAAAACACATGACAGGTGACAAATAAAAAATTCAGGCTTATAATGCCTTAAAAAAGGAAAAGAAGGTATCTTTAGGAAATGAAACTCCTACTATCATAAAAGGTAAAGGCTCTATTCTCTTAAAGGAAAAGGTTAAAACTGGAAATGTTATGTATGTTGATCGTCTTAAGCATAACCTATTAAGTTTGAGTCAAATGTGTGATCAAGGAAATGAAGTATTATTTCGATCAAATGGATGTGTTGTTCGTGAGCTTGATATAAGAGAAACAGTGACCAAAGGTGTAAGAACTCCAAACAACTTGCACATACTCAAGGGAGGACAACAATAGTGCTATCTAAGAAAAAATGATGAACATTGGCTATGGCACAAAAGAATGGGGCATCTAAGCTTCCCTCAAATAAGAAAAGCATGCAGATACCAGGCGGTTCATGATCTTCTGGATATCTGCATTCCAGAAAATATAATATGAAAATCATGTCAATTTGGTAAGAAAACAGAACACTTTTCCCTGAAAAGGAAGGATCAGCTAGTAAGCCTCTTGAACTTGTTCATACTGACTTGTGTGGACCATCAAGGAAAAAGTCACCTCGTGGAGAAGAATATTTTATATTGTTCATTGATGATTTTTCAAGAATGTGTTGGATAGGACTTCTAAAGCGTAAAGATAAAGCATTTGAAAATTTCAAAGCCTTCAAAGCTTTGGTTGAAAATGAATCAGATCGCAAAATCAAATGTCTCAGATCAGATTGAGGAGGAGAATTTACCTCGGACGAATTCTTCGACTTTTGTGAAGAAAATGGAATAAGAAGGGAGTTATCTACCGTAAGAACTCCTCAGCAAAATGGAGTGGTAGAAAGGATGAATAGAACTATTCAACAAATGGCACGTGCTATGCCAGATGAGTCTGGAACTCCTGCAACCTTCTGGGGTGAAGCTGCATTTACTACCGTCACTATTCTCAACAAAACCAATGTCTGGGTAAACAGCACTCAAACTCCACATGAACTTTGGTATGGTAAGACTCCTACTATAAAATACTTCAAATTTTTTGGAAGCAAATGTTACATGAAAAGGACTGATGAAAACTTGGCAAGTTTGAACCTAGAGCAGATGAAGGCATTCTCCTTGGTTACTCTTCCTGAAGTAAAGGATATAAGTGTCATAATAAAAGACTTGGGAAAATTGTGGAAAGTATTGATGTTTTGGTTGATGGAGAAGGCAAAAATCAAAAGCAGGTAAAAATCAAAGATTATGAAGAAGATGAGGACTATCCTTCCACATCAAATTAGACTAATTCTAAAGAATAAACCAATGAGGCACCAGAAGAATAGATAAGAGTAGAAGAAAAAACTCCATCCATGTATGTTCAAAAGAATCATCTAGAGGCTCAAATTTTGGGACAGAAAGAGGCAGGGGTATAGACAAGAAGAACTATTACAGAAGCTTCAATCTATCTAGCATTTCTTTATTCCATCGAACCGCCAAATGTAAATGAAGCATGCAAAGATGAATGTTGGGCCAAGGCCATGAATGAAGAACTTGAGCAGATTGAAAAGAATAATACTTTGGAATTGGTTCCTAGACCTAATGATAAGAATGTCATAGGAGCCAAATGGATATTCAAAAACAAGCTGAATGAAAATGGAGAAGTTATTAGAAACAAGGTCAGACTTGTTTGTAAAGGGTATGCTCAACAAGAAGGTATAGACTTTGAAGAAACTTTTGCACCTGTTGCTAGACTTGAAACCATAAGAATGTTCCTTGTTCTTTCTAGCTTTCAGAAGTTCAAAGTATATCAAATGGATGTGAAATCTGCCTTTCTTAATGGAGACCTAGAAGAAGAAGTATATATTGAGAAACCAGACAAATTCATCCTTGGAAATGATCCAAAACTTGTATGCAGACTCAAAAAGGCTCTCTATGGTCTAAAACAAGCTCCAAGGGCCTGGTATTATCGTCTTGACAAAAAGCTTCTTCAACAAGGTTTTTCAAAAGGATCAGCTGATTGCAATCTATACATAAAAATTGACAATGATAAATTGCTAATACTTGTTGTGTATGTTGATGATATCATTTTTGGTAGCAATGAAGAAACCATGAGTCAAAACTTTACTTTGTTAATGCAGAACAAATTTGAAATGTCCCTGCTTGGTGAGCTCACATATTTTCTTGGTTTACAAGTTCAACAAAATAAAGATGGTATTTTCCTATCACAAACCAAGTATCTCAAGCAGATATTGAAGAAATATGGCATGGAAAATTCTAAACCAGTAAGTACCCTAATGGTAACAGGATGCAGCCTCAGTGAAAAAGATGAATCAGCAGCAATACATCAACCAACCTACAGATCCATGATTGGTAGTCTACTCTATCTAACAAGTACCCGACTAGATATCATGCATGTAGTGGGAATAGTTGGAAGATTCCAAGCCAATCCAAAGGAAACAAACCTTCAGGTAGTCAAAAGGATTTTCAAATATCTTCAAGGAACACAAAACTTTGGTTTATGGTATCCTAGAGATACAGATCTTACATTTCATGCATATACAGATGTAGATTGGGCAGGAAGTGTGGATGACAAAAAAGGAACTAGTGGTGGTGCATTCTATATGGGTTTCAGATTAGTGTCTTGGTTCAGCAAGAAACAAAGTTCAATTTCATTATCTACAGCTGAAGCAGAATATGTGGTTGTTGCATCTTGTTGCGCACAACTCCTTTGGATGATGCAAACATTGCAAGACATTGAAATCACATGTACTCCACCCATCTCTATTCTATGTGATAATACAAGTGCAATCAATATTTCAAAGAATCTAGTCATGCATTCCAAGACCAAGCACATACCTACCAAATATCATTTTCTCGGGGAACAAGTGCTTAAACAAAACGTCAAATTGGAGTATGTTCCCTCCAAGGAATAGGTTGCTGATATAATCACTAAACCACTGCCCTGAGAGACATTTGAATATCTCAAATAGAAGCTATGAGTAGTTGACGCATCATCTTGTCGTTGACACTTATTTGTCTCAGAGAACAATGGTTGTATGCGAGTTTCATGAACGGTATCCACATACATACGTCGGTTGCTATGGATACAACCGCGTATATGTTGGCTTGAAGAATATCAGTGAGCTAGACTCAGGATGAAAAGAATCTGATATGGGTCTAACAGTGATCATATGGCACAGGTTCAGGGAGAGCATATACTTCCAATAATGCATTGTTGGAATTATCTTAGAAGATATTGGTACAATTTCATAGTTGTTTCTTATTCAGGTGGAACAGGTATGGAGGGAGATCATGGTTGCTCATTTGGATGGTGATTGACAAACGTTAGTTGTTGATGACTATCATAGTCTTGTTTTAGATATTTTGTCTCTATGTTATGTATATATTTTATTATCAAGGTCATGTAACGACCTATTTTTGTTTCCCCGCTATGCATGGGATGGATGATGTAATGTTCTTGTTTTATCATGTATAAACTTTTGGTGTATCCCCACTTGGTTGGGTGGATGAGTCAATCTTGGTATATCCCCACTTGGTTTGGAGATGGATGTATGTATGAGTCATTGGTGATAGAAAGGTCATTTATGATGTATAGAGTCATGTTATTCTTATAGAACATCTTTTTGCAGACATTTCTTACAGTCAGGGGGAGCATGAACAACACACTTTAGCATATCAGAGAATTCAGCATGTTCTCAGGGGGAGCATAACCCTTTGCCCTTGATGACAAAGGGGGAGAATGACTTGGGGTTTCCATCAAGTCCAAAGGGGGAGATTGTTGGCATTATGACACAAGTTTGGCGCTATGACACAGGTGCTGTCCTTGTATACGCAGGTTCCCCTTCACCAAACCATGTATACATGCAGGTTAGCAGACAAAAAGGCGTGTATGCATATACACACACTTTCACGCAAGGAGAATTGTGCACATGTTGGAAAACTTGGTTTTGGTCCTTGGTATTTTTACCCATGGTATTGGTCCAAGGTATCTTGTCTGAAGTGTTGACCCTAGGTATTTGGTCGAAGTTATTGATTCTAAGTCGTTTTGGACCATGGTATTGAGTAAGGCCTAAGACTATAAAAGGAGGAGGAGATCATTAGGCAAGTGTACTCAAGTATTGAACATCTAATGAAGAGCAAGATCTAGAATACTGGTCATTGGCTTATGGTGCATAGTTGGATCTTAATCAAGGAGGAACCTGAGCACTTGAAGAAGGATAAATTCTATTGATGGGTCAAGATCTTAAGGCTTGAAGAGAAGTATCTTTGTGTGGTTTTGATCTTTTATAATTGGCGCATGTTGTAATCTGTAAATATGATGATCTAGGTATAACTGATGTCTAAATATTTGTAAAGGTTAAATCATCTTTTATAGATATATACGGAGGTTCAGTATAGCAAAGATGTGTATACATGCTAGTTTGGCATTTCAAAATAGCGTATACACATTTTTACATTCATATAACAACCTATGAAGGCAGGTTCGACACATTGAAGTAATGTACGTCTCATAAAATATGTTTTAGCTACTTTTGCTTGCTGTTGCAGTGTTCTATGTTCTGGATTGAGTTCTGGTTACTACTGTTGTATTTTGTTTATAGCATTCAGAAAAGTGATTGTTTGATTCAATTTTTGGTTGGTACAAAGGAGACTGGTTGATACAAATATATTTGATGTTTGATTGATGTCATTAATGGACCCAGTCTGAAAATTTATGAAACTTGGTCCCTAGAATAAAAGAGAAGGTTGTAGCTTTTTGTAGGTCAGTACCTACATACTAGTAAACACATTAGCTAGTACAAGAGCTAAGGAGGTTGTAGCTTCCTTCAAGAAAAGTTGGAGAATGAGAGAAGGTTGTAGCCTTCTACAGGTAGAAGCTTGTGTACTGGTATAAGGCTGCACCAGTACAAAATTTGTAAAAATAAGTTTCTTATTAAAGAAAGATAGAGACGATGGTAGCAAGTGGTTTTCACCCACATTGGGTTTCCACCTTATATCTTGCGTTCATGTGTGTGATTGCATGTTTTGTTTACTGCATCTGATTATTGGTTATATGGTTCTGATACACAGACTAAAGATCAACTAACTAAATTATAAGTTTGCAAGGTATATGCTAGTTCCTCTAAACACAGTTGTGTATACACGCAAGTTTCATTAACAAATGTGGCGTATATAAATTTGTGTATGGAGATGAAATATTGTAAATTGCTAATACTGATTCACCCCCCCTCTCAGTATTATTTCCAACATCTACTACTTCACCTGTGTGATAATATTTTATATTTGATTCTTTACTGATTGTTAATGTTAAGTTAATATTACTTTTGATTATCGTAATGATTGTCTATTCTATTCTCTTTTGTTGTTGATTCGAGATTCAGATTGATCCGTGCGTTATATGTGAGTAATACTTTTGATTGAATTGGTTATGCTAGTTCCAACTCAGATCGTTGTTCATTTCAAGTAATGTTATCATATATTTCAGAGATAGAATTGATCACCTTATGCTTATACAATCATTTTCTATTCATATACCATTTGTTATTCCAGTATTGTTTGTTGTTCAATTAGGATTTGTTGTTCAGTTCAAATTTGTTGATAAATTAGGATTTTTTGTTCAATTATCATTGTTGTTAATTATTACAGTTCTATTTCATGAGTTAGTGAGTTAGCTTCAATTCTATTTAAGACCGCCAAGCGTGATTCTTTATAAGTTGTATTTAGATCCATTTGCTTTCATGATAGGTTAAGTAGAATTGCAGAGTGTGCTATGAATTTCTTTTAGAGTTACTTCTTTCAGAGTTGTTTGGATTGAGTTTGAAGAAGATAATCATTAGCAATTGCAACAATTTGATAATAGTTAACCTTTGAATTCACTGCATATATAGTGCCTACACTCTTCAAATAAAAATACTCGCCTTGAGTTGACAATTAATGTAGGAATTAAGATTGCCTATAAAAAGACATCTTAGTGCACCAACATTTTGGCTCCATTGCTGGGGAGAGTGTTTCAAGGTGATTTCCTTTTTATCTTGTTGCAAAAGAATTGGGTTTTAAAAACAGGAGGTAAGAACCTATGTACCTAGCAGGTAAAGTGCTTGCTTACCAGCCTGCATTTTAGAAAAATATTAGAGGTTAAATAGGAATTGGTTTTTATGAATGACTAGGAATAGAAAGATAGAAAAAGAATAGGAACACCCCTCCAAAATCCAGAAAACCCAAGGGATCAGTGAACCTTGGGAGAACAACCTTTATAGATGAAATTGTAAGAAAAGTAGAGTCTCAAGCATCGATAGGATTCTGGGCTATATCTAGAAAAAGTCCTATTGTAATCCCTCAAGCAGCATGATCACCATCTACATCTCACACTGAGATTCAAAGCCAAATTGGAGGATCTGAACAGAGTCTTCAAGCTATAGTAAGTTTACATTCTGATCCTATGCAACAGGGAAAATCATGTAACTTAAGAGAAGGAGAAGGAGAAACCAGTGGAACTACTAAGGCAGGACCTCAATTGTCTGAACAAGGGTCTCTTGTGATCCCAGATCTAGGCAGTGTTGCAAAGCCATCTTGGGTTGCTAATCCTCCGCTTACTTGAAAAGAACCCCCTGAAATCCTGGAAGGATATTGGCACATCTATGACCAAATGGAAAATCAACCACCCCAAGGTCAAACCTTGACATTAGAATACCCCACGGTTGACCAAGTGGCCAATGACCCCATGAAGGCTATTCCTCTATAGAGCATCCCAACTTTTCATGGGATGATCATAGAGGATCCCAATGCCTTCATGTTCGAATTTTATTTCCTCAGCAAAGGGTATGACTACACCACTGACCCCTAAAAGCTAAAACTATTCCCTTCTACTCTGAAAGGAGCAGCTTTAAGATGGTTCATGGGTCTGGGTGGACATACTATTAATTCTTGGGATGATATGAAAACCTCCTTCCTCACAAGCTACCAGGACTTTTCCAAGACTAGGGAGCTAAAACATGAAATCTTTAAAATGGCTGCAAAGGATAATGAAACCCTATAAGAATATGTCGAACAGTTTCATTATAACTTGTAGAGATCTCCACACACCACCCTATCAAAAGAAGTCCTAAGAGATATCTTAATTAAAGGAATGAAAGAGAAGTGGCTAGAAACTCTAATTTAATGGGGAAAGCAGATATTTCTCAGTGATATTATGATGAAATTGTTCACTTGTGTATCAGGTGTTAATAAGGAAGCATATGCACAGGAGAAGCAAGTCAAGATCCCACGAGCAAGGGAAGTAAATTGCATAGTGGAGGCATAACACAAATGAAAATCGGTAACCTCCTGGAAGATTTCAAAATGGACATCCTCGGCACCGTCACAACACACATGGAAATCTTACAGGCTAAAAAAAACCAAGCTTTAGCTAAACAAAACCTCATTGTTTTCTACCCACGTTGTCGAAAGAAGCACATCCAATGGGAGTTTCCATTAGACATGGCTCAAATATGCACTATTTGTACCAAGGATCATGCCACTGAACAATGTCCATCACTCCCAGGGCTTAAAGCAGTGTTCAAGGAATCAAAAGAAGAGACAAAACTAGTATATCTAATGAACCAGCATCCCCAGTGGCAAGCCAAACCTCTAGGTATGTCACAAGATGCATCCCAGTTCTTTCCTTCTTCACATTTTAATCAGAAATTGTACCCTAGGGCAGCATGGAAAGGCCAATCACACTACTCAAATTTGAAACCTCAACCATTCCCTATGACACCATGGTCAAATCAATCCTTTCTGAGTAATGGCTGGCCAAATTCTCCTTTTACTCCTATTTGGCAAGGCAATCCCTATCAATCCCAGTGGCCTACCTCCACTTCTCAAAATTTGAATTGGTCTACAAATTGGTAGCGACCTTTGGGAATATCCAACACTCCTATGGGGACAGGTCCTCAATGTCAACCTATATTGTTAGCTCCTTATCCATTACAACAAAATCCTTAGCCTCTTTTGTGCCCTCAACTGCTAGCCAAATCCCAATAACATACCGATCTAGTTGGCACAAATTGTAGAAATCTGAGACAATGAGATTGAGCAAAAAGAATGTAATGAACTTAGATTGAGGTCAGGTCATATCATCACCCCTAAGGAAAACAGGGATCAACCATCAATTGAGATCGAAACACCACCTGTACATATACCACCACCTGTAATTGATACTAAAATGAAACAAGGAGAAGAGACAGATCAACAGAAAGATCAAGATGATCTCATAGTCACTTCCCTCCTATTCCCCAAAAGGTTAATGATACCTACGCTGATTTTTTTTACCGAGATTTTGATCTTGTAGGGGAACTAAAAAATCTCTGTATAAAAATTCCTCTCCTCAAGGCCATTTAGGACATTCACATCTATGCTAAAACAATTAAAGAGCTATGTGTAAACAAGCCTATCAGGAAAGAAAAATCTTTACCCGCCATTCATGTTGTAGGAACTGTTAGTGTCAGTGTTTACATCCTGCCATCAATGATAAAAAATCCTCTTTTCATATCATGTTAGAGTCCCATGTTAAAATTTTTATCATTCCACTTAGGTCATGTAAAATCTCCTCACTGATGGTAATCTAAAGTACTAAGTCCAAAACTCCACTCGCAAATCAATTTTTGTTGACCTACCTCCATGTATCTTGCTGACCAAAAAACTGTCTTAAAGGCTCAGGGTCACCATATTCCATTCTCAGTCCAGTCATCATAAATCATTTGAGTTTCCAAGGTTCTATTATGTCACTAGGGTTTTTCATTTTTCAAGGTCTAATGGGTCACCATCTCAACAAGGTTAGCAAAGTTTACGAGAGATTTTTCGATGTAAATCACATGATATATCATTTGTCGATGCGTTTCAAACCAACTAGTGTGGTTCATCGTCAGGACAAGTTGAAGAAACAGATCCAGCTTTGCATGTTAAATAGTTTGAGTAGAGCCTCCAACGGCTAAATTTGACTTTGGACCAGGGTCATAAAAATAAGTTATTTAATAAATTAAATGGAAGTTAATTATATTAAGTGACCTTACATTTAAATATATATATATATATATATAAATAATGTATATATATATATATATATATATATATATATATATATATATATATATATATATATATATATATATATATATATATATATATCTACGTATATATATATATATATCTATATATATATGTATGTATGTATGTATGTATGTATGTATGTATGTATGTATGTATGTATATATATATATATATATATATATATAAAGTAATTTTAATTGGTTGTTAAGTTAATAATTAGTTAAAAAGGTATTAAATATTTAATAAATACATAAAAATATAATATTAAGTTAATTGAATATCTAATTGTTAAATTAACCTAAATAAATAAATAAATTTAAGTAATCCATATTTAAATTAATTGTATATATTAAATAAAATAAAATTAATTAATTTAATTAAGATAATAGTTAGTTATAAAAGGTACTAATAGTATAAAAATATTAAAATAAGCCAAGGGGTGGAAAGAATAAAAATATTTTAAATAATCAGAAAAAATAATTGTATATGTTAAATTAACTTAATATTATAATAATCTAACAGTTCAAATAATTAGATGAGTCAAAAAATGAAGGGGGGAGGGGGGGTGGTGGTGGGCCAGGAAGGAAGAAAGAAACTAGGAAGAGAGTGCTGGGACCCAACACCTACTGATTTTCCGGCCATCCTCTCTATTGAGATTGCTTGGCCTCTTTTCAATCTCAAGAGCTTCCCTAAATTTCTGATGATGGAACTGCGAAACTCTAGCAATAACACTAGCCTCCTCAATACAAACATGATGATTTTTTTTTTCCGCATGCTCAGCTAGAGTGGAAGAATTTATTCTCCTATGCTTAAGGTCAGCTGCATGCTCACTAATCCTTTGATTAATGGAGTGACCAGTCTCACCAATATAGGGGGTCCCATAGGAAAAAGGGATAATATATAGCCCTTTCATATCTTTAGGGTCGATAGGATCCTTCGCCGATCTGAGGGGCATACGAATGGCATTAAGGGGCCTAAAGGTCATGGGGACACTATGCATCTTATGAATCCTTGCAATCTTATCAGTGGTCCCCTGAACAAACGGAATATGGACACCTGGAATCCACTCCTACGGTTCCCTTTTAGCAAGATAATTCTTAGTAGCTTTTAGGAAAGCCTTCTAACCCATGTATCTATTATAACCATTCCTAACAAAGACATCAAGGAGATGAGATTTTTCTTTCTCGAAACTCTTTTTATCCGAGATCCTTAGGGCTCGAGTAGTAAGGGTATTGATAACACCCATCTTCTGAGCTGGGAAATGGTGGGAACCGGCATGAAGATACTGCTCCGTGCGCATTTTCTTTCGAAAAACTTGGTGGGAGAGGGAACCATCACTATTCTTAGAAATAAGAATATCAAGGATGGGTGTTCTCAATACCCTTTCTACTCAGGCCCAAAGGATCTCGGATAAAAAGAGTTTTGAGAAAGAAGAATCCCATCTCCTTGATGTCCTTGTTAAGAATGGTTATAATAGATACATGGGTCAAAAGGCTTTCCTAAAAGATTCCAAGAATTCTCTTGCGAAAAGGGAATCGAAGGAACAGATTCTAGGTGTCCATATTCCATTTTTTTAGGGGACCACTGATAAGATTACAAGGATTCTCAAGATGCATAGTGCCCCCGTAACCTTTAGGCCCCTTATCACCATTCATATGTCCCTCGGATCAGCGAAGGATCCTATCGACCCTAAAAATATGAAAGGGGTAAATATTATCCCTTGTTCCTGTGGGAACCCCTATATTGGTGAGAGTGGTCAATCCATTAATCAAAGGATTAGTGAGCACACAACTGACCTTAAGCATAGGAGAATGAAGCCTTCCGCTCTAGCTGAGTATGTAGAAAAAACCAATCATCATGTTTGTATTGAGGAGGTTATTGTTATTGCTAGAGTTTCGCAGTTCCATCATCGAAAATTTAGGGAAGCTCTTGAGATTGAAAAGAGGCTAAGCAATCTCAATAGAGAGGATGACTAGAAAATTAGTATGTGTTGGGTCCCAACACTTTCTTCCTAGTCGCTTTCTTCCTTCCCCCCTCCCCACCCCCCCCATACACATTGTTTGACTCGTCTAATTATTTGAACGGTTAGATTATTATAATATTAAGTTAATTTAACATATACAATTATTTTTTTCTGATTATTTAAAATATTTTTATTCTTTCCACCTCTTGAATTATTTTAATATTTTTATACTATTAGTTCCTTTTATAACTAACTATTATCTTAATTAAATTTATTTATTTTATTATATATAGATATATATCATAATTTATATATATATTTAAAGGTAAGGTCACTTAATATAACTAACTTCCATTTAATTTATTAAATAACTTATTTTTATGACCCTGGTCCAAAGTCAAATTTAGTCGTTGGTCAAGTTAGCCATTGGAGGCTCTGCTCAAACTATTTAACATGAAAAGTTGGATCTGTTTCTTCAACTTGTCCTAACGATGAACCGCACTGGTTGGTTCGAAGCAAGTCGACAAATGATATATCATGTGATTTACACTGAAAAATCTCTCGTAAACTTGATATGGATCACGAAAACCTCAATTCAACAAGGTTAGCAAAGGTCAGAGATATTATCTTCCTTTTGAGTGAAATAAAGGTTTTCAAAGCATGTGACGATAGTCAATTGGATTTTTTTTTTAAACGGTGCTTTCAACAGCAGGGATTTATCCCCAATTTGTAAATTTTTATTCACCAGTGATGTAATTATTTTTATTTTATTTTATGTAATTTTATGTTCCTTATATGTAATAAGTGACTCTTCAATTCTGCGAACTACATTGCCATGGGCACAATTCAAAAGTGGCAGATCATCATCCACTTGTCAAAAAAGGAAAGGGTCAGAAAATCAAGAGAAATTAAATGAAAAGGTGAAAGTGACAAAAAACATTAGCAAAGGGGGTTTGAGGAGCTAAAGATTAAATTCAAGGGTGTATAAATATCTTCTTGCCTTCATATCTTCTTTATTTCCCTTTTACCCCACATTGAGCAAACCCCAGCAGTGTTTTTTACAATTTGAGGTCAAATCAACAGAAACAGTGGAGGCGTTGCACGTTTCCTCTTGGCGTTGCGCACTCCCTTCAGGTACTGCGCACTCCCTTCAGGTTCTGCGCACTTCCTTCAGGCGTTGCGCACTCCGCAGAAGCATTACGCACTTCCTCTGGGTGCTACGCATTTGGCCAGTTTTGTCCATATTCATTCCTCAACATTCCTAATACCTCCTCAGCCTTAAAACAATGTTTCATAACAAAGACAACATGGCTGATGAAGAATAT
Organism: Pinus tabuliformis; assembly: GCA_031772625.1. Lineage (NCBI taxonomy): Eukaryota > Viridiplantae > Streptophyta > Pinopsida > Pinales > Pinaceae > Pinus > Pinus tabuliformis. The sequence goes on along the minus strand of CM062806.1, from coordinate 815,387,388 downwards.
AGGCCACACAGTGAAGAATAAGGATCAGACAGAGAGGGAAACATAGAGCAGAGAAGACCACATAAAGGAGGGAAAATCCACAGGTTTGAGCCCACAGATCTCAAAGATCTCCTAGCTTCTCCTATGATAGTGACATCCTTCAAATGGTTACGGTGTTTTGAGTTTTGTAAGTAGGTCTAAGCAGTCCAGTACCACATTGAGTTGACTAGGCTTTTCATAACCAAAATTCAAGATAACCAAATCACTCTAGCAGGCATAACCTTCACATTGTCTGCTGCCATCATATCAGCTGCCACTGGGATTCCAGAAGTTGGGGAAAAATGGTTCAAGCAGGGTGAAATAGAAGCACATTTTTATGAACCATACATCAAACCCATGTACAAAAAGGTAAAGGAAAAATGGTTGAAATAGAAATGAAAAATAGGAAGTAGACCCCCACGAAACTGAGCAAGATTTTTACTTAGTGGAATTAGATGAGGAAGAGGAAAAGGAAAACACTAAAATTACCCTCAAACAGAAAGAAGCATTGATAGGTGAGTTGCAAATGAAAATACAAAGAGAAAAATATATTATATCTTATTATGAATAGGAAAATAGGAAAATGGAGACCAAGCATAAGCTTATGAAATTTCAACTCATCAAAGCTAAAAGGGAAGCTGAAAAGACTAAAATCCAACTTGAGAAATCCTATGGTGACTATGGTGAGCCCATGGAGGAAAAAATTCCCAGGAGGAGGCCTAGGACTAGAGGCCTAAATCGAGCTTTGGAGCTTGAAAGAGAAAAAGAAGCTCAACTTGCCAACCAACTCACCTTAAATGAACAATTTGGCGTAATGGTGAATTAGAACCAAGAATATTGGTTGACCTGGTTAACACTCATCTTGAGGATCTATTAGCTAAAGCTAATATAGATACAAAGGTTCAAAGAAGAATGGCCAAATATTATGCCATGAGAAACAAAATTGCTAGAGCCAAGCTCGAAAGGGCTCATGCAAAAATTAAGGCCTTAACTCATCAGAAGGAGAAGGACAAGGTTGACCTATTGGTGGAGGCTTCACTCCATGCTTAGTCACCTTTAACGTCAGCTATGTAAACCATATTTGAAAACCCTAAACTCAGTTTTCTTCTTTTTAGCATTTCTTGTTTTCTTCAGGTAATTTTTGTATCAGTCCCTTCATCAAACGTGCAGTGCCTAGGATGCTAGACACTTTTTTGTTGGAGGAATGGCCACAACCATTGGATTTAGAAGACCATTTACACTCAATAAAACGATGTTTCCAGATTTTAAAATCAAAACTACTAGGTGGGAAAAGCAAAAAAGGACCTAAAAATCATGTTTCTGGCTTTTTTCTAAGCCAAGCGATGAGCGTTTGAGAAGTTTTGGGAGATAGTAGTTCTGGAGGGGAAAAATCAAGCTCGATTTGGAAACTAGGGGAATTTTTAGAAACTAGATAGGATGAGCTTTCCAATGAGCTATTTTGAGCTAGATTTGGACACCAGTAAGGCTGTCAAAACTCACCGTGAAGATGGCATTGCACACTTCCTTCAGGTGATGTGCATTAGGCACTGGTGCCGCGCATTTGATAGGCAGCCAAATTTTTAATTGTTTCTCTTAGAAAATACTTTTCACCTATGGGATTTTTATTTTTAACTAATGTAATTTGTAATGATGATGTAATTAAAGTATGTTTTTCTTATCTAGAGTAGATACAACAGATGAATGGCCTAAGTGGCATGTAATGAATTAGTTTGCTTCATATTAGGGATGAGTCAGTTTGACCACCCTAGTCATTAGCTATCAGTTCAGTCTTTTGTGCAACTGCTCCTCCTCTGATGGATTTGACCCCTGAGGCTAGGATTAGTTGTTTTGAGGCCTATATCATGTAGTTTCTTAGTCATTTTACAGGTTGGACTCAGTTGGATACTTAGAGCTTGATTGTACACCTTTGTAGGCAATTTGGCAGGAGATTAATAAGAATTGCAACTATTTTTGTGGGATCCATGTGGTATGGAGATTTAATACAGTTTCTTCTTCTTTGATTATATTTTTATATGTTTTATGTATGCCATCAATCATTTCATTACTTCTAGTTGAATGTTTTCAAGTTTTATAAGCAGAATTCGTTGCATTAGTGCTCCGCCTTGGGAAACCATTCACCGTTTTATGTTTTATGTAGTCCAGGAAGGATTCATGATTATCACATGACCTTATTAGCTTCTCACCAGTCGTAAACATCTCACCTCATCAAGCCCTAGAGTGCTAAAGCCTATGCTTACCTTCCCCCATAGAACACCCTGCAATTCTAACCTAATTCCCTAGACCTAAACTGTCCATCTCCTCCTGATCTGACAAAACCTCTAGAAAATCCAATCAAAACATTCGAGCTACTATACCTAGCCTAAAATCCTTTACCTAATCTAGTCATCTTGAATAAGATCCTTAGAGAGAGAGCCCTCCTCCAGCCTAGTAGGGCTATCTACTTGGCTAAGCTTAGTTTGTGGTTACCCTGGCATTGCTTCCCTCCTGTCTGAGGTCAATCTAGGTGATAACATAGTGCTGACACCACTGGGGAAGATATTTTTATGTTCCTCAGCAAAATGTATCAAGTTTAGATCTGATTGTTGATGGTGGACAATGATCAGACATAGGAAGGCTGAAATCATTCACCTGACGACTCTAAATTAGTTTCGAGATTAGATCCAAGGACTCCACTGGAGGATGAACCTGACCAACAAAAACATGAAAGGACAATATGGAAAGATTAGGTATTCAAGTTGGAATTTCATCCAAGACATTATGTTCTTTGTTATAAATTATTTCTTCTCTTTTCTTGAGAATGTCAAGAAGGCTTTACAAAGTATATTGTATTTGAGAAAAGATCCTATACTTGCATTTGATTCTTTCCATTTGAAGATTGCGATTACAAAATATTCGCATGCCTTTGATCTTTATCAAGGCCTTTGTTCTGAATCTTATGATGACCATCTTCAAACTGATGAGCCTTAAGAGATCAAGAATAATTCTACAACCTTTGTATATACTCCTATACCTTGTAAAATTCCAGATAGATACAAGCCTCTGATTTTTCCTGCTATATCCCATGCTTTCCCCAAAAATCATTACCTATATCTACCAATATTTGATGGTGAATGTGACAACATCATTGTTGAGAGACATGTACTGAATTTTGAGTATTTTCTTGACCTTTTTGAAGTTGATGAAGAGGATGTTAGTATTAGGATTTTTTCTCTTTCTTTGCAAGGAAAAGTCAAGAGTTGGTTCAAAACCCTGCTTGATGCGAGAATCTCAGATTTGTAGTAGTTCATCAAAGTTTTCCTTGGCAAGTGGGTGGTTAGACAAAACCCTTTATTGATTCTAGAAGAGTATAACCAGCTGAAAAGCTAACCAGGAGAGACAGTACAACAATTTTCTGCCAGATTGAATGAAGTTTATTGTTCGATGCCTATTAATATAAGACCTCCTCCTGATTCAACTCTCTTACACTACCCGAAAGCCTTTGATCCAGAAATGGTGTTTCAGTTGAGGGAAAGGAACCTTGCAACACTTGAAGAGGTAGATGTAGAGGCTAATCTGTTGATTATAAGGGAAAAGTTGAAGGAAGAAGGGATGAAGAACATAGATCCAGAGGAATCGACATCTTTAGAGGTAAAGCTTGACATTTGGTAAGTGCAGTGGAAGAGATGATGCAAACTATCACCACAAGGAATGAGTATGATGTCAAAGATGATGGCTCGCTGGTTGAAGAAGAACAAGTGGCGGATCCAAAACATTTTCTTTCTTATCCCTGTTGTCATAGATCTGATAATGATTGTTTTATAGATCAACTTGCAGAAGAGAGATCTGTTGATCTAACATGTATTCTTGATTATGTGCTTTATAATAACGATTTGCCTAAATTTGATCAGTATGATGATGATTATGTTCTCGAAACAGAAGCTAGTCTTGCAGACAAAACAAAAGCTGGTTCGTGGAAGGAGGAAGTTCACTCTCAACAATTCGGTGATCAACCGATGCATATCAGCTATGGAAATGATGAGGAAAATGCAGAAAATTTTGAAGAAAGTGAAGGATATTTGCCTCTTTGTTTTACTTCATTTCAGTTCATCAGAGACAACTTTCGTGCAATCAAAAATCAACCGTCGATAAGTTTTGATATGGACCATATAAAGGGCAATGAAATCCTTGTTCAATACTTCTCATATATAGATTTTCAGCCCTCGAATGCCATTGAATGTCAGGTTGAAAATGAAGACTTGGAAGCTGGAACATATGATCAAATGATGCAAGATGATTTTGTACCATTATGTTTTGAATCATTTCAGTTTTTGAAGGGAAATTTGCATAGTATATCTTCAATAAAGGATGGACAACTTGTAGAAAATCATGCAATCTCATTGGAACCAATAGAAAATGTGTTGCAATAGTATTTTAAAGCTTTTCATGATCCAATATCGGTTGTGCTGGATGATGTCTGTAGTCAAAGTCCTTCTCCATTAGCTAACTATGAGCTTGAAAATAGTATTGATACAAACTTGATCTGGCAGCTAGTTTCTTTGTCATTTTTAGTAGGAGTCTTATAACAAATCTCGGACGAAAGTTTTCATTCATGGTATGAGGAGAAGCAAAGTAATCCATTGGATGGGCTAAGTCCAAGTGGACATGAATTCCAAGATCCTTATGCAGTATTTTTGGAGTCAAATAGAGAATCCATATTATTCAATCTGGAAAAATTTGGATCTGTTTACAACTTTTCATGGGAGTTGCATTTCAGTAGCTCTCTCTTCTTGCTCATACACAAGAACTTGTGAAGAATTCAAACAACAGCCAGAATGCTTACTTGGTTGCATTGGTTGTTTCATTTCACTTGATCGGGTGATGAATGAAACAGTTAGAGTAAGTTTTATTGAATAAGCACCATTTTGAGCATTTTTTTTTCCATTTTTTTAGTTGTGTTTTAGTATTGAGTTAGTTTTTAGTTGAGTAAAAGTTAATTTGTGTCGTCAAGTTGTCAGTTTTCAGTCATGCATTTCAATATAAGTTTTTGACCGTATTGGCCCACATGGTTAGGCACTTGTTCTACGATGTTCTTGACACCTCCAAGGAGCTGCCATCCCTGATAAGGCCAATGTTAGTGTCAGTATTTGCATCCTGCCATCAGTGATAAAAAATCCTCTTTTCATATCATGTTAGAGTCCCATGTTAAAATTTTTATCATTCCACCTAGGTCATGTAAAATCTCCTCATTGATGGTAGTCTAAAGTACCAAGTCCAAAATCCCACTCGCAAATAAATTTTTGTTGATCGACCTCCATGTATCTTACTGAGAAAAAATTTGTCTTAAAGGCTCAGGTCACCATACTCCATTCTCAGTCCAGTCATCATAAATCACTTGAGTTTCCAAGGTTCCATTGGGTCATTAGGGTTTTGCATTTTTCAAGGTCTAATGGGTCACCATCTCAGAAAGGTTAGAAAAGGTCAGATATTATCTTCCTTTTCAGTCAAATAAAGGTTTTCAAAGCATGTGACCATAGTCACTTGGATTTTTTTTTAAACGATGCTTTCATTAGCAGGGATTTATCCCCAATTTGTAAATTTTTATTCACCAGTGATGTAATTATTTTTATTTTCTTTTATGTAATTTTATGTACATTATATGTAATAAGTGACTCTTCAGTTTTGCCAACTCCATTGCCAAGGGGACAATTCAAAAGTGCCAAATCATCATCCACCTATCAAAAAGCAAAGGGTCAGAAAATCAAGATAAATTAGACGAAAAGGTGAAAGTGACAAAAAACATTAGCAAAGGGGGTTTGAGGAGCTAAATATTGTATTCAAGGGTGTATAAATATCCTCTTGCCTTCATATCTTCTTTATTTCCCTTTTACCCCGCATTGAGCAAACCCCAGTAGTGCTTTTTACAATTTGAGGTCAAATCAGCAGAAACAATGGAGGTGTTGCGTGTTTTCTCTTGGCGTTGCACACTCCCTTCAGGCGCTACGCACGTCCTTCAGGTGTTGCGCACTCCACCTAAGTGTTGTGCACTTCCTCTTAGCATTGAGCATTTGGCCAGTTTTGCCCATATTCATTCTTCAGAATTCTTAATACCTCCTCAGCCTTAAAACAAGGTTTCATAACAAATACACCATGCCTGATGAAGAATATAGGCCACACAATGAAGAAGAGGGATCAGATAGAGAGGGAAACATAAAGCAAAGAAGGCCACATAAAGGAGGTAAAATCCACATGTTTGAGCCCACAGATCTGTAAGAGCTCCTAGCTTCTCCTATGACAGTAACATCCTTAAAATGGTTAGGGTTTTTTGAGTTTCATGAGCATGTCAAAGCAGTCCAATACCACCCTGAGTTGACTAGGTTTTTCATAACCAAAATTCAAGATAACCAAGTCACTCTTATAGGCATAACCTTCACATTGTCTACTGCCATCATATCAGCTTCCACCGGGGTTCTAGAAGTTGGGGAAAAATGGTTCAAGTAGGGTGTAATAGAAGCACATTTTTATGAACCATACATCAAACCCAGGTACAAAAAGAAAAGGAAAAAATGGTTGAAATATAAATGCAAACATAGGAAGAAGACCCCCACAAAACTGAGCAAGATTTTGACTTAGTGGACTTAGATGAGGAATATGAAAAGGAAAACACCAAAATGATCCTCAAAGAGAAAGAAGCGTTGATAGGTGAGTTGCAATTGAAACTACAAAGAGAAAATCACATTATATCTTATTATGAACAGGAAAATAGGCAAATGGAGGCCAAGCATGAGCTTATGGAAGTTCAGCTCATCAAAGCTAAAAGGGAAGCTAAAAACACTAAAATCCAACTTGAGAAAGCCTATGGTGACTATGGTGAGCCCATGAAGGAAAAAATTCCTAGGAGGAGGCCTTGGACTAGAGGCCTCAAACGAGCTTTGGAACTTGAAAGAGAAAAAGAAGCTCAACTTGCCAACCAACTCACCTTAAATGAACAATTGGGCATAATGGTGAATGAGAACCAAGAATATTAGCTTGAGAGGGTTAACACTCATCTTGAGGATCTATTAGCTAAAGCTAATAGAGATATGAAGGTTCAAAGAAGAATTTCCAAATACTATGCCATGAGAAACAAAATTGCTAGAGCCAAGCTCAAAAGGGCTCATGCAAAAATTGAGGCCTTAACTCATCAGAAGGAGAAGGACAAGCTTGACCTATTGGTGGAGGATTCACTCTATGTTTAGTAACCTTTAACATCAGCTATGTCAACCATATTTGAAGACCCCAAACTAAGCTTTTTTCTTTTTAGCATTTCCTCTTTTCTTCAAGTAATTTTTGTATCAGTCCCTTGGTCAAACGCGTAGCGCCTAGGGTGTTGCGCACTTTTTTGGGGCATCTTTTGTAGGAACGGCCACCACCATTGGATTTAGAAGACCATTTACACTTAGGAAAACCATGTTTCTAGATTTGAAAGTCAAAACTACTAAGTTGAGAAGGAGAAAAACTACCTAAAAATCATGTGTCTGCCTATTTTCTAAGCCACGTAGTGAGCGTTTGAGAAGTCTTGGGATATTGCAGTTTTGGAGGGGCAAATCAAGCTCAATTTGGAAACTAGGGGCATTTTTGGAAACTAGACAGGATAATCTTTCCAATGAGCTATCCTAAGCTAGATTTGGACACCAGGAAGGTAGTCAAAAATAACCTTGAAAATGGTGATGTGCACTTCCTCCAAGCACTGCACGTTTGACACTAGCGCTGCGCATTTGATAGGCAACCAAAATTTTCACTGTTTCTCTCAGAAGATATTTTTCACCTGTGGGATTTTGACTTTTTGCTGATGTAATTCATAATGATGATGTAATTAAATTTTTTTTTTGTTACCTAGGGTAGATACATTAGATGAATGGCCTAAGTGGCATGTAATGAATTAGTTTGATTCATATTAGGGATGAGTCAGTTTGACCACCCTAGTCTTTAGCTATCAGTTCAGTATTTTGTGAAACTACTTCTCCTCTCATGGATTCAACCCCTAAGGAGAGGATTAGTTGTTTTTAGGCCTATATCATGTAGTTTCTTAGCCATTTTATAGGTTGGACTCAATTTGATTATCAGAGCTTGATTATACACCATTGTAAGCAATTTGGCAGGAGATTAATTAGAATTGTAGCTATTTTTATGGGATCCCTATGGTATGGAGTTTTAGTACAGTTTCTTGTTCTGTGATTATATGTTTATATGTTTTACGTATGCCGTCAATCATTTCATTGCTTCTAATTGAATGTTTTCAAGTATGATAGGCATAATTCATTGCATCAGTGCTCTGCCTTGGGAAACGATTCACCCTTTCATGTTTTTTGCAGTCCAAGAAGGATCCATGATTGTCACATGCCCTTCTTAGCTTCTCACTAGTCTTAAACATCTCACGTCATCAAGCGCTAGATTTCTAAAGCCTACGCTTAACTTGCCCCATAGAACACCCTTTAATTCTGACCTAATTCCCTAGACCTAAATTGCCCAGCTCCTCTTGATTAGGTAAAACCTCTACAAAATCCAATCAAAAATTTCAAGCTACTATAACTAGCCTAAAATCCTTTACCTGATCCAATGATCTTTACTGAGATCCTTACAGAGAGAGCCCCCTCCTGACCTAGTAGGGCTAGCTACTTAGCTAAGCTTGGTTTGTGGTTTCCTTGGCATTGCCTCCCTTCAGCCTGAGGTCAATCTAGGTGATAACAAGAACCTTATCTGATTTACTCTTGGGATGGGAAAATATGATAAAGTATGAAGATCCTTGGAATCCCATAGTGATAGTTTAGATATATGGCTGCTCTTCTCCCAATATGCTATTTGATCTGGGCATAGCCATTAACATTTTAACAGCATAAACCTATCAAGAACTTGGCATTATAGCCTTGGAACCAACCACCACCTTACTAGAACTTGTTGATCATTTGGTGGTAAGGCGAGAAGGAACTCTACAATATAATACAATTTGTGTTGATTCATGTGAATATCAAATAGATTTTCTTGTTATAAACCCGAAGAGTCGATTGGATGGGCATCCTCTGATACTGCGCTAACATTGGTTGGTGACAGCTTATGGATATATAGGTTGTCAGGAGGGAAGCATGGCTATTGCAAAGGGGGATGTTGTAAAATACCTTGTTTTATACCCCCCTTCCAAACCAAGTCTGCATGTTGTAAAGATATGTAAACAACCACCAACATACCTAGAAGAAAGCATCTATTCACCACTCACAGTAGCGAAGGCACTAGAATTCAAAGATTAGACTAAAGATGACATTATCAACAATCTCATCAATCAACCAGCTAATGTGAGCAATGTAAAGTGTCAAATTCTTAAAGAAATTATTGATAATTAAGCCTTGGAAAATCCCTTGAAGGATATCGATGATCATCACATCCAGACAACTACTGTTCATAACATAAACCCTATTGAAATTGAACCAGCAAAAGTTTTAAACATTAATGATAGCTTAGATAGTGATCAACAACAAAAGTTCATTCATGTCCTGCAAAAATATAAAGGGTATTTTTCCTAGGATTATCCTAATATGAAGGGTATAGATCCACATCTGTGTACACATCACATCTATATTGAAAAGGATCCTCGACCTGTTCGGAAACCTCTGGGAAGATTGAATCCACACCTTAAGGACATTGTTAAAGAAGAATTATAGAAGCTACTCGATGTGAATTTCATTTATCCAATTTCAAATAGAAAATGGGTTTCTCCATTAGTGGTCATCCCCAAGAAAAATGGGAAGTGGTGTATCCGTGTAGATTACTGGAAATTGAACAAGGAAACACAGAAAGACCACTTTCCTCTTCCATTTATCAATCAATTCCTTGATACCTTGGTAGGAAAGTAATTATTTTCCTTCCTAGACGGCTTCAGCGGCTACAATCAGATTCAAATCACGCCTGATGACCAAGACAAAACAATCATCACTTGTCCCTGGGGTACATTCGCTTATAGAGTGCTACCATTTGGCTTGTTCAATGCTCTAGCCACGTTTCAAAGAGCTATACTCAGTGGTTTTTCTGACTTGATAAATGAAGAACTTGAGGTATATATGGATGACTTTACTCCATATGGGGATGAATTTGTTCAAGCACTACAAACGTTAGAAAAGGTTTTAGAATGATAAATTAATACCAAGTTATATTTAAGCAATGTCAAGTGTCACATGATGATGGCCGAAGGTGTAATATTGGGACACTATATTTCTACAACAAGGATACAGGTAGATCCAGCCAAAATACAAGTAATTATTTTACTACCTACTCCCTGTACTCAGACATAGGTACGTAGCTTCCTAGGATATGAAGGCTATTATCATAGGTTTATTAAAATCTTCTCACAAATTTCTACACCTTTATATGCTTTAACTAGAAGTTTTGATTTCAAATGGTTTGACAAATGTGACACACCCTTTTACAAGTTCAAAGAATCTAGTCTCGACGGCACTAGTATTACGTGAACCAAACTAGGAGTTGCCTTTTCGCATATCCACAGATGCATCAGATGTAGCTATAGGCACTGTCCTCAACCAGGAAGAGGACAAGAAGCCTTATGCTATATATTATATTAGCAAAAATCTTACTCATGTAGAACTTAATTACACTATAACAGAAAAATAATTCCTAGTTGTTATTTATGCAATAAAAAAATTTAGACATTACATAGCTGGCTACCAGGTTTTTCTGTATACTAATCACTCTACCATTCGGTATTTATCTAACAAACCTATCACAAATGGTCGAGTGACTCATCAGCTATTGCTTTTACAGGAATTTGACATTATTATCAAGGATCGTCCAAGGAAGGAAAATCCATTTACTAATTTTCTATCTTGAATCCCAAAGGTAAATGATCCACTGGCAGTAGACGACCAATTCCCAAATGAACATTTGTTTGCCATGACAGTCAAGATGCCATGGTACATATATGTGAAAAATTATTTGGCAGTAGGGAAGTTGCCTATGTATTTGATAGCGAGGGACAGGAAATAGATCGTTTAGCATAGCACCCGATTCTCTTGGATTGGTGGATATCTGTTTCACATAAGGTTTGATATGTGTATATGTAGATGCATTTGCGAGGATGAGATTTATGACATCCCGAAATCTTGCCATGACGAGCCTTGTAGAGCATACTTTACAGACCAAAGGACGGGGAATAAGGCACTATAGATGGGCTATTATTGGCCCACTATTTTTAAAGATGCTAAGAAATATGCCCAAGCTTGTGATAGATGCCAAGGATGGGCTAACCCAGCCAATTTGATGAAATTCCGTTGCAACCCCAACTAGTCATAGAACCCTTTGAACGATGGGTATTGGACTTTGTTGGCCCATTCCATCTGCCATCAAATCAGAAAGTATACATACTAGTTGCCACAAATTATGTGACGAAATGGGTGGAAACAATAGATTTACTAAAAGCTACAGAGGAAGTCATGATTAACTTCCTCTTTGGGCTATTCGTCTGTTATGGTTTACCACGAGAACTGATAACAAACAGGGGAGGGAAATTCATAGGACACAAGATTATTGATACTTTCAAAAACCATCACTTTACACATAGGATCACATCACCGTATCACCCGCAGGTGAACAGGTAGGTCCAAAGAACCAATAAGATCATTGAAGTGATTCTGACCAAAACAGTCTCAACACATCAGTGAGACTAGGCTGCTAGACATCCAGAGGCCTTGTGGGCCTATCACTCGACTTGGAGGAATACTATTGGATACTCTCTATACCAACTCGTGTTCAACAAGGAACCTATTTTTCTGATCGAATTCGAAATAAAGACTCCAAGAATAGCTCAGGAAGTGGGGTTGGATTTAAAAGAAGCACAAACGAAGCGACTTCAAGAAATCAATGAACTAGATGAAGCTTGACTGCTAGCTTTGCAACAGACAACAATTATCCAGCAGCAAAGAGCAAAGTGGCACAACAACCTTATAAAAAAGAAGACATTTCAAAAATGGGATTGGGCACTCCTTTACAACTCTAGATTCTAGAATTTTCCGGGCAAGTTGCAACCAAGATGGCTCGACCCTTATGAGATTCAAGAAGTACATAACAAAGGCACTCTTACTTTGACTACCATTGATGGGTCTGAAGATTGTTTTAAGGTGAATGGGCATCGAGTTCGTCTCTACCACAAACCACTCATGAAGGAGTCATTATGCTAGCAGGTATGCGAGGATCCCTCCATGCAAATCTTAGCTATCGAGAGTGATGATCCTGCATTTTTTCTTTCAAAAAACTGAGATTTTCTTTAAATGGTAAATAATGTACATATTATTTTTGATTCATTGAAATTTATTTAGGTATCACCATGTAAATATCAGGATTTTTCTTGTTTTAGGTGCTTGGTAAGTGTTATTCAATCAATTGTATGATTTATGTTCAATCAATTGAACATCACTTATGTTTATGTATGCATTGTTGTTTAGTAGATTGAACAATTTTTGTTCAATCAATTGAACAATGCTTATTATTTTATGTGGAAATTGTTGTTGAATGAATTGAACAACACTTATTCTTTTATGTGGAAATTGGTGTTCAATCAATTGAACAACATTTTTACATTTTTTATTTTGTTGTTTAAACGATTGAATGATTGTTATTCAATCGATTGAACAACACTTTTGTGTTTTTTGTTGATATTTGTTGTTCAAACGATTGAACGATTGTTGTTCAATCGATTGAACAACACTTTTCGCCTTTTATTTTTCGATTTTTGCTGTTCAAGCGATTGAACTATTGTTGTTCAATCAATTGAACAACACTTTTGAATTTTTATTTATTGATATTTATTTTTCAAATGATTGAATGATTGTTTTTCAATGGATTGAACAACACTTTTTCACTTTTTATTTTTCAAATTTTTGTTGTTCAAACGATTGAACGATTTCTGTTCAATTGATTGAAAAACACTTTCGTGTTTTATTTGTTGATATTTATTGTTCAAACTATTGAACAATTGTTGTTCAATCGATTGAATAACACTTTTGCACTTTTTATTTTTCAAATTTTTGTTGTTCAAACTATTGAACGATTGTTGTTCAATCGATTAAAAAGCACTTTCATGTTTTATTTGTTGCAATTTCTTGTTCAAACTATTGAATGATTCCTATTCAATCAATTGAACAACACTTTTGTAATTTTTATTTTTCAATTTTTGGTGTTCAAACGATTGAGTGATTGTTGTTCAATCGATTGCAGAACACTTTTGTGTTTTTTATTATTGATATTTTATGTTCGAACGATTGAACAATTGTTGTTAAATTGATTGAACAACACTTCTATGTGATTTCCTTTTTTATTTTTCTATTCAATTGATTGAACGATTTTCATTCAATCAATTGAACATCAGTTTGGATTTCCTTTCAATTTTGTTGTTAAATCATTTGAACGATTGTCATTCAATCAATTGAGCAAAAGTTTGGTTTTCATTTTGATTTTGTTGTTCAAGCGATTGAATGATTGTTGTTCAATCAATTAAACAACAGTTTTGTTTTATTTTTCTTATAGGATGAACTTTGATTTCTTTTATTGATTCATTGCCAATCATTGTGACATATTCTTCTTTTTTTCTTTTATGTTTTCAATTAACACCATCTGAGTGGATTTGTGCCTAACATAAATAAAGACAATAATGTATCTAAATAATATTATGATCTATGAAGCCTCTTGATGGTTATCTTTATTCAAAATCTGATATGGTGCATCTCTATAATGACTAGCTAAACATCTTTCCTTTGGACACATCATAAAAAGATTCATCATTTTCAAACCATGCTGGAATATTTACCACACTTTCAAATGGACAAATCCCTTTGATATGATGATATGGGGGTAAAAGTATAAAATTTCCTTGTCATATTTTTACTTCTTACGCCATCCCTAACTCTTAAGGAGCTAATGAGCCTCCCTCTTTTTATAAAAAAATCAAAAGATAAAATGTGAAAGTAAAGAAATATGAAAATGCAATGAAAATTATCTTAAAGAGGATAGGGGGTCTTATCATGAGCCAACCTACCATGATCTTAAATATGTAATAGGTGACATTCCATTTTTGGCTACCAAACCAAGGTAATGACCTTCTTGACAATTAAAACTCTCAGAAGGACAGGGGTTCTCATTACGAGCCAGCCTAATCACTTTGTTATATCTTGGTGAATGGCACTATGATCATCTATTCACCATGCCAGTTGTTTAGGCAATTTAGTATGTCCTAAATTGGTACATTAATTATCAATCTGGGAGTCATAAACTGATGAAGTGTGGTGCACTATATGTGCAAGACAACCTCTTTCTTACTTTTTTATTATTTTCAATTTTATTTTGTTTTTGGGGGTTTTATCTTTGTTTGTCTCCTAATGTGAATGGAAATCCTATCCTAAGTTTTAAGAATACTTTAGAAGGCAAGTATGGATATAGCTTTTAAGGAAATTATGTCCTTTACGATGACTTCCAGAGCTTAACACTTCAGAGGATCTTAAAACATACTAGTGATGAAATTAGTACTTGAACAAGAATGTAAATATGCAGCTATTCAAATCAAACAAATGATGAACTACTAATCATGAAATCATTATCTCTGCTAGTCATATAAATACAGAAATAAAAGTTAAGCTATTGCACTCAAACAAATCAAAAACTGCAAACTAATAAAAGGAAAACCAATTCACTTCACTTATAGTCCGATTGCTCGCTAAGTAGCTTTTTGGGGTTAAGCCATTGCTCTGGAGATAACATCAATAACATGAGGAATTGACATCTAAATTAGCTACTTCCAAATGAAAATAAAATCAAGTCACTTCACTTATATTCCAACAGATCGCCAAGTAGCTTTTCGGGGTTAAGCCATGGCTCTGGAGATAATGTCAATAACATGAAGAACCTGATATCTAATTGAAAAAAATAAAAGTAAAATCAAATTACTTCACTCATAATCTGATAGCTCGCCAAGTAGATTTTCGGGGTTAAGCCATGGCTCTGGAGATAACGTCAAATGTCATGAAGAACCTAATATCTAATTGTAGAAATGAAATTAAAATCAAATCACCTCACTCATAGTTCGATATCTCGCCAAGTAGCTTTTCGGGGTTAAGCCATGGCTCTGGAGATAACGTTAAATGATATGAATAATTTGATATCTAAAATAACTAACAACAACAAATGAATATGACTGAAATCAAAGCGTAACTAAAATTGAAAAGCTAAGAAAAACAAAGTCAGGAGAGAGGCCAATCTCATGTCATTATTTATTGCAAAAATTGTATGAAAATTCCCTAGCCTAGCCTATCCTGAAACACATTGATCAGTGTTAGCAAAAATATACAATGCTTGGAAAATCATGTACATGAATGAAACATTAACACCATAACTAAAATATGAAATATACATAGGTGAACAAACTATGAAATATCTATAATGGAAATAAGACAACAACACATAAAAACTTTACAGAAATAAAGAAACAAAACCTCAAAAAATAGGGGCCCTTTGCACGGCCTTTGTTAACATGTTGTCAGTCCAAAATTACACTCACACAGTCATATAAAACAGAGTCTTGTTATATTGTAAAAGAGAGGAAGGATCCTCTCATTACAATAGCAAGAGCAATTTCACGGCACAGTACATGAACTAACAACAAGACTACATAAAAAACTAGCTACATGCGTTTGCAAACGTGTTATTTATAAAGAAAATTACATAACTGTTTTTCCTATGTAACACCTTCAACAGAGGACACGTAAAAAGACAGCACCCATGAGCTTAGCATGTTGGTTGCCATGGTCATTCAATCTACCAAAAGGTGGCTATTGGATTTGTGTCATGGAGGCAGTCTACAACTGTCAAAATGAATCCATGGATCTAGGAACGGTCTCGGATCCTTCACGTGTTGAAAATAGAGACTTGTTTTCCATAGAACTCCTCATTTGACCATTCTTTGATGAAGGCTTTCCTCTATGAATTTGGCTGAACCAATAGGAACTAGTCCATTTTCAGAACATTTCTGAATTTCCCATGTGCCCTGTTTTGCTTGCCGACACCTGTAACCTAGAGATCAACAAAAACCACTACGGAATCTCGAGTTAGCTGCGGAAAGTGGTTGCATTCCGCAGCTGATTAGAAAAATCTAAATCAAATAGAAAACACAAAAATATAGTTAGAAAACCACTTAAATTCACTCTCAGAATCAATATGTAATGATCTTTGATAGCTTATGAGGCACTGATGAGGGGAAAAATTCTAGGAAAGTGTGTAGAAGAGATGTAGTTTCAGGGCTCAACATACCCCCACTGTGAAGGTGTTGCATGTCCTCATGCAACCAAAACTGTGACCATCCTCCCTTCAGTTCATGTTTTTTGAGACCTCTGCTAACACATCTAGCCTTCTTTTCTTCTTTCTTGGTACCCCTGTCATCCTAGGCTTTCTCATTAGGAACCTGAATTTGAGGTTCATAAGAACTCTACTCAACCTCTTGCTCTTTTTCTTCAATTTGCTATTTTTCTTCTGCCACGGCCCAAGATGCAACATGGTGTTGTCGTGAATAATTTTATCCAACTTGCTTTGTTCTTTCAATGTTTCATTTTCTCTTTTGATGTGTCTATTCAGGAGTTCCAATTCAAAAACTTCCTATTTTATTGATTGGATTAGAGCTTCCTGGGCTGTATTAAGCTGGGTAGATGAAGTGCCTTGATCTGTGGCAGTCTTTTCTAATGACTCAATAAAATCATACATTTTTTGCTAGTTTGGATCTATCTCAGGTGTAGCCTCTCTCGGGCTGACCCAAAAATCTGGCTGAGAAGGATTGATCTCAAAATCTTGAGAAGGACTGATCTCAAAATCTGGTTGAGAAATAGGAGTATGTTGTGGGCTACGGCCAGGAGGGATTGCTGGATACTGTTCTGGTGTTTCCCCTCCTAAGTCAATGAAGTGGGCCCCTTTAGTTTGTACTTTCTTCAGTT
The DNA here is from genome assembly GCA_031772625.1 of Pinus tabuliformis. Classification (NCBI taxonomy): domain Eukaryota; kingdom Viridiplantae; phylum Streptophyta; class Pinopsida; order Pinales; family Pinaceae; genus Pinus; species Pinus tabuliformis. The sequence goes on along the minus strand of CM062806.1, from coordinate 815,370,361 downwards.
TTCCTTTAAGTCTAGAGCTCCTCCTTAGATTCTGTGAGCTAGTGTCTTCTTTCTCCACACTCTGTTTGTCTTTCCATTTTCTCTTTACGACAACTGATTGTTCCTTAAGGTAGATTAGTATTTCAAAAATTATTTGATCTTCTTCTGAGGAAGGTTGATAGGCAGCTTCAATTTTTATTTTCTCCTTTAGTCTCCCTTGCTTCCTAACCTCATTTATTTCTTTCCTACTTTCAGATAGCTTCTCCTCCTTACTTGTTTCTTTAGCTATGTTAGTAGGAGTATCCTGAATGTTCACACTTGTTTTCCTTCTCCTACTTTTCTTTTCTGAGCTACTCTCGAGTGTTTCAAGTAGATCCTAAAAGAAGTTTCTAATCAAAAACTGTTCCCAAGTGTCCTTTCTTTCCTTCAATTGTTTTTCAATAAAAAAATTTACAAGGATGTGATGGTAAAGGTGGGGTTATATGTCATCCAGATTCTTTTGTAAAGTTATGGACATCTTTTTCAGGCTATTCAATAGAAAGTAAGGAAAATTGATGGTCTGATTTTCTAGAAAATTCATTAGCAACTGGATGTGGTACATGTACATGGACCCAACCGTCCTTCACATGTAATAAACTTTTGAATTATTAGTAATAAACTAGTCCACATTTCCGGTAGAGTAGAGACAGGAATTCCATGTTTGAAAATGGTTATATCCATACCTGGATTGCGCAAGATAATCCTCCAGGCCCTCTCATCAAAATCTTTGTTTTTGAACCACCGTTCCCCCTCCTATGGGAGTTCCATTGCTGCTGCAATAGATGTCTCTGTGACTAAAAATTTAAGATCTCCAACCTCAACTTCCACACCATTAAAATACCTTGCAAATGTCTTCGTGACTTCTTTACTGTGACCTCTGAATTTCTGGATGAACTGCAGCCACCGTGCCTTACTTAATATGCTTTTAAATTGTGGATAACCCTCCATGAATTTAGGCCCGTCCGTCTCTATTCTTACCAGAAGGCCCATTCCTTTCTCCTGCCTTAAAATACGTCTGTGAGTGATGGACTGTGAGTAATGGATTGATGGAGGTGAAACCGTTGTGTTAGCGGGAGATGGATAAGGATTGTGGAGAAAAAACAGTAGTTGTAAACGGAAGAGCAGAGAATAGGTAGAGAAAATGAGTTCACGGAGTAGAGGCTTATGTAAATAGGTCATAAATAACAAACACAACTTCAATGGGATAGTATGGAAATAGAGTGAGCCTGGTAGAAATTTGAACTAGAAGGCTACAGAATAGGTGCTAGCATGTTCTCAAAATGACTATGGATTTATGCGGTAGGAAAGAGCCGTGATCAAATAGATTACGTCGTCATAATTACTTGGTTCAACAGGTGGAATGCCAACGTACCACTAAACACGAGTTAAATTCGGAGGCGGATCATGAGGCCGTTAAAAATTAATGCAAAGTTCATGGTGGAATTATGTAAAGGCCACGGAGCGGTTATGAAAGCTATCAATGTGAATCATTACACATAATGGAGCTGGTGGTTTCATAACTACATAGAATGTGCTTTAAAATGCTATTTGAAATGAATTTTGCTCATACCTTAGAATCTTACCACTTCCGACCACTGACCTTTGATTGGTTGCTTCCTGTTGGTGCTTTAGGTGCTTTATATCTTCAAAATATTTTCCTTTGTCATACCTGCATTTGATTCTCATCATTATTTGGCTCACATCTGACTGTCAGTGCTGAATAACAGAGTGTTAGCTATGGAATCAACAATTAGCTACGAAATCAGTTTTTAGCTGCGGAAACTGACGTAGTGAACATATGACTGAATGGAGATGGATGGAAATGAATGATGACTGAGTGAATGATATATGAAAACTAGTCATGAAAGGGCTTTTATTGGCGAAATGTGATGATGAAATGAAATGAAATGAAGTGAAGTGAAGAAAAATGAAGTGAAGTAATATGAAACTATGAATAAAATGAGAGGGATTTTTTTTGGAAAATATGGGGTGTTAGAATTTTCTGCTTTTCACCCTATATTTTCTGTATAAGACTGCCAATCAATGATTGATTTTCAGGCTTATACAATTTATTTATTTATTTTATTTATTTTTAAATAGAAAAGAACAAAGACTAGGCTGGTGGAGAAGAAGGATTCTTCTTCACCAGCCTTATTGCAGAATTATCTTGAAAGATTTTGACAAATTCCTCCCTTGAGAGTCGCTTATGATAGATCTTTAATCTGTGACCATTCACAATAATAGGAGTTTTATATTCATCAATGGTTTTGATTCTTACCGCTCCATTTCTAAAGACTTTGTCAATCTCATATGGCCCAAGCCAATGAGTCTAAAATTTACCTTTGAAATCTTTGAACTTGGAATCAAATAGAAATGCCCAATATCCTTCGTGAAACTTTTTCTCCCCGATGTATTTGTCATGCCACTTAGCTCTTTGATATTGAACAAGATCAGTTCTTAGGATTGCTTCTTGTCTGATCTCATCTAGTTCATTCAACTGCTCCATTCTATGCTTTTGGGCTTCTGATAGATCCATTCCCAATTGAACTACCATCTTGAATGTTCTAACTTGGAACACAATGGGGAGCAAAACTTCTTTCCCATAAACAAGTTCATAGGGAGAATGTCCTGTTGTATTCCTCCATGTAGTTTTGTAGGCCCATAAGGCTTCAGGAAGCCTTTCTGCTCAATCTCTTCTGTGTAAATGAATAGTCTTGGTAATGATGCCTTCAATAACTTTGTTTGTAGACTCCACTTGACCATTTGCTTGTGGATGGTAAGGAGTAGATTTTCTGTGCTTGACCTTGTACTCTTCCATCAGCTTCTCCACTAGTTTGGATATGAATTGACCTCCCTGATCTGTCATAATTTCTCTTGGAACACCAAAGTGAGTAAAAATATTCTCATAAAGAAAACTAACAACTGAATGCTCAGTAGGAGAAAATAATTCTTTGGCTTCTACCCATTTAGTGACATAATTAGTACATACCAATATATACTTTCTTTGTTTAGATGGTGGGTTAATAGGTCCAATGAAATCTAAAGCCCATTTTTCAAAGGGTTCGATGAGTACCTGTGGTTGTAATGGAATTTCATTTGAGAGGATAGGTATCCCTACTCTTTGGCAGCTGTCACATCTTTTGACATATTGTTTTGCATCTTTGAAGAGGGATGACCAATAATATCCTAAAGAGAGGATTTTATAGGCTATCATTTTGTCAGCAAAGTGTCCACCGCATGGTTCATCATGACATGCTTTGAGAATATCAAGCATCTCATCTTCCCTATTACATCTTCTGATCACAAGATCTGGCCCTGTTTTAAAGAATTCGTTAGAAATCCATGAATATTTTGAACTCTCCTGAATAATCTTTCTTCTTTCACCAGGAAAAAAATGTGGAGGTAGTTTCCCTGTAACCAAATAGTTAGCTATATCTGCATACCAAGGAGTCTTAGTGGTTACTGCAAATAAATATTCATCAACAAACTTGTCCTCTGTAGGAGAATCTTCTTTAGTATTCTAAATCCTAGACAAGAAATCAGCTACTCTGTTTTGTTTCCCTGGTCTATCTAACACAGTAATATTGAATTCCTGTAAAAGTAGGAGCCACCTTGTAACTTTGCCATTAGTAATGGGTTTGTTCATTAGATATCTAATTGCAGAATGATCAGTATGAATAAAAGTTTCATAGCCTGTTATATAATGTCTAAACTTATTGATTGCATGAACAACAACTAAGAACTCTTTTTCAGTCACAGTATAGTTCAACTCAGTGGGAGTTAAATTTTTACTGGTATAGTAAATGGCATAAGGAACTAAATCTTTTTGTCCCAATATAGCCCTTAGAGCTGTATCTAAAGCATCTGTAGAAATATGGAAAGGAAGTTTCCAATTTGGTCCTCTCAAGATAGGCACTTTAGATATTCTTGTTTTCAAAGTTTCAAATGTTGATTGGCAATCCGGACCCCATTTGAATTCACATTCTTTTGTAAGTAGTTTGAAGAGTGGAGATGCTATTTTGGTGAAGTTTTCTATAAATTTTCTATAATATCCAGTAAATCCCAGAAAACTTCTAACATCATTTTGACAATTTGGAATAGGTAAGTTGGACATGACTTCAACTTTTGGTCTATCAACTTTAGTCCCATCCCCTAAAATATGATGTCCTAAAACAATACCTTCAGTAAACATCATAAAGCATTTTTCATGGCTTAGTGAAAGGTTTGTTTCTTTACATCTTATAAGGACTTTTTCCAAATTTTCTAATGCCTCTTCAAACAAATCACCATAAACTGTAAAATCATCCATATATACCTCTACACAATCATGGATTAGATCAGAAAAAATTCCTAGTACTGCTCTTTGGCATGTTGCGGGTGCATTACATAATCCAAAAGGAAGCACTCGATAAGCAAAAGTTCCCCATGGACAAGTAAATGTGGTCTTATCCTGATCTTCAGGTGCTACTTGAATTTGATTATAACCACTAAAACCATCTAGAAATGAAAGGTACTTTTTGCGTGCTAATGTATCTAATACTTGATTGATAAAGGGAAAATGAAAGTGATCCTTCAAAGTTGCTTTATTCAATTCCATGTAATCAATGCATACCCTCCATTTACCATTCTTTTGGGGTACTATAACCAAAGGAGAAACCCATCGGCTATCTGAAATTGGGTAAATGAAGTTTATATTGAGTAGTTTTTGGAGCTCTTCTTTCACTATCTCCCTAAGATTTGGATTCATCCTTCTTTGAGGTTGTCTGATTGGTCTACTATTTTCCTCGATATAGATATGATGGATGCAAGTCTTAGGGTCAATACCTTTCATAGGGGCAAATGCAGCAGAATGTTTTTGCAAGATTTTGGTTAGCTCTTCCTATTGTGACTTTTCCAAATTTTTGTTGATATTCATTGTTTTTCCTGGAGCAATTTCAATGGTAGAACTACCAAACTCTTCCATAGAGTAAAGAGACATTTGTCTTGATGATAAATATTCAATATCAGAATCTAACTGAAATTGTGTGTGGTCATATTCTAAAGATGTTTCAAAATTTTCTAATGTGTTCAAAATTTGACTATCTTCACTAATTTCAGAGATAGTAAAGACAGGTTGTATAATATCTTCATCATCAACCCATTCGTTGTCTCCTACTTCTATAATTGCTTTTGCTGGAGGATACAAATTGAATTTCTTTGTCAAACTACCATCAGAAATATACATATCCCCAGATCTACAACTAATGAAAGCATCAATTGTGGCTAGCCAAGGTCTTCCTAAGATGAGTGGATGCCCTCCTAAATTACTCTTGGGAGTCAAAATCATGAAATCTACTGGATATTCCCAAGAATCTAAGGAAACTAAAATATCTTCCATTAAACCATCTGGTTTGATTATTGATCTATCTGCAAGTTGCAGTAAGGTGGGTGCAAAAATAGGATTAAGAAGTTTAAGTTGTTCCATAGTCTGTCTACTCATAATGTTTATAGCAGTCCCTAATTCAATCAAAGTGTTTGGGATTTCTATCCCATTTATATGTATCTTGACAATTAGACTACTTGGATCCACATATTTCTGAATGGTAATTTTTCCCATCATGATGTTTGCAATTTTTCCTACCAGGTGGATTCTTCTTGTATCTCTTGGTTTCCTTCTTGGTCTTTTGAGACTCAACTCCTTTATTGTTTTTGCTAGAATAGGAATCTCTCTAATGGCTTGTAGCAAGGGAATCTTGATACAGGCATTCTTTAATTAATCTAAAAAATTGTAGTCAGGCAAAAAGATTTGTTTTTCCACCCCTTTGTCAATTTGTAATCTTTCAGGGAAAGGAAGCATGGATGAAGATGCAGGTTGCTCAATTATAGGAGTTTTGGGGGTTGACTCCTTTTCTTTTTCTTTTTGAATGATTGGATTTTGAAGAGATGGTTCCTTAGAACCTTTATTGACTTTAAGAGAATCCTCCTCAGAGGTACCTTGGTCTTGAACATCTATAGAAGGTTTTTCTAAAACTCTACCAGATCTGAGTTGAACATCATTAAGAGGAACAATCATATAGGTAGGAAATTGTTGTCCTTCTACCATGTAAGCATTTTGAGGATTTTGTTGGGGTATGGCAATGGCTGGGCTATTAGTTGATTTGTCTTTTGTTGAAATGGAAGCAATAGTTGAGAATTTGGATTTTGTTGAGAAGGTTGTTGTTGTGGAAATGGCAATGAAAGTTGTGGGTTTGGATTTGGAAGTTGTGGATTTTGTTGATTTTGAAAAGATGGAGGATATTGATAAAATTGAGCAAATCTCCCATAAGGATTTTTCATCCCTTGTGCCCATGATTGGTATGGATTTTGAGGTTGGGGCCAAGTTTGTTGCCAAGAATTCCAATTTAGCGGGAGCTGAAATTTCATAGGATTGTTAAATCCTTGATTTTGTTTCCCCTGCCACCGTCTTCTTGAAACAAAACAAAGGGACTCTACTGAATTTGGATCTTCCTGAAAGACAGCTTTGAGCCCAAGAATTGAAGGACAATCCTTGGTCTCATGACTTTTTGAGCAAATCATACATGTTTCTACAAATGTTTCATCCAAGGGGCATTCCCTTAGAGCATGTTTCTTTCTACATTTTGGATAAAAGATGGCCAAGGCATCAGCTTCTACTTTCTGCTTGTTTTGTATTTTAAGGGTGTCTAGTTGTTCACTAAGGCTCCCTAGAGTATCAGTTTTGAACTCATCAAGAATATTGCCAATATCTACCCTACATACTGATCCAGTTGGAGATTTGTTTGCTCTAATAAGAGAAGGATCTCTCGGCCCTTTTCCAGTTTTAGATTTTCCCCTTGAGAGATGGACACATAGTTCTGCTATGTCACGAACTGGAAGTTGAGAAATGTCTCCCTTCCCCATTATGTTTAAAATATCTATCCATTCATCTCTAATGGCTTTCAATAGAAGGGCTTTCAAGGTTTCCTCATCTAAATTACTCATTTTTTCTCTCTTTAATTTGTATTGAAATCTTTCAAGTAAATCCTCCAAATTTTCATCTTCTTTTTGCATCATCTTGAATACTTCATCCTTATGACTGGTGGGAATGCAATAATCCAGGTATCTATCCAAAAATGTTTGTTTCATATCATTCCAAGTCCTAATAGATTGAGTGAATAATCCCATGAACCACTTCAAAGCAGCTCCTTTCAATGTTGAAGGAAACAGTTTGAGTTTTTGAGAGTTTTCCATATAGTCATAGGTTTGGCACAAGACTTCAAACTCAAAAAGAAATGTTCAAGATCCTCACTTCACAACCCATAAAATTTTGGGAGGACGGATGGTGAAATGTCTTTCATTGTTGTATGAGTTTCCTCATCAGCTATAGGGAATCCAAATGAGCTATCTCCTTCCCTATTTCCCCCATTGTTACCTCTACCTCTACCCCCTCCTCCAAATCCATCTACTACTTCCTCTGTCATGATAGTTTCCTCAGAGTCTTTTGGTTCTCCTATTAATGGTGAACGAGAGATATTTTCTCCCTTTCCCTCTTCTTCAGGTCATTCTACTTCTTTGATTACAATATGTTCCCCTATAAAAGTGAAGAAAGGTTCTTTTCCTAGATCAGGTTTAGTAGATAATGTGGGAGAATCTCCTAATTCGGTTGCTACCCCTTGAATTCCAGGAATCCTAAGGCTGGGAGTATGAGTTGGAGATGGAGGTGTATCTTTTCTATGCCTTGAAGTAGCTGGAGTTGTGAAAATCGAACTTTTGGCCCTAGCTATAAACCTTCCCCTAGAATCTCTTGCTCTATGCATGTCATTTTTTTTTATTTTTTATTTTTTTTAAGTCGGGTTAATAATTCTCTTTCTGATCTTCTAGGTCACACTAGGTTCAAGAAGAGAGCATAATCAATAAATTATTTAACTAATAACTCTCTTTTCTGATCCTCCAGATCACACTAGGTGCAAGAGGAGAGCATAATTCAAGAAGTTATCAAATTTTCCCTTCCTTTTTTTTGTAGGAGATCGGCTACCTAGTTACACTTCCCGGCAATGATGCCAAAATGTTTAGTCAATTTAGGATGTCCTAAATTGCTACATTAATTATCAATCCAGGAGTCGTAAACTGATGAAGTGTAGCGCACTATATGTGCAAGACAACCTCTTTCTTACTTTTTATTGTTTTCAATTTTATTTTGTTTTTGGGGGTTTTATCTTTGTTTGTCTACTAATGCAAATGGAAATCCTATTCCTAAGTTTTAAGAATACTTTAGAAGGCAAATATGGATATAGAATTTATGGCAATTATGTCCTTTATGATGACTTCCAGAGCTTAACACTTCAGAGGATCTCAAAACATACTAGTGATGAAATTAGTACTTGAACAAGAATGTAAATATGCAGCTATTCAAATCAAATAAATGATGAACTAATGATCATGAAATCACTATCTCTGTTGTTCATCTAAATACATAAATAAAAGTTAAGCTATTGCACTCAAACAAATCAAAAACTGCAAACTAATAAAAGTAAAACCAATTCACTTCACTTATAGTCCAATAGCTCGCCAAGTAGCTTTTCGGGGTTAAGCCATGGCTCTAAAGATAACGTCAATAACATGAGGAATTGATATCTAAATTACCTACTTGCAAATGAAAATAAAATCAAGTCATTTCACTTATAGTCTGATAGCTCGCCAAGTAGCTTTTCGAGGTTAAGACATGGCTCTGGAGATAATGTCAATAACATGAAGAACCTGATATCTAATTAAAAAAAATAAAAGTAAAATCAAATTACTTCACTCATAATCTGATAGCTCGCCAAGTATCTTTTCAGGGTTAAGCCATGGCTCTAGAGATAACATCAAATGTCATGAAGAACTGATATCTAATTGCAGAAATGAAAGTAAAATCAAATCACCTCACTCATAATCGGATAGCTCACTAAGTAGCTTTTCGGGGTTAAGCCATGGCTCTAGAGATAACGTTAAATGACATGAAGAATTTGATGTCTAAACTAACTAACAACAACAAATGAATAAGACTGAAATCAAAGCATAACTGAAATTGAAAAGCTAAGAAAAACAAAGTCAGCAGAGAGGCCAATCTCATGTCACTATTTAATGCAAAAATTGTATGAAAATGCCTCAGCCTAGCCTATCCTGAAACACACTGATTAGTGTTAGCAAAAATATACAATGCTTGGAAAATCATGTACAAGAATGAAACATTAACACCATAACTAAATATGAAATATACATAGGTGAACAAACTATGAAATATGTATAATGGAAATAAGACAACAACAAATAAAAACTTTACAGAAACAAAGAAACAAAACCTCAGCCAGCAAGGGCCCTCTGCACGGCCTTGGTTAACACGCTGTCAGTCCGAAATTACGCTCACACAGTCATATAAAAGAGAATCTTGTTATATTGCAAAATAGAGGAAGGATCCTCTCGTTACAACAGCAGGAGCAATGTCACGGTAGAGTACATGAACTAATAGGAAGAATACATAAAAAACTAGCTACATGCATTTGCAAACATGTTATTTATAAAGGAATTTATAGAACTATTTTTCCTATGGAACACCTTCAGCAGAGGACACGTAAAAAGATAGCACCTGTGAGCTTAGTCTGTTCGTTTCCATGATCATTCAATCTACCAAAAGGTGGCTGTTGGATTTGCATCATGGAGGCTATCTATAGCTGTCAAAATGAATCCATGGATCTAGGAATGGTCTCGAACCCTTCATGTGTTGAAAACAGAGACCTGTTTGTTGTAGAACTCCTCGTTTGACCATTGTTTGCCCAAGGCTTTCCTCTATGAATTTGGCTAAACCAATAGGACCTGGTCCATGTCCAGATCATTTCAGAACTGCCCACGTGCCTTGTTTTGGTTGTTGGCACCTATAACCTAGAGATCAACAAAAACAGCTACGGAATCTCGAGTCAGCTGCAGAAAGTGGATGCATTCCACAGCTGATGAGAAAAATCTAAGTCAAATAGCAAACACAAAAATATAGTTAGAAAACCACTTAAATGCACTCTCAGAATCAATATGTAATGATCTTTGATAGCTTATAAGGCACTGATGAGGGGAAAAAGTCTAGGAAAGTGTGTAGAAGAGATGTAGTTTCAGGGCTCAACACTAGCATAGTGGTCTCTTTATGGCAGGAAAAGAAGAATCATCTACGTACGAAAAGGAGGATTCTAGCTCATTTGTGGGGTTAAAATGCAACGTTGTTGAGGCTATGAATGCCTGCTGGCAGTAGTGGCTCTGCTTCTGGTATTGGAGTATTATCTTACACTACCAAATTCTCTCTACTCTATTGCCACCTATAAATTCATTTCTTAGAAGGATATTTCCCTTTTAAACAACACTCTTACAAGCCAACATGCATGGTAACTTATGTTATATATTCATTATTTTATATTTGTCCAATCATTTTATGACAGTCATTACTACTTACTGACCAATTATTTATTTATCACTAATACCACTTAAAGTGAAAAAAATTTCACATAATGAAGTCCTTAAATATCTGTTTTTATTTTTTTAGTGATTTTTACCTCTGATAAGTGTATTGCTTTAATTTCTTTGTCATAAATTGTGTCGCTTTTCTAGATTGGTTGCCTGCATTTATGAATTATCCATTCATGTGCTTGCTTTTCACATGCTTGGTGGATGTGGATGCCCCTTTCCCATTAGAGTGGGGATGGTCTATGTATGAACAATGTGTGTAACAATTATGGGTAATTGAATGATAATTATTAAATTGATTTTCGGGTAAGGAATGCATGATGATTTGGTATGGGTAATACTTATCAAGGAATTTCCAATTGGAGAAATGATAGCAACCATTATGGATGGCATGCAAGTTGATTATGAGCCTACATTAAATATTGTTGATGAGAAAAATGACTTGACTGCATATGTTGTTAATTCCCAAATCAATGTCACTTTCTAGTTAATTTCTTTAATGATCTTTGTTGATGTTCTAAATTGTGAAAGTGCAAGAGAATTCCATGTAGGTGAACCAAACACAAGAAAAAAATAGCCATGGGAAGTAGAGCTATTTGAAATGAACCCACAATACTCATGGTATTAGACCATGCTCATAAAATTCTCGAGCGTGCTGGCTGGCTGAAATATCTGAATAAATTGCAGGGATTTCACGAAGAAATGACACTAGAATTCTTGTTGAATTTGTAGAATGGCAGCACCACTGTAAGAGGCAATGACATAACAGTATCTGAAGTGGTCATATCTGAAGTCACTAGACTTCTGGCTGATGGAAAAAAGTGGACAAACAAGCACGTCCTTTTTCACAATGCGGTCACAGTGTTCCAGGACCTAGGTGAGAAATTAGCATGAATAGGGAAAGGGATTCACCCTTTAGTGTTGAGACAACCATGGAAAGAATTGGAAGTCATTGTGCAATGGTACATCATATATGATAATCACCAGGATGTAGTAAAGCCCTGCCAACTCAAATTTTTAGCCATCCTAAAACCACAAATTTCAGTTAATGTGTCATTTTATTTGAATTCTCTATTGCATGATGTCGCTCAACGAGTTAGGAAAGCTAAGGACCCATGCATTGCCATCAGTCATCACAGACCGATCAAATTGATTGTCATGCATGGGCTGGTGTAGCAGCAGCTAACCTGGGACAATATTGTAAATCCTACTCTAGCCCCACCTCTAGAAATCCCAATAGCAAAATAGCAAGGGCCTAGAACCCCAAGTCCGAGAAGGAAACTGAAGAGGAAAAATTCCTCTTTTCCCTTGAACCTAGCAAAATGCAGGTCCTCTATGTGGGTGAAGTCCTGGTGACATATCTCAATTCAAAC